>JAOTRR010000059.1:1196327-1206837 GCA_028570945.1 Gogo arcuatus
AAGCAAATTCCTTGTATGTGAGAACGTACTTGGCAATAAACTTGATTCTGATTAATATACATGCACTTCAGTGACACGCCCCCATTTATATACATGCACTTCAGTGACACACGCCCATTTATATACATGCACTTCAGTGACACGCCCACTTTCGATACATGTACTTCAGTGACACGCCCACTTTCAATACATGTACTTCAGTGACACGCCCACGTTTCTATCTATGGCACACCCACTCAGTGTCTCTTTCATTTCCAGCGTATGGAGTCACACACCTTCTTCAGTGTGTAATCTGAAGATGGGGTCAAAGGTCATTGGAGCAGGTGGGGTGTACGAGTGTGCTGCTGGGGGTTATGATGCAATAGACTGGTAATCATAAGATACACACACACACAGGAGACTCGAATGCAGTAGGTGGTATTGGATGAATGGATAGCACTGATAAAGCGTGTGTGTGTGTGTGCGTGTGTGTGTGTGCGTGCGCGCGTGCAGACTTATATCCTCTGGAGGGAAGTCCTGCGGTGAGGCCAGCCGTCCGAATCAATCCCACATGGCCCCTTCCGCAGGGCTACACACACACACACACACACACACACACAGCTCAAAGACAAAACCCCTACAAATCTGGTTCAGAGCAATCCATCAGGCTCAAGTCTATCGTCTGTGTGTGTGTGTGTGTGTGTGTGTGTGTGTGTGTGTAAGGGTCTTTGGCGTGCACGGAAAGCTTCATAATGTCTCAATCCTGTTATTGTGCTTTCCCACAAATAGGCCTCTGTCTGTCTCTCATTTTCTCTCTTTCTCTGCCTGTCTCTGTCTTTATTTCTGTCTCTCTTTGTCTCTTCCTCTGTCTGTCTTTCACTCTGTCTCTCTCTCTCTCTCTCTCTCTCTCTCTGTCTTTATTAGTGATGAACAGAAATACTCCATTAGTCCATCACTTGTCATTTTACGTAATCGTTTTTTTTACGCTATTCATTTTTACGTAATTATTTTGTGTGTGCCGTAGCCGCGTGTATCCCTCTCAGGGTGAGAAACAGAAACGCATTACATAACGTCTTTTTTTCCCCCAAAAGAATCTTTGCGTCAATTAATTCTGAGAAACAAAGAATTTCAGTCTGTTTCTTTGGCTGAATCTCCGAACGGAGTTCTGTTGGACATATAGGGCACTACGTAGTGTCTACAGCTCCATTATGGTCCACCCTATGTAGTGAGCACATGTAGTGAATTGTTGGCCATTAACAATTTATTATTATTGTTGTTGTTGTTGTTAAAGTAGCCAATGCTTGCTTGGTGATTTCATTGATCTGTTATGAGCTAATCTTTATTCCTGTGTCTCTCTCTCACTCACTCACTCACTCACACACACACACACACACACACACACACAGCCTGGCCTTTGCCCACAAATCACATAAAGATCTTGTCCTTATAGATCGGCTCTTTTCTAGGATTGACGCTCGCCCCTAATGGGAATCGGGGGCTAATGGCTAACGCTAATGATGCTAACGATTCCCTCAGATATGACCATCGATCTTCAGAACGTCCACTCGATACTCTGTGTGTGTGGGTGTGTGTGGATATAGAGATGCTGCAGAAGGAAGAAGTGGCCTGAAGGAGGACACAAGCCAAAAAGAGATGTGAGGAGAGAGAGAGAGAGAGAGAGAGAGAGACAGGAAAAGAAAGACGGGAAGAAAAACAGGACAAGTTCCATTTTTCATCCCTCCTGCCCTCGCACGTTACGTCCCCACGCTAATGTCCATTGTGTCTGAGAGGGTGTGTGTGTGTGTGTGTGTGTGTGTGTGTGTGCGTGTGTGTGTTCAATCTTCCTAAAGGTGTGTGCGGAACATTATGTATTCCCAGTAAATGGAAATACCTGACAAAGACAATAAAACTAACGTGTGTGTGTGTGTGTGTGTGTGTGTGTGTGAGAGAGAGAGAGAGAGAGAGAGAGAGAAAAGAAGTCTCTTTGTGCTCACACACAAAGATGGGCTCAGCTGGATAATGATATCTGTAATGATGTATGCGCCAGAGCCAGACACACCAGACGAAGCCGTGTGTGTGTGTGTGTGTGTGTGTGTGTTAAAACTGATGTTCGTATCTGTCTTTCTTTCAGTGAAAGGATGACACACACTGGATGAGTGGCCCATGAGGAGTGAAACAGATATGTTTTTTCCACACACACACACACACACACACACACACACACACACACTACACCACAGTGTTCATATAGTCCTCTCCATTACACTACTAGACACCTTCAAAGAGGGGTTGTCCAAGGGGGCGGGGCTTATTCATTCCCTCACGGTCACATCATTGTGCTGGTCTATGTCTCTTTCTCACACACACATCAGTCTACCTGCCTCCTAAACGAGTGTATAAGTCCCCCCCTCCCCCGACTGTTCTCTCCTTGACATTTTTTTCTCATCCTGTCCTTCAACCAATCAGATCTCTCGCTTGCTCAAGGACCTCTCAAATTCTCAAAAATAATTTTCTTATTCCAACAAGCTAAGACTTTAAAATCCTTCAGTGTGGAAAAAAAAGAACTTTGAGCCCTGAGGGTTTTCTGTGATTTTCGTGCGCGTTTTTTTTTTTCTTTTCCGTTCCGCAGATGTGACGGCAGGCCCTGCAGCGTTAGCGTTAGCGTTAGCGGTGTGTCATTAGCAAGCCGCCCTGGAGGAGAGATTTGCCTGATTTATGGTCCGAGGTGCTAATGGAGCAGCAGACATGGCCGCCTCGCGCACCCCTGCCGCCGATGCTAATGAAAGTTTTGTGCAAATTTGAGCTGGAGACGGAGGAAAGGAAAGCGGGGGAGGGTCAAGATGTGGAGAGAGAGAGAGAGAGTTAGAGAGGGAGGGAAATGGAAGGAGCTTGTAGCTAGTGGCCTTTTGAGATTACGCTGTCGATTCAAATGTTGTCCTAATGCTAACTCTCTCTCTCCCTCTCTCTCTCTCTCTCTCTCTCTCTCTCTCTCTCTCTGTGAGGACGAGTGGTGTACAGATGTGCACATGAGGTTTTCTCGGAAGAAGATGGATGACACAGGAGCACATTGATGTCTTTGGTTGTGTGTGTGTGTGTGTGTGTGTGTGTGTGTGTGTGTGTAAAGCTAGATGAGTATTGAGGGAAAAGCTACTTTCTGGCCGATGTGTGCACATGACGTTCATGCTAGCAGGAGATCAGACTCTCATTTCTCTTGTAGTTCGTCTCTTGAGGCCGTTTAGCGACCGCTACTGTTGTCGCTTGTTTTGTTTTTTTTAGTCCTGATTAAAAACAATAATAGCTCTGTATGTGAAAGCTGGGTGTTTGATTTGCGTGTCACATTCTCAGCTTCGTACTAGCCCTGATTAGCAAAACAAGCTAACTGTACTAGCTCACGTACACTCAACTTCCTTCTGAGCTTTCTTTTTCTCTGTAACGTCTCTAAATACATTTAACAGGAAGTCGTATTTGACAGGATAACCGGTCCGTAAAAGTGCTGAGTCACTGACGTTAGCGTGTGCACGTGTTGTCTAGCAGTGCTTAGCGACTTCAGTAAGCTAGCTGATTTTTTTTTCTGTTAACATTAGCTCATTATAAAAGACTGTTTCATTTATTCCTTTCAGTTAAACAACTTAAGTGATTTTTTTTCTGTCATTGTTAGCGTATCCATGCTAGCATTTTCCGATACGCAGTTAAGCTACAACTTGTTCTAATCGAATGAATTGTTTGCAGATCTTCACACCCCGTCATATTGAGTTGCTTCTTGCACTACACTCACACATTCACTGGAAGACACGTTTAGCTTCATCACGCTAGCTGTGTAAGAGGTATTTTGAGACGTGGGTGTAAACAGAGGAGCCACAACAACAGCTCTAAGCGACGAGCGTGAGAAAGATTTGCCGTCCGCACCGTCGTGCTAATGAGCCGTCACTATTCGCTAAATGGGTCAGCTGGGCTTCACGACTGGCACGCGATTGGCTGACGCAGTTGTTTAGCTGGAGAGAAGCGCGAGGGGAGGAGAACGATAACACACAAGTCCAGCGTAAAAACATCACGTTTCGATCAAAAGCGTATGTACAATTGTGGATTTTGGCTGCAGTGAGTGTTGTTACTGAGCGGCTGTTGCGTGCCAAGCTAATGGTTCAGAAACGTGATGATTGTTTTGCTCTGTTTCTCCTCATCATCATGTGTGTGGACTTTGAGAACGTGCCACACAGGCCTGATGGGAACGAGATGGATCAGCACCGCCGTGTCGTTCTCAGTCACATGATTCCAGAGTGTGTGAATGATTAACCTGTAAACGTCCCTTCAGAGGAAAAAAACCCCGAGCTGAATATAAAGAAAATCCGCTGCATCGCTACAGGCTCTGTCCTAATTACTGTTCACACATCCATCCATCTTTCTTTCCCTCATTCTGCTGCACTTCTCTTCCAGGATGGATCTCGCTCTCGGAAAACGCAATATTGTTTTCAGGAGGTGGGGAGAAGGAAAAAAAGAAAAACGATTTGCATCTCCGCCCACAGGCATTCGCTGGAATACGGTTAAAGGCAATAAGGGCTCTCTCCATCATTCTGCTTTATCTTCATCCCTCCGTTCTCCCTTCAAGCTCATGCTCTCTTTGTCGTTTGTCATTTTTTCATTTGCCGTCTCTCCCCATGCTCATTTCGCTCGTCTCCTCTGTGTCCCTCTGCAGCTACCTGCTTCTGTTCCGCTAATAAAACGTGCCGCGTGAAAACTCCACCCTACTCACGAGGTATCGCGCTAACTATTTTAGGTTACCGAACGTTTTCTGAACGTAACCGTTTTCAAAACTTTTGGTTACTTAAATCTTGTTTTTATGACGTATCTCTCCGATTTACAGATTGTGCTAATACGTTTGTACTTTTGAAGGTAGCTGCGTCCAAGGCGAACAATTTGAGGTTAGCTGAAAGTTTTCCGAGTGTCACATTCGAACCGTGTTCTGAACCACACTCGGACGTTTAACTTACTAAATTGTAATTTCTTGATTTTTCTCGCTGTTCTTTACATACTCTACGTAAAGTTTTCTGCACATCTTTGAAGCATCACGCTCTTTACCCGATTACAGTGTCAGGTTAGTGACGTGTTCTGGAAATGTTACAGTCCTCCGTTTCATTACGTTATGTTATTAAATGTTACGTAATGTTTTATGAACGTTCTTGATGCATCACGCTAATTTACGAATGACAGTCAGTGATTTTGCACACGCTACATTTAAACAATACTAGATTAGCTTGGCGTGTTCTGAGCATTGCGGTTCTCAGAACTTTTACTTACTAAATCATTTAATTGCTTGATTTTTCTCAGCGTTCTGAAAATGTTTTTGTGGAACGTTACGTAACATTTTATGAACATTTTTTTAATACTATTTACAGATTCAATGATAATCACCCTGATTTATGGATTTCAGGCTGTGCTTCCTGAACATTATTGATTCTTGGAAACTTTTGGATACAAAAAATGTTGAGTCTGTCCATTTTTCTCGTGTTCTGAAAACGTTCTATGTAACATTTTATGAACGTTCCTTGACATTTCACGCAAATTTTCGGAACTTTTTCTAACTAAAATGTTAAACCTGTCCATTTTTCTTGGTGTTCCTCAAGCATGTGAACACGTCTACGGTGGACTGGTGATGATGGTGGCCTTTATAGTGAATAGGGAGTGTGGTTTGGGACATGCCCACAGTCTCTTTTATTCCCAAACAGATCTGTTTCCTGTCGTCGCCTTTGTTCGGAGGAGAGATGTCTCATGCAGGATTAGACATGCATGCATTATTTTACATGAAGACTGAAGTACATCCTGAGACATGCCTAAGGCAGTAATAGTATGATCTCATTCCTTTCTCTACACACACACACACACACACACACACACACACACACACATTTTATATTCAGGACATGAAAACTCATCAAAAGGCAAAGAGTCCTTCCCCCTTCTGTCCCATGGTGAACATTATACATTGCTCCTACACACACACACAGTTTTCTGTATGTATGAAATCAGGTCAGTCTTCTCGTTCATTTTCTCTTGTTCAGTCTTCAAATGTATCATTGTAGACTTATAAAGTAGGTCAAAGCTCTTATTAAGGTTTCTATTCACACACACACACAAACTCTCACACGCACTCACTCACTCATATATATATATATATATATATATATATAGAGGGAGAGAGAGAGAGACACACACACTCATAGACACACACTCAGTCACACACACACACACATATTCAGAGGTCAGGGTCAGTGGCGGATTCTTTGTCCCTTTGCTGCACACTAATACGCACATTTTGTTATTCTTCATGTCATGTTTGCAGACACTAACTGAAATTGTGTGTGTGTGTGTATCAGTAGTAATGGCAGTTGATTTAATTAGAGGTTTGGAGGCGGGGCAAGGTGATGGTCATGGGTCTGTCACTCATGAGAATGGGCGGAGCTAAAGTTACGTCTGTTGTGTGTGAATATAAAGGAAAATCTCATAAGTTCCTGTTAAGCTCATTCAGCGTCCATGTGTTTAATATTTAATACTTCATGCCAATTCTGGATTTGTGTTTCAGAAGAAGTCGTGAAACAGTTGGACATAAAACACACAATTGGCTGACAAAGTTGACACAGTTTTGAAAATCTTGTTTGTTTGAGATGTTAAAGCTAACATATTGATGGAGAAGATGTGATTGAAGGTGACATTTAAAAACGTTTTTTTATTTTGAAGTTTTTCATATTATTTAACACTAGTTAATGGAAACACGGTTATTCTTTTATTATGGCAAACTTTGCTACCAGTATTTACACAATATCAACTAACAAAATTATAACATGGAAAAATGTAAGTGGCATCTTATTAGTGTTTGTTTATTTGGGGGACAATTTTGTCAAAGTGTTTTCCATCAAATTAAACACCAGAGATTTTATTAAAAGTTATTTTAGGATTAGTGAAAAATGCTTTTTAATGCCATAAAATTACAGAAAATAAAACAAATCAAACATAAGCCGTCCTAGAAATGAAATATTCATGTTCAAATTCTGACACCATTAATTAAAATTACATAAATTATATTTCAAAAGAGCACATAAAATTGAAAAATGTGTAAGACAAAATGTGTTATAATTAATTACAAATATTTTAATGATTAAATCAGTAATAATTTTTGGTTCTGTAGTTAAATCATGTCTTGATTTTGCTTCTCTTAATAATTGCTCAGCGATAATGTGAGCATACTGTTTGAACGAATGAATGAAATTTCAAATGTTTTAAATAATTAACAGAATACATATTAAAACATCAACAGATATCTTTGTAGGATTTTTAGTTTTAAATTAAATTTCCTTACTTTTCTTAACTGATTTGCTTAGAAAAATGTTTAAAGGTGTTGCATCTTGTACATAAACGTAAACATAAAGATTTTTTTTTAAAGTTACCAACATTTTCCAAATAAATGACCTAGACATCCTTTTTCTAATGATTTTACTTTGTGCATAATAGGAGTTATTTCTTTAAAAATATTTCTATATAAAAGAAATCTTTTTAAAGTGCATCATTCTTTTACGATATAAAAATGTTACATTTGCTGAGTAAGCTAGTAATGTCTTATCTTTGGAGCATTTACTGAAATGGGTAAAATATTCATCGATTTAAATGAATAAATAAAAAAAAACAAAGACAATGATATTTTCACTTGGGAAACTTTCAATATAAAATTCCCTTTTTCCCCCCTAAATAATGAGCTTTCCTCATACACACAGACAGTTTGTCTCACTGTATTACTGACCTCCCCTCATTTTTGGTCTCCTTCTCTCTTTAACACACACACACACACACACACACACACACACACACACACTCCTGATGGAAACTGTTAACAGGACTCCCCGATGTTGGAGCTCTTCCTGTCTGGCAGTGACTCTCACCATGTGTTCATACTGCACTGAAAACTGAGCTGGAGAGTCGAGAAACCCAATAACACACACTCACTCTCTCTCTCACACACACACACACACACACACACACACACACACGCACACACACTGAATTAAATATTAGCTTAACACTGTAGACACACTAACACTGTTAGGTGAAACGGGGACTGCTTATTGGAGAAAGTGTGTCATATAGCTTCATCTGTGTCATGGACCCCTTGAGGCTGTGTGTGTGTGTGTGTGTGTGTGTGTGTGTGCGCGTGTGTGTGTGTGTGCGCGTGTTCACCACATTATGGGGCTCGGTTCACAACCTACATAATGGGGACTAAAGATGTTATGGGGAATAAAATCCTGGTCCCCATAAGGGAAATGTATGACAGTCTATAGGGCTGACTGTAATTAGCATTTTTTAGCTTTGGTTCATGAGAAACGTATGCGTGCGTGTGTGTAAAACAATGATGTTGACTCGATGTCCCATGAGTACGAATCAATCAGTTAGCTAATCAATACTCATCTTTTCCAACCCTGGGGCTCAGAAAGAATGAAAACACACACACACACATACACACACACACTTAAATCAGTTGATTTCACTTCTCCATTGTGTGCAGTACGGTTGTAATAGAGCAGTAGTAACATGATACTATACACACACACACACACACTTAAATCAATTGATTTCACTTCTACATTGTGTGCAGTATGGTTGTAATAGAGCAGTAGTAACACACACACACACACACACACACACACACACATATACATGTAAATATATAGTAGATATTGCTATTTACTTTGATGTGTGTAAACATCTGGCATATTGGGAGGAGCCTCATTCAACTCTGAGTCACATCAGATTTATGGTGAGAAGTCTGAAGTCACATCTTGTCCTAGTATCTGTCCTAGCATGTGTCTTACATCTTAGCATCTTTCCTAGTCAGTGTCCTAGCCGTGTGTTCTTCAGAATGTCGAGTCTTTGTCTTGGCTGATGTCCCATCATCTATCCTAACACGTTTTAGGTCCATGTCCTATCATCTGTCCTAATGCTTGACTAGGTCCCTGTTCTATCATCTATCCTCACATTTCTACTAGGTTTCTCTTTTGTCATTCATTGTAACAGTTGTTCTGGGCCGCTGTCCTATCATGTCCTGTTTTCTGTACTACATACCTGTCCAATCATCTGTTCTAGCACATGCTCAAGGACTTCTAAGATTCCAACACCAGTACTAGTTCCCTGTCCACTCATTTGTCCTAATGTCTCTACTAGGTCCCTGTCCTTTCATCTGTCTTCCCATCTGCACTATGTCCCTATCATTTTATCTGTCTGTTATCTATCATCTGTACTATAATCTGTCCTGACATCTGTACTAGATCCCTTTCCAGTTATCTGGCCTAACATCTGTAGTAAGTCCCTGTCCTGTCTTTTGTTTCAACTTTTGTATGAGGTTTTCTTCCTGTCTTTTGTCCTAATGCTTGTACTAGGTTTCTGTCCTATCATCTGTCCTAAGATCTTACTGTGGTGTGTCCTATCATCTGAGTGCCTTTTCTATGATCTGTCTTAACACCTGTACTAGATTTCTATCCTATCATCTGTCCTAAAACGTGAATAGGTCCATTTTATATCATGTGTCCTAACATCTGTACTAGGTCCATTTTCTATCATGTTATGAGATCTATACTAAATCCTTGTCCTACCATCTCTCCTAACACATTCTAGTTCCCTGTTCTCTCGTCTGTTCCAAAATCTGCACTAGTTGCCTGCCCTGTCTTTTGTCCCAACACCTGTACTAGATGTCTGTACTATCCCCTGTGCTAACATGTACTAGGTCCCTTTCCACTCACCTGCCTTAACGTGCACTACGTTATGTCCTATTATCAGTCCTAACATCTTACTAGGTCCCTGTTCTATCATCTATCCTAACACTTGTACTAGATGACCGTACTATTGTTTGTCCTAGCCCATGTCCAGGCTATAAGTTCAAGTCAACTTTATTGTCAATTCTGCCATATGTACAGGACATAGACGGGATTGAAATGCCGTTTCTCCCCGACCCTCAATGTAAACATATAAGTACACAAACAAAATGAGTACAAAAAGTGCAAAAATTATATATATAAGTAATAAAATGCAGTTGAAGAAAGGCACACATACAAAAACACACAAGCAGAAGTGGTGCAAATGGAGTAAGTAGTGCAAACAGCTTAATGGATATGGGAGTATGTACTATTTGAAAATAATGTTTCGTTCACAGGATGAGCAAGTGACAAGTGCCTGATTTATTTAACAAAGACTGCAGATGAATTGCAGTAACAGTCTGAGTTATTTGGAGGTGGGGGGTAGAGAGAGAGTTCATTATCCTGACAGCTTGGTGGAACTAGCTCGGAGGCTCCGGTACCTTTTACCAAAAGGCAGGAGACTGAAGGAGGTGTGTGAAGGGTGGGTGGGGTCACTCAGAATGCTGGTGGCTTTGTGGGCTAGGCAGGTGTTGCAGATGTCCAGGAGGGAGGACAGTGAGGCACCAGTCAGTGCGTTTACATGACCTTAGAGAAAATGGAATTATTGCATTAGTCCGACTAAAACCGGACTTTTAAAACAC
>JAOTRR010000059.1:1242007-1253979 GCA_028570945.1 Gogo arcuatus
CACACACATATACACACACACACACACACACACACACACACACACACACACACACCAAAAAGGTCAGAAGAGTCATGGATACTTATTATTTGGTCCCCGCAAACAACAAAGAGCTAAAATTAACCCATACACCGAATCACACCAAGACCAGGATTTGTATCCACACAAGACTGTATAACGCAGACACACACAACCAGAATCATATTCCTATTTTTTTTTTTAATGCATTTTCTGAGGACCAGGATTTATGCCCATTTTATAGGATTAAGTCTCCACTATGTAAATGTTTATCCAGTCACCATACTGAACACACACACAAAACCCTGATTTTCAGTGCTATGGTGAATTTGTGCCTCAGTAAAATCCCCTTGGAGTAGGCATTTAACTGGTCCCTATTACAACGATTATACACACACACACACACACACACACACACACACACACACACACCCTGTATCATATTCCCTGTTTCAGTGCTATGGGGAATTTTTGCTTCCATAACAACTCAGGTCCTCATAATGCCTGAATCGTCCTTATTCTTCAGTACATTCCTTCTCACAGGGACCAGGATTTTTGTATTTTTATATATTTTACATCGTCTCTGTTACCGGGGACCAGAATTTTTGTCTCTTTCATAGGTTTATGACTCGAAAAGGTAGGTGTGTACCCGATCCTTATACTAAAGCAACTATATAAACCCAGCTTTCTTTTCCTCATTCCTTGGATCCTCAGTGTAGTTTTACCTACTGAATACCAATATGAGAACACCACACACACACACACACACACACACACACATTTCCCCTGCAGGATCTTGTGTGTGACTGATGAAGCAGGCACGCTAATAGTTCTTTAATGGCTTCATTAAACCGTGTGTGTGCAGCGCGCCGATCTGTCAGTGCAGCTAACGTGGCACCGTTAAGCACGGCCTGCTTTTATTTAGGAATTAATGTCACCTCTCCAGAGGCACAAAGACGGAGCGAGAAAGAGAGAGAGGGACAAAGCATTAACGTTCAGAGATTGGAAAAAGAATAATGGAATGACATGCAGCGTGATGGCAGTTGCAGATTTGTGTGTGTGTGTGTGTGTGTGTGTGGTGAATAATGCTCACACATAATGGTGATAAATCACAGAATCGACTAACATATATGTCAAATGTCTAGCTGCTAACACAGCTAGCTACCACAAGCTGACAGGATTTCTGAGAGGATTTTTACCTCATGTTTTTAAAAAAGATCATAATCATTCAATGCTAGCTAGCTAAAGTGACAGGATTTCTGAGAGGATTTTCACCTCATATTCAGAAAATGTTCATAATCATTCAGTGCTAAACAGCTAGCTAGCTGACGCCACCTAAAGTGACGAGATTTGAGAGGATTTTTAGCTCATCTTAAAAAATGTTTATATTCTTTCAGTGCTAAACAGCTAGCTAGCTAACATGAACAAAATTAATTTTTACCTTAGTCAAACAAGTTAATAATTATTCAATGCTAGCCAGTTAGCTAGCTAACATGAACTAAAGCGATGGGACTTGTGAGAGGGATTACGCCTAACTTCGTTCCGTTTCTCTGTCTGTAGCGGTGCGGAACGACAGGAACAAGAAGAAGAAGGAGGAGAAGAAGGTAGAGTGTGTGGAGAGCGGCGTAATGAGCCCCGACACAGAGCTGATGATCGAGCGTGTGAGGAAAGCGCACCAGGACACATTCCCCTCGCTCTGTCAGCTCGGCAAATACACCACGGTGTGTGTGTGTGTGTGTGTGTGTGTGTGTGTGAGTGAGAGATAAATTACCTTATCAGTGTTTATCATCCACTAGTATTGAAAGTTTAGCTTTAGAGAAGATTGAGAGTAATTAATACTTATGTACTACACACCACAGCGCTGTTGAATTCTGGATTCCAATTGGTCATCAGGTGTTGATTAATTTTTTATAACAACAGCTCTGACAGTAGTGCAGCTGCGAATCACGGGTTAATGTTAATTACGTAGCTTAAAAAAAAAAACATTTATGGAAGGAGTCCCCAGTGTCGTTCTGTAGTAACAGTCAGAGATAAGGCTGTAACTTCAAGTTTTCCGACATCATTGTGTTGAGGTGTGTGTGTGTGTGTGTGTGTGTACAGAGTAACAGTTCGGAGCGACGTGTCTCGCTGGACGTGGATCTGTGGGATAAATTCAGCGAGCTCTCCACCAAGTGCATCATCAAAACGGTGGAGTTCGCTAAGCAGCTTCCTGGCTTCACCACGCTCTCCATCGCCGACCAGATCACACTGCTCAAAGCCGCCTGCCTCGACATCCTGGTG
This sequence comes from Gogo arcuatus, assembly GCA_028570945.1. Taxonomy (NCBI): domain Eukaryota; kingdom Metazoa; phylum Chordata; class Actinopteri; order Siluriformes; family Anchariidae; genus Gogo; species Gogo arcuatus. Next base: position 1,244,306 of record JAOTRR010000059.1, read on the forward strand.
AGACACACACGCACAGAGTAGCTTATCCCCGTTCATTACAGGAGTTGTTTTAAAAAAAAAAAAAAAGTGTATTGGTCCTTTGCAATAACATTGTCATGTAATGATTTGTGTTTATTACTAGCATTATGTAGCATGACGTACGATTAGCAGTGTTGGCCTTGTTTTAGTACTAAAGCTGCTCCTCTTGTAGATTCTACGTATATGCACACGCTACACACCTGAGCAGGACACCATGACGTTCTCAGACGGTTTGACGCTCAACCGCACGCAGATGCACAATGCTGGCTTCGGGCCGCTCACGGACCTGGTGTTCGCCTTCGCCAACCAGCTGCTGCCGCTCGAGATGGATGACGCAGAGACGGGCCTGCTCAGCGCTATCTGCCTGCTGTGTGGGGGTGAGCACACACGCTTATGTATTACTGTAGCTACTTTAGTTTTACTTTCTAATTTCATATTTATTATTATAATGTTATTTTCATATGTTGTTTTGTTTATCTGTTATTTTATATATAATTTGTCATTTTATGTTTCAGTATATTTTAACTTTATATTATTATAACTATTTCATGATTTTAGCGTATTTACTTCATATAGCGTAACCTATATTTTGGTCCTCACAAGACTCCCCCCCCCCCCACACACACACACGGAGAAAGATGAATAAAAACAATTCATGGATTCTCAGCACCACCTAGTGGCAGCACAGTGATCTGCTCAGTTAGGAACATGTGGTTTATTGTGTGTGTGCGCACGTGTGTGAGCAGATCGTCAGGATCTGGAGGAGGCCGATAAGGTGGACGTGCTGCAGGAGCCACTGTTGGAGGCACTTAAGCTCTACGTGAGGAAGAGGAGGCCACACAAACCCCACATGTTCCCCAAGATGCTGATGAAGATCACAGACCTGCGGAGTATCAGCGCTAAAGGTGAGTGTCTCTCTCTCTCTCTCTCTCTCTCTCTCTCTCTCGCACACGCACACAGTCTTTTTTCAGTCTTTAGCTTGCTTTATTTGTTCAGCAACTCATGAGGTTTTAAATGACAAAAGAAAGTCATTATGTGCTGCTTGAATGTATTCTAGTTTTATAACACAACTCCTCTTCTCTTTTTTTTTCTCTCTCTCTCTCAGGGGCAGAGCGCGTGATCACGCTAAAGATGGAGATTCCTGGCTCGATGCCTCCTCTCATCCAGGAGATGCTGGAGAACTCAGAGGGGTTGGAGAGCACGGGGGGCGGAGCCAGTTCTCGGTCAAACCCCGCCCCCTCGGGCAGCTGCAGTCCCTCGCCCAGCTCCGCCCACAGCAGCCCATCCACGCAGTCGCCCTGACACACACATCATATCCTCCTCTTCCTCTTAGCTCCGCCCACTCACTGCTGCAGGGGCTCGGTCGTCCACCGCTTCCTGTCTCTCTCCCTCTCTGCTGCTGTAAAGACTCATCAGACAGATGGAGGAGAGAAAGTTTCACAGACATGAAAAAAGCAAACGAGAGCAAAGAACTCAGAACTCAGAGTGTGGACTTTTTTCATTTTCTTTCTCCAACATCTCAGGCCTGGACTTCACCACGACGAATGAACGATGGACTTGGCCTAACTTCCAAGAGGCTGTGGTTTTTTTGTTTTTTGTTTTGTTTTTTTTTGTTTTTTTTACAAAAAATATATATATAAATATATAGAGAGAAGAACCCAGGAATGATTGTGGAAGAACAAAACAACATGGACTTGGAGTGTAGCTGTATTTCTTCACTGATTTTTTTTTTTTTTTCTTTTTATGACGTTAGAGAAAATGGGGGGGGTGAAACACAGAGAGTGAGTTGTTGCTTTATTTCAGACTGATGATGATCATGGTGCAGTTTTTCATGGAAATGAAAATGTCGAAAAAAAATTAATTTACACTCACATAAATTGTGCACAGATGAAATGATATAAAACTGTGGTTGAAAAAAAAAAATCTGCCTCTGTTTAATTTGTTCCTCACAAAACAACATTTATCATATGTCTGATTATCACATTATATGGATTAGAGGTTGCTCTGAAGGGTGTGACACACCACCTTAAATTTAATCTGCTTGGAGAAAAAAAAATTAACCTGGCTGCCTTTTTAGATTTTATGATGTTTGTACTGCCTCTAATATGAAAGTTCAGTGCCTCCTACTGGGGTAGCATTTGTCTGTTCAGTGTTACTGTAATCCAGGGGTTCCCAAACTAGCAGTCGTGACCCTACATAGGGTCACAAGCTTTATGTACTATTCTAGGGCGTTATTGAGCACTAACACTAGCTGGTTGAATTTTAAAAACCTCTCATGTTGCCTTCAAACCTACCGAAAGCTCTGTTTCGGATTTGACGCAGTTCATGATAACAATCATGACGACAGCGGAAAGTTTTTTGTTTTTGTTTACTGAGAGACAGAGCTCGTTGGTGTGTTAACATCGCTCAGCATGAAATCACTGAACATTTTACAGTTCCACTTGACGGACAGGGATGTTTTGCAATCTAGTGGATGTCACTTTTAAATCTTTATGATGTACATAAGAAAGGCAGCAAGTTTGTGAACACAACACTAACGACTAGACTGGTAAGTCTGTGCAAGGAATATTCTTTTGGTTTTTAGTCACTTGTGGTATGCATACGTATGTTACTATTATAAATGTTGAATTTAAAAAATGTTGGGCAGTCAAGGCTCAGGGTCACAGAAAATTCATGAAGTCTGTTTGGGTTTGTTTGCCCAAAAGGTTTGGGAGACCCTGCTATAATTCATCTTGTCAAAGACCAGCAAGTGTGGAAAATATATGCTGGAGTAAACAAAGATTTGTATAAACGGATTTACCTCCCTAGAAGGCATGAACTCCATGTAATTTTAAAAAGTATGATGAGGTAAATTAGGTCAATTTTGCTAACTCTGCTAACGTTACCTGGCTATATTTAACTACGTAATCATGTTTTCTTTGCTAATGCCAGTGTAGGCTAGCATCGCTTCCAGTAGCTAACAAATGGTCTAGGAAGCAAGTCAAACTCTAGTTAAGGGTAAATAGCGGTCATTTACAGGATATTTTACTTCCGATTAATTCATTAGCAACACTTTAGTATATTTCGACTTTCGCTTGAACACATTTTATACATATTTACTTGTTCCCACTACAATGCAGCTAATTAAATTAGAAAAATACCACAGTTGCAGGAGTGCCATTGCTGCCATGAGAAAAATGTAACAAATAGACTTATTACATTCAAATAAATCATTTTTAAAAAAACCCAAAAATACTAAATCAGAGGGTCAGAGACTATTTTTCCTACTTGTTCATTTGTAAGCCTCCAGGTAAATGTTGGAACATAACCAGTCTCAAAATAAGTGATGCTACAACACTAATGGAGCTCATTAGTTTCACTTATAGATGCGAAATCTCTGTTGTGTAATACAAAAGGTGGACAATTTACTGGAAAGCAAAGTTTTTTGACCAAAGTTAATTGAGAAAGAGTAAGCTTTAAACGGTGGCCAGGCCTCATTCATTGTGACCAACAGGCACAGAGGAGTGTGGAAGAGGACTGATGCTCCTTTTCCACCAACATGGAACGGGTTCCGTTCTGGGCCGCGCTCCAAATTTTGAACTGTTTGGAGCATTTCGACCAAAAATAAATTGGTTCGCAAGCCGAAAAGTTGGTTCTCAGCTGGAACCAAAAGATACCTTGTTTTTCCAGTGCAAACCATGACATTAGTTGACGTATCATTAGTTTGGAAAGTTTCTACATCTTAGCATTAGTAGTCGGTCCATGCTTGCTTTTTGGATGAAGACAAATATCTGCAATAACAGAACCAAAGCACACAAGTAACCAGTGCGATCTGCCATCTTGCTGAACGGAACCGGATCAAGAACCCGTTCCCTGTTGGCTGAAAAGCAGAAAGAGATACAAAAATAACCCTAGGAACTCCTTTGTTAACCCGCAGGTTCCCAACCCTGGTTCTGGATATCAGTGTTTTATTTGCTCAAAAGTCACCTGACTCAACTAATCAGCCAGTTAACAGCCCTCTGAGTTGAAGTGGTTGTGTTATAGCAGGAAAAAAATTAAAATGTGCAGAACAGGTGGTACTCTAGGACCAGAATTGTGTGGCTTGTGTATTAAATTATTGCAGTAATTTTAAAAATACAGTATTATGGACATACCATGATCAGCTCTTTCCTTTTTGTCCTGCTGTTTTGAATTAGACCTCTAGGTGGCACTGTTGTGGAGCTGATCATGATGACAGCAGGTGATTGCAATTTTCTATAAGACTACATTTTCAAAAAGTAGAGATCATTTTATTGGAGTAAATGATCACCATTGTACTACGAAAAAAACCTTCTTGGTATAATTACTATAAGTCACAGTATTTTTGGTGAAATTTGCATTCAGTCCATGTTTGGTGATTTGAAACCTCTTACTCTGTGTTTAGATTGCATATATTAATAAAATGACTGCCTACAGTTTTACAGACAAGTTTGACAGATAAAGTTTTAGGTGCCTCGAACCTCCACTCTCACTCCTGAGTTGTTTTCTCCTGCAATACCACATGTGACCACTGAGAGGCAATGTTATATAATTCAGGTTTTTGTGTTTTGAAAACTACTTTCTAAACCAATGTGAGCTTGTCGTGCAGAGGATTTTGTGTTCTCGTCTCTGATTGGTCAGTTTGTGCATTCATTAGCATTTACTTTTGTTTTGGTGTTAACTGCCACTTAAATCGCTTTTTTCCTCACTAATTTTAGTATTAACACTATATTTGGGGTGTTTTTATACTGGTTTATTGTACAATACTAAGATAAAGAAGCATTTACCATCCCTGGATCTACAGTTCTGTGGAATGTCACCGTTTGTTGTTTGGTGTTATCGGTATCACTTCTTAGCCTTTTTGGCTAAGATCAAGTGTAGTATCTGTTCTTATCAGCCTAGTGCTGGTCCGAGATGCCATCTGTTTTGCGAGGGACAGAAACATTCGGCTACTAGTTCTAAATTTAGACTTTGAGAAAGCCTTCGATTGGGTCTCGCACCAGTGCCTTTTTCAGGTACTGCAAAAAATGGGTTTTCCAGGGAGGTTTTTAGCGTGGGTGGGCCTGCTCTATCGAGACATTAGCAGCAGAATTTTGGTAAATGGGCACCTCACAAAAGCGATCGACATCCACTCCGGTGTCCGCCAGGGGCGCCCGTTATCTCCACTCCTGTTCGTAGCTTGTATCGATCTGCTGGCGGAGATCTTGAGAAAGGACAAATGGATCAAAGGACTAGACTTGCCAGGTGGACTGACTGCGACTTGTACTTTGTACATGGACGACGTCACTCTTTTATGTTCGGACGTTTTATCGGTCCAAAGAGCTCTCGACTTGACCGACTGGTACGGAAAGGCCTCGGGCACTAAGCTCAATAGGAGCAAGTCCGAGGCCCAGCTCTTTGGACCGTGGGGTGACCTACAGACCGACCTGGATTTGGATTTTAAAGAAAAAGATATAAATATTTTAGGAATAAAATTTGACGAGGAGGGTGGCGGACGGGGTAACTGGACTGACGTGTTAGGGAAAGTCAGGCAACGGCTGGGGTTTTGGGGACTAAGACAAATGACGATGGAGGAAAAGGTTTTAATAATAAAAGCTGTCATTTTACCTTTGCTTTTACTCCTCTGTTCTATTTTTAGTCCTCCGAGACACTTTCTTTTAGATCTGGAGAGGGCGGTCTTTTATTTCCTGTGGGGGTCCAAGTGGGAGAGACTGAGGAGAGAAGTGGTGAAGAAGAGGCCAGAAAATGGAGGGAAGGGCCTCCCAGACCCCCACCTGTTTTTAGGTTCAAAATTCGCTGCCCTGCACATAGGATACGCCACATCCCCGCCCAGAGACAGCAAGACTGCAGCCATGGTCAAGTTCTGAATGGGGTCTTACCTGAGAAGGCTGAAAATTTTAAAACCAGATCTTAAAATGTCAGTTGCTTTTACATTGTCTAAAGAATATGTTTTTATTGAAAAGTTTTTAAAGAAATATGATATGGAAAAAGAAGATGTCACCATTTTAACTAATCTAAAGCTTATTGTCTCTCTTATGCAGGACCGGGAGGAAGTGAGCCCCGTTCCCGGCCTCACGCTAAGTAAGGCCAAACAGGTTTGGCGGAACGCAGACCACTCTGCTCTTCAGAACAAGCACAAGGACCTGTCATGGATGGCCGCCCACGAGATCCTCCCGGTCAGGGCCATGATGCATTCTTGGGGCATGGCGGCGAATCCTATCTGCCCGCGGCCAGGGTGTGGCGAGCCTGAAACCATACGGCACATGCTCTGGGAGTGCAGCATAGTGAGGGACCTGTGGGCCATAACTGGCCCCCTAGAATGCCCAAGCCTGCCAGCAGGGGAGGTCCACCCGCAAGTTTACCGGCTAGCGGTAAACGGGGTGGGCCAGGGCATCGAAAAGTTACCAGCTGCTGAATTCACCAAGCTCTGGCTCGCCCTTAACAGCGTGAAGGCCGACCTGTGGACCTCTCACAACCTGTTGGTGGGGAAGCGCGTGACGGTGCCCCTGCACGCACTGGAAAAGCTGGTAAAATCTTCGCTGCAGGAGGCACTGCACGCCGCCAATCGGAGGAGGGGGCCGGGGTCACATGCAGGGGGGTCCCAGCCACCACCATGCCCGGCTCCCCTCGATGCCCGCCGAAGAGACACGAAAAATCACAAGGACGGAGCAGCGGGCACAGGGTGAGGATCTCTGCTGGACCCTGAAGTGGCAGCCTTGCGAGTTCTGGGGGGGCGGTGGGGGGCCAGCTTGATAGTGGCCCACCCCGGTCTTGTTTGACAGAGACTTTTCTTGTTTTTTTTTTTTTAGGTTCACATTTTATATCTATTTATTTATTTACTTACTTACTTACTTAATTACTTACTTACTTACTTATTTATTTATGTATTAACTTTTTATACAAAAATGTAACATCTGGCGAACAGAAGCTTGGACTTTCTTTGAACACAAAGACACTCATTACTTGTTTTTTAACTAAGGATTTTATTTCAAAGCACAAATGTTTGTAAATGAGTGTACTTTCTGCACATGCTGGAACTTTAAATAGACGTGAAATGAATGGATATTTTTAAATTTTGAATGGTGACAAACCTTTTCAAAAGAAAAAAATCTGTTCTTATCAGTTTAATATCTGATACGTCCCCTATCCGGGGACTATACATTAAATTGATTTTTGGAACAGGGAGATTTTTGGAATAGGGGCTTGCTCCGTCCACTCCACGCATCGACCCGGTATTGCAGTACTTCCGAGAACGGTGCACCTCTTCATACGGTCAAAGAAAGATAATCTTTATATGTTAACAAGTTACATGTGAGTGTGTTTTCTGTGGCATTCTATTTTTGAGCTGTTTGGGCTTTTTTAAAATAATTATCCAAATCATTATTTAATCTCTGTTATGAACATCCAACTTGCTTTGACTTTTTGTTACATTAAAAAAACCTGAAGTATAAAATTATAATGTTTATACTGTAATAAGTACATTAAAATCCAAATTATAGTCCTGGCAGGCGGAACGATGTATCCGGAACGATGCATCCGGAACTCTCATTAGGGGTCGGACAGAAACTTCTCCTCTCGTGCGTGTTTGTTTAGAGCTCTTTGTTCATAAATTTGTGATTATATAGTCACTTGTAATTTGCATAAACTAATTCCAAGCAGCTCTTCTACCCCCCACCCCTCATTTATTCACTGATACAGTGAATGGAAGCGAGATTTCTTGTAGAGAAATCGTTTTGTTTTGCTTGTTACTCTCCGCCTAAAGCGCTGGTGCACACAGAGGGGGCGGGGCTGCACATAGGGGGCAGGGCTCACTGTCGCGAGGTTTGAAAACAACTTTCATAAAAATATTTGAAAATATTTTTGCAGTCTCTTACTGATTACCGTGTAGCAATGCGCTCTCTGTTCTGGACTCCTGTGATTTTAGTGTACGTGTTTGATTAAAAAGAAAAAATCCTGAACATTGTGGATCTTATTACATATTCAGCAGCAGCAGTGCATCATGGGAAGTGTGGCGCTGAATTGCTGCTAAGAGGATAGACTACCACATGGCTTTATGTGTAATAAACACAGAGGTGAGTCTTGGGTAAGGTGTCCCAGTGCACTGACACCTGTCCAGGTATATTTCATCACATTTTCTTTATTAATTACCAATTTATAATTCAACATCAGGCTACCTGGGCACATTTTTCCAACCACTTAAGAGTGAGCTCTGCAAGAACAGATTAACTCTGTATAATAAAATTTTATTATGATAAATGGAACAATACACCACATGAAAAACATTGTTTTGGCTTTTACATGTGTCCGTAGGCAAGTATTGAAATATTAAAACTTGTTAATAAAAAAACACAACTTGTCTACCTTTTTTTTTTTTACAGTAGTAGGTATAGATCATGTCACTTAATTCATTTCTTTTGACAAGGCGGAGGGTGGGGGTGGGGGGTAGAACTGCTCATTTTCTGATTGGTCCATAGTCTACAGTCACTATCAGTTTAGTCAGTCTACAATCAATTGATAAGTGTATGGATAATTATAAATGTTGCATTACTGTATCTAAGTGTATTTCAGCAGCTACAACTGAAGATGGCAACTCCAGTAATACGTGTTGTCAACACTGATGTCCCTGCAAATCAATCAATAGGTTGTACCGGTGGTGACCAAAGAGGCCCGTTACTATCGTGAGAAAAGGATCATTCACAGACCTTCCCAGGAGCTGCTGAACCAGGCCACTACTCTGGCCCACACAGAGATGCTCATTCGAGCAGAGGGTCATTGCATCAACTGTACCTGGGAAACCTGGTGGTATCATTTGTCCAGTATGACAATGTACCGATCCACTGGTTGTGGCAAACAATGTGGGCTACATGAAGTAGTGAGCATATTTTTACTACCACTGTAGGCTATGCATTCTAAATACCATTTTCATTACATGCTTAATAAATTACCTTTCTGTTTGCCCAAATCTATGGCCATTATCAGGGTCTTATTCACCTTTGCAGAGTTTCTTTACTCCATCGCAATCAGTGATGGTACTAAGTTGATGTACATGATTCCAGCATACTTGACAAACCCACATAAAGGGAGAGATCATGAACCAGTGGGTGAAAGACTACCTCACAATATGCAGAGAGCTTCCTACAAGTCTGTTCTCCTTGAGGCCAACATCGACAGGTCTATCTATGCTCAGAGAGGGTTTGAGGATCTCAGCTTTCAGGAGATGAGGGAACTCTACAGTCAGTACCCCACCCAAAAGGACAGACCAGAGCAATTCAGTGATGAGCAGAGGGAGATCATACAGAAGGCATACAGTTCTCTGAGGAGGTGGTGCACACACCAGTGACGCACAAGTGTGTAGATGAAAAGGTTCAGGAAATACATTAACGACAAGGAGCAAGTAAGTGTTATGAAAGAGGAAGCTCAGAATAGCATAGTCAATGAAAATTATTCAAATGTGATATTTTAATCATGCAGGCTGAACGCGTTTGTTTACTTTTTAATGACAAAGTGGTGTCAAAATCTACTAGTACATCTCAAAATTAGAATATCGTGAAAGTCCAATATTTTCCATCAGTTATTTAAGAAAGTGAAAATTTTTATATATTCTAGACACATTACACGTAAACTAAAATGTTTCAAGCATTTTTCTATTTTAATTTTGA
>JAOTRR010000059.1:1254079-1270813 GCA_028570945.1 Gogo arcuatus
GTGTAATGAATATAGAATATGAAAGTTTACCTTTTTGAATTAAATTACGAAAAAAAGGAAATTTCACAATATTCTAAATTGTTTGAGATGCACTAGTAGATAGTTACAATACATTTATTGTCCAGCACCTGCAGACAAGCACTTCCAAGTGTGATCCTTCAGTCAGGAGATGAGACGGAACTGTTAGATGCAAGCCAGTCTGTGGAAGGTAAGCAAGATACAGAGTTAGACATCAAACCATTTTTAAAAAATCATAACACAAAACTACTTTTTGGTAAATTCTTAGACTCAGTCAAGTCCCAAGAATCCAGCTTTATGTTTTTTAAAATTGGTTTTACGTTTTAACAAAATGCATGTGGTTTTACCCACAAGAATTTCCGAGCTATGTCGGGGGTGCTCTGCCAACTCCACGACACTTTTTTTCGGAGCCGTGCCGCGTGTTGTGGCGCCCTGTTGGAGTGTTGAGGTAATCCCTAAAGTGTCCGAGGTGATGCGTGTGGGTACAGGACAGAATGTGCACCTCTACAAGTCTACCACCACCAGGTATAAAAGTCACTTCACCTGTGTTAGTGTTATTACCATGTATGTAAACATGCAAGAAAAAAATAAAAAGAAGAGCACAGAATGTCATATGCTGCTATTGGCCTTTATATTTGATTTTTCCTCCAAATGTACTTCAGGCACATCACAATTGATGTGTCCAACTGGTACACAATGCTCACTGATGTCCTGTGCTGTGGACTATGAACAAAGCCAGCCAGGAGTGGAGAAGGTGGCACAGCTGGTTGGTGGCTTGCATGGGATCCCGCCATTTTATCACAACTTAACAAGGCTCATCAAGCCATGTTCCCTGCAATCCTCAACATATAACAAACTTTATATAAAATATCGTGAAAACAAATACATTTAACGAACTTCAAAATAGCTCAAGTCAGCCTCAACATATTGATGGCGACTCTGCTCACAGGCGTGATGTGGATAGGAATGTCGTGCGCTTTCTGAGAGCCCAGATCAAAGGGAACACTATGCTCAAGCTGCAGCAGCAGATACAGGAGAATCACGTTGAGGAGTACCTTCAGTGTAAGGACCTGTACACCGCGCTCCTCTTGACTGTAGTGGAACCTGGAGGGATCGTCTCTGCATGAAGGCACACATTCCTGGCTCCACGTCCAAGAGAGCTTCCCTCCAAACTCCTGCTTGCAGAGGTCAACAATATTCAGGATTACTGGAGCCAGATCCTCTCCTCTTTTGGCACTGTGCTGAAAATGATATGAAAGTATGTGAATCAAAACAATGTCTTGCTGTATGATGCAAAACATACTGCAGTATTTTGTTTTTATTCACTTTTAAATTAAACAATTTCCACATTGTTGTAAAATGATTTTTGTAATTACCCATCAATAGAATTTAACAGAGGTTATCACGTTATGCAAGCTTGACATTAGGTGGAAGAAGCTTTCTGGGGAGGGTGAAGGCTCAGCTGAGTGGTTCACCAGCATCGGAAACGAGCACACTTCAGCCATCATACAGAGGGAGGGGAAAGTGCTGTGCATTCATTAATCATGCGTCATGAACGGAGGGCGTTGAACAATGCACAAGGGGAGTAAACAATAGTAGCAAGATGGCAGAGTGCATTGATTACCTGCGAGCTTTTGTCCTGTTATTGCAGATATTTGTTTTCATTCCATTTTTTTCATAAGACGTATCCTTTTCCATTGTATTTTCTATTGCTGCGCTCTGCTTCCTCTCCAAACAGTTTTACTGTGATATGTTCTGTTTTTGTGTTTTTACCTCTAGTGCATTTGCATATTTTATACTTATATTTATATTTATACTTATATGTATATTTCCAATAAATATATCTGTAAAAAAAAGAATATGAACAACCAGAGGATTTACCACAGTGATGTTGATTATTTTCCCGTTATAGCATGTCCTGAATTTTCTGTTTATTAAAGAGCAACATTGTACTTTTTATCCATTCATAGTTACTTTTAGTTTGTGGAACGTCTATGAGTTACAGGTTAGTTCCTGTTCCCACTTCCATTATAGCAGCTGTTAATAGTCATTCCCTTACAAGTCTCTCATTTTTCCCCTCTCTTGATATTAGACAAAAACAAGGCAGCATAGGACACCACAAAGCATTAACAACTCTGTCCTGAAGATGTCCAGAAACTGAGTGTGACACTATTACCTTTGACACTGGAGACACCAATCAAAATTCTCCTTCCAGAAAACTTCACCATATCAGTGATTACACACTCTTTCTTTATCTTAAACCTACTTTATCTAAGTAATTGTATTAAATGAAATTTGAAATATTCCAGTGGAAGCTAGTTGTTGCTCTAGAAATAGAACATAGGACTAATTATTATTGTTATTATTTTATTATTATTATTATTATTATTAAGAAAAGAGCATATAGAAGGGGAAAATACAAAATACTGCATAAGAATCATTAAAAAAATATTTCAACCTTTACATTTCATTGTTTTCTCTCTTTATTCATATACTATACTCTTTATTCATGTAGTATTTGTTTGTTTGTTTATCAGTCAGATGATAAACAGTGAAACATTATCTACTTTATAACTGGTCGTCTACACTGTCACTCAAACGCAGTTTAAACCCGGACGTCCTTTCTATTGGCTGCAGCCTTTTCCATCGCCTCGTGCTCCGACCAATCAGTGGCCTCCGCGCGGAATTTCGAACTCGATTCAAACCCGTAGTCGTTATTGGCCGCAGTGTTCCTCCGCCTGTTCGAAATACACAAAACAGTTCCTCGCACTAGTACACAGACCGCACACGATTTGAATCAAATATTAAATATGTATATTATTAAATCCTATGTATTTAAGTTGTGTATTAAGTATGATTAAAGAGGTCTGTGTAGCTAAGTTGTTTGTTGTTTGGCGGAGGGATACGGACCGTGCACTATGCCCCGGCACGCGGCGTGCACTAGTCAGTGTAAAGCAATCGGGTCTATCGGGACGAGGCTAATGTTACCTCAGTGTCTGTCAGTTTGTGTTTTTAAATTATCGATGGAATATATTTTATCTTGAAGATTTGTTTTAACTCAGGTAAGGTAACGCGTTTGTATTGAATCTTCTGTTTGCGTTTTTTTTTTTTTTTGGCGCATACAAAACTCGCTATTTTCACTCGTAGGGGTTTGGGTACCTAACCGTTTTCCGACAGATCTCTTACTTTGCGCTGGGATTGGTTGGTTAATCTCGCGAGCGGCTGCTCATTGGACAGTTTCCGTGTCCGTATGAAGAACTAGCCAATCCAGCGCGTAGAGGCGGGATTTGTCGGTAAACCGGTGCTTGAAAGCAAGCGGAATAGTATTATTGGTGCGTTAATATCTTACTACAGACATGTAAAGCTCGGTAAAGGTGTGTTGTTTTATTTTGACATGGTCTAGATCCGTTTAAGGGACTTGAAGCAGCACATGTTAGCGGGTTAGGAGTTTTAATGCAGCTTCGAGTTTGATGTTTAAGTCAGACAATGAGGATAAAATGACACTTAACTACACTAAAGTGTTTTTTCCCCTTCCTTTCTATCCATCAGGTAAGTACAGCTGATGTAAGGAAGATGCCTCTGTTCGGTAAAATCGTGGTGATAAAGAGAAATGGTACGGATGGAAACGAATTTCCACTCACAGCATCCTGTCTGTTCGGGAGGTCAGTAAAGCATAGTCATTTTTATTTAATGTCTACTTATCATTAACTATATAACGTTAAAATGATTGTGTGTGTACTTGTTCATGTGTTGTCTGTAACTTTAACTTGTCCTGTGCGGCTGTTTAATAGCCATGTGTCGTTCGCGAACGAGTCGACTCCTTGATTCGGTTCTTTTAGGCGAACGTTAAGAGTTGACTCTCATACTGGACATGACCTGTGTTTTTCCTCTTGTGCTGTAGATATAGGTAATGCAGTACAGTAATAGTTTTTATGTAATTGAATCAAAACGTTTCTATTGAAACCTTTTAAACGTCTGAATTGTGTAGTGTTCAGTGCGAGTCGTCGTGTTTTTGACTCTCAGTCGATACAGAGGATCCGTTTGCATGTTTTATAGCAAGGAGCGTGATGATGGTTTGGTTGCTAAAAATGAGAGTTTTTAGAGATTTCATGAAAGACTTACATGTCAAAATAACGTTTGTTTGGTTTAAAACGGAAAAAAATGGTAATGAGTCGTTTGATGAGATGTGCCGAATGATTTGACTCATTGTAAAGAGCTGGGGAATCTTCTCACTACTGTTTAAACTGAGGCGGGTTTTTTTTGTCAGTGACGTCAGACACTGCTTATAGCCAATCAGCGTGGTCCAGGAAATACGCTCGACTGCTTGCCTTTTTTTTTTTATTTTTATTTTTTTTTTTTTTTTGCGTCTTTGTCAGGTTTTACAGTGCAGTACTGATCCTGAATTGTTTTTGTATGGTTTCTTTAGATGTTATTACAGAGGTTATCTACTGGACAATACTAATGAAGTGTCCAAATATTGTCTGAAAATTAAGCTTTCAACAAAATAATTTTAGTACATAGTGGTCACTTGTTTATTTATCTTTTAGTAAAGTTTGAGTGTGAAAAGATTTTCATGGCCAAAACAAACAAACAAAAACAAAAAAATCCCACCAGGTTTACAAAAGTTTCACTGTACTGTATTTTCATCATAGTCATGTGCGAATGCTGATCATCTGTAAAAATACCAAGCCTACATTCACAGCAAAACTGGATTACATTTAACCATGTGCTCAACTCTGTAAAAGGCAAAGCTTACAGCCAGCTGAAAAGGGCAAAATGGTGATTAAATGGTGAATGAGAGCCTCCTAATCTCAGCGTTACAGTAACGCAGCTCAGCCACTGCAGTGAATGAGCTACCACCTGCTTGTTAACGGGACTTTAATAGCCATTTCTGGGTCCAAACGCTGCTTCAGTGTTGCCAACGTAGAGACTGTGTCACTAGATTTAGTGACTTTAATTAAAAAAAGAGCCTAGCAACAAATTCAGTGACTTTTCAGCACACATTAGTGACTTTCTTTAACTCGATACAGTTCTCCAGCTCGCATCACAGCAGCTGTTATACGAGTTTAGAAAGCAGGCTCGCTCCACTCACCATCGGTGTGTAACGCCTGATAATCAGCCATAATCTCATTGCAAAGAAAGCAGTAGAATGCAATTGCATAGTTGGTGAAAAGACGAGGCTTGGACCCGGAAACGCGGTCCTTACGTCACGTCTTAACAAGCGGATAGATTCGCACGAAATCTTCCTCCTTTTATGTTACTTTTGTTCTAATTGAATGACGCATCTTACTTGTCTTAGTTTATGGATCTGTTTTGGAATCAGGTTCATATCACTGAGTCTTCTTATACATCAGGAGTTAAATGTAGGATATGAATGTTTGTCCAACTATCAGGGTTTTTCTTAACACCATGTTTCTTGTGTAAATGCTCCTCTGAACTATTTTTATGGTTTTGTGAAATGAGCTCTGCTGCATTTTGCTCCTTTGCTCTGCTAATGAACTCCGTTTATGATCTCAAACCGACCTGCTTTTTATTATTATTATTATTATTATTATTATTATTATTTTTAAAGGAAGCTTGACTGTGATATCCGGATCCAGCTGCCACAGGTGTCCAAAGAACACTGCAGAATTGAGCTCAATGAAAACAAAGAGGTAATGAAGAGCTGACCCCGAAGCTGTCACCATTTCCACATCCCTGATTGTGCTGCTGATCTTGGAAAAGCCCCATTTGTATGTTTGTAATGTATTGCTAATGCATTCGACTATTAAACTACCCCTGGTAACCGCTTTTCCAAAAGCATCCTATCGAACTATTAATTCCACCTACTAAACTTACTTGTACGCATGGCAGCTGCGAATACAGAACCACTAACCTTCACACATTTTGCGCAGGAGCTCAGCTGCACGCTGCTACTAGTCATCACTCAAAAATGCGCCAGAAGAGTCTTCTTTTATCTCCCAATAAAAAGAGCAGTTGAGCCAATTGACATTTGAATCTGGAATGCCTGACAGTTCCGGAGGTGTTTTGAGCTCTCCAATATTAACTAGCTACCTGGAATGCTCCCCCCTCTTCTCCCTGGTGCACCCCTAAGTCATAAAGATAAATTGCTGAGAAAGGCAGCAGTTTACAGAGAAAAGTGTGACATAAGGCTGCATCTGAGTGAGGCGGTCTCGGATCACTTCCCAGACAACTCTAGTGATTCGACTCGTCTGCATGAAGTGATCCGGAGACTCGGGCCAACGCACAAACAGAGAAAATTAACTCTTAATGAGACTCACAAAATGTACATTTGTGTCCTTGCCATAACACCCAATGTAGATATACAAGCAAATGACCACAGTCCAAACTAAAATGTCAGATCTGCACACTTTTAGGGTCCAAGTTCTCGTCAGTGGGTTTTCTCTGAGGAATGTTTTAGCAGATTTACGCAAATATTTTATCGCTGCATGAACACTAAATGAATAGTCAGTGTAAATGTAGCTAGCATGAATCAATGAGAGGTGTAACCATTTTTGTCTCTCTCTTTTTTAAAGCTTATTTTGACCAACCTGAGCTCGGTGAATCCGACTTGCATCAACGGCGAGATTCTGCAGCAGTCCGAGCATTTGAAGCATGGAGATCTAATCACAATTATTGATCGTTCTTTTAGGTACGTCATCATCGCATGTGTGGGGTTTTGTGTGGGTAGTTTCTTTTTTGTTGTTGGGCTTTTTTTTTTTTTTTGCTATTAAGTTGACCTCATGTTGTGCAGATTCGAGTATCCACCTGCGCCGACTCCGAAGAAAAAGCATTTATCCACACCTGGTAAAGGAGAAACTGTCAAGGTGAGGGGTTTTTCCTGGGTGATTTCTTTATTTTTAGAATTTTACAATTTTACCCCCATTGTTTGGGGCATTCTGTGTCTTTATTTTGAAACATTTGTTTAGTGTTAAGATCTACTGATGAACTACTCAACTTTAAACTTAAAATTTCAGTGTAAGATCTTGTAATAGTATTTCTCTATTCAAAGTGCTTCCAAGTAGAACTTCTTTAGGAGGCTAAGAATGTCTGAAAACATTGTGATCCCTCAAGGAGCCTTTTTTTTTTTTTTTTTTTTTTTTTGCCTAAGTGTATAGTATTTTGAAGGAAACGAGATACCTGCAGCTTAAATGCCTCTCAGGGTGACCTGTCTCCATCTTCTTTAAAATGGCTTTGTTGGTTTCCCAGGTCTTGCAAGACCAGCAGGTGAAGAGCACACCTGGAACCACAGAGAAGAAGAAGTCTGAACACGCCACAGGTGAGCTCTCGTGATCTTTGTGAGGAAAATCCTGCACCGCTGATGGCTTGTGGTTAGACCTTTGTCTTGATTTAATGGTTTCTTTTTACAGATACCTGTTTGAAAGATGGCTCCAACCTGCCTGCCTGTTTGGACCAGAGCGTTGGAGATGAACAGAACAAAGCGGTTACAGACAGCTCCTTGTCCCCCTTCTCCGATCTTTACAACATGGTCAAGCGAGATCTGGCCACCAAATCCGTGTGGAAATCTGCCAGTCTGTCCAATACCCCTCTCTCAAGACCTTCAGTGGACAAACAGGAAATTGAGAAGGTTTCAGGTGAGAACCACAAGCCGGTGACGCCGAAATCAGCCCACAAGAAAAGAAGATCCTCAACCGACAAGCCTGTAGAGGGCGCTCAAACAGAGAACTTATCTGCTCAGGTGAAAACTGCAACACCTGTCATTCAGGAAGAACAGAAGAGGTGCTCAGAAGGCATCGGCACGCCCATATCTCAGAAGAAAACTCCTCAGACAACGCCACAGACGTTCACTGCTGACCAAGTGGCCCAGCATATCACCTTCGAGAGTCCGAGTACCAAGTCTCCGAAAGCCAGGAGGAGCAGTGCTTCTCAAACCCCGGAGAAACAAACCTCTTCCCAGAATCCCTCAGAGGCTGAAGAGACCAAAGCGAAACAGGCCACCAGGACGTCATCGAGAGCAAGCGCAGGAAAACGGTTACAAATCCAGGGTGTGTTGCAGGAGGTTATAGCCACATCCACATCTGATGACAAAGGTCAGGGTTTTTTAAAAATCTTTTACTTTAACACAACAAAGTGTGCATAAAGGCAATATTTCTAGCGATTTTAAATAAAAAATAATAATTTTAAACATTCTACTTTGCTTTATCATTAGTCTAAATGAATAAATTGTAAAAACAATTGTTAGTTTCAAAAACTTTAGGTTAACATGTACATTAATCTGCATTTGAACATACTAACCAACTCATTAAATTTGCGTCTGCTTTATCTTTTTTGTTGCTAACTCAAGAGTGACAGTGCTGACTGCTTTCATGCATCTTGATCATGAACGTAATACTTTTGATTTGCATTGGGACGTCTTTTGATTGTATAATAACCCTTACTTCGCCATCACTAGACAGTCACTTTATGCACTACTAGTTACAACGTCCTTTAAGTCATCAATTTTTGTATTTGTTGATGCGTTTCCTTTTGAAACAGGAAGTCAGTGAGCATTGAGGGGTGTTAACATTTTTACTGTTTAGCTATAGAATTTATTTTGATGTATTGATCCAGCGATGCACCTGAAAACTGCGCTTATCCAGTGGTCAGAGAAAATGCAAATATAATTTGTCCAGTGGGAGGGGAAGAAATTCATTGAAGGGGTGTAAAAGGCAAGTTTGTTTTTTGGGTAGTGTTTTTAGTTTTGCTTCACACTAGCTTTATTTCGGTGAACTTTGCCCTTCTTAGCCAATAGAATCCAAGAAGGCGGGACTGTGGTCTCTTTGGTTGGTTTAAAAAATGGACTGCACTGTTTTTCTTACTTAGCCATTTTGTCAACTTGCACGTGCTGAACAACAGAGGTACCAATGTTGCTAACAAGAAAATCCTAGCTGGCAGACGGGGGGGGAGATATTTTACCACACAAGCCCTTGCACACTTATGAATGAATCAGCTTGGTGTTCAGTAGGTAATGGCCAGGCCTCCAGTAAGAAGCACAAATGTGATGACCTGCCCATCCCAGCACCCAAGAGAAAACGTGTGTCCTTTGGTGGACAGCTGAGCCCCGAACTGTTCGACAAACGTTTACCACCTAATTCCCCCCTATGCCGAGGGGCAACCCCTGGGAGACGCAGCCTGGGGTTCCCGCAGAAACCTCACTCTCTACTCAGGCGAGCCTCCACCATTGGCCTGATGGTAAGGTTTGAAAAGGGCACTAGTGTTGTTTTGTTTAAGTGTTCTCATTTGGTTTCTAAAGTGCCTGTACTTCTCTTGTCTGTAGGGTTACCAGCTTGAAGAGGATATGGCAGAGAGCCCTGCTAAGAATGCTTCACCTAAACGAGTGGTTTCCCCTGCCAAGACGCCAAAGAGTCCAACATCTGCCAAGACTCCGAAGACACCTTCGCCTGCAAAAACTCTGAAGACACCTTCCCCTGCCAAGACTCCAAAGACTCCTTCCCATGCTAAGAAGTCTCCAAGCCCAAAAGCTAAAACCCCGTCTCCTAAAAATTCCAAGACGCCTCCACCTTCTTCAAACCTATCAACCCCCAAATCCTCAAGGAGGCTCTCAAGTGCTTCAGCAAATTCGCCATCTCCAAGCGAAGAGTCCCTTCTCAAGACACCTAAGATGCATGGCCGATTTATGGTTTCCCAAATCAGCACCCCATCGCCTGTCCCCGATCAGGAGAAAGAAGCAAAGGAAGAATCTGTATCTGTAGTAGAAGAGCCTCGGAAATGTGTGACCCCTAGGTCCGTGCCTAGAAGGAGCAGCATGAAAGCGTCGGCTCGGAAGACCCCGAAGGGCTTGCTGAGGAGCACGCACGAGGTTGTGCGATCACGACGCAGTGGAGCTTCGCGTGCTAATTTAAAAGGTAAGGTCAATGTGTGTTGTAGGACGTCAGGAGGTATTTGGTGTTTTTCTTGTTACACATGAGTATTTTATTAAGATTTCTTTTGTTCCTGTTTTAAGTTGTCAGTTCTTGGGCTGACATTGTGAAGTTTGGACTAGCTAAACCTCAAACGGAAGGTGGCGCTAAGAAAACAGCAACCAGGAAAATAGCAGTCAAGCAGACTAAAATGACTAAACCCAAGGTAAGTTTGCTGCTTTGTTTTGCTGTTTTTGAGGTTTGGGGTTCTTTAATTGTTTTATGAGTGTGTACTTTCTTTGCAGACACCTGCATGCAGACTGAAAGATCACACAAGTACTGGACATGCGGCTTCTCCAGCCAGTATAGTCGTAGGCAAGGCCTACTTAAGATCTGCTCAGCTTCTTGGTGCTGCCCCTAAAGTAGTATGCAACGTTGCCCTGTTTAAAAGGGATATGAAAATGGATGAAGATCTTACCGGTGTGCTGACTTTTGTTTTAAATTGAGCGCTCAGCTCATATGTTATGTTATGTTATATATGTTATGTTATTTCCATCTGTGATAGATTCTAAATCTCTCAAATCTTGGCTTGTTTGCAGGGGTATCAGATATCTTTAAAACTCCAGCTAACAGCAGAAGGAAGAGTGCTTTTACAAAAACTAACGAGTGTCCAGCAACACCACTTGGTGTGGGTGAAATGACTGAAATGTCAGTAATGAATACTCCTGAGGAATCTGGTAAGCATTTTAATTTTTTTATTAATCGTTTGTAATAAGTTTTCTATTGCAAATTATCAAGAATAAACTCATTATGTATTTGTGCACAGGTGAAATGGTGGTGTCTCCCATGAGTGCCGTGTCCACCGCCAAACTGGGGCACTACAACAGTGAAGCTGTAACCAGACTCCTCCAGGACGACCAGGATAGAAGTTTAATTGAAGAAATGGATGACTCAGCTGCCCTTTCTCCATCTGAAGTACCCACATTATTAGATATGCCCAGTGAAAATCAAACTGAGAGCAAGAAGGCTGTGCCAGTCCAAACACCACAACACAAACCAGCCCCGTCAGAATGCCTCACCGGAGTCAAAAGACTCATGAGAACACCTAAGCAGAAAGCTGAACCTGTAGAAGACCTAAGGGGAAAGTTACTCAAGACGCCCAAAGAGCCAAAACCACCCCAGGAGGAGTGTTTGGAAGGTGTTAAAGAACTCCTTAATACTCCAAAACAAAACGGAACTCCTTTAGAAGAAGACATGGCTGCATTAAAGAGGTTGATGAAGACTCCAAAAGTTAGAAACAGTCCTGTAGTGTGTGCTGTAGGTTTGAAAAGACTTGTCAAGACCCCCAAGGATAAGACTGAGCAAGAGGAGGACCTGACTGGAGTAAAACAATTGATGAAGACTCCCAAACAGAAGAAACAACTGGTTGAGGAAGACCTGACAGGCATTCAAGAGATGATGAAAACTCCCAAACAGAAGAAACAACTGGTTGAGGAAGACCGGACAGGCATTCAAGAGATGATGAAAACCCCCAAGCAGAAGAAACAGCCAGTGGAGGAAGACCTGACAGGCATTCAAGAGATGATGAAAACCCCCAAGCAGAAGAGCCAGCCGGTTGAAGATCTGGTTGGTGTGAAGAGCTTGCTTCAGACCCCCATGGAGAAAGGAGAGCCAGTTGAAAATGACTTTGTAATTGATAATGTGATGAAGACCTCCAAGCAAAAAAGAGGTGAAGTGGTGGTGGGTTTCACCATCGCTGCAGAGCTCGACTCTGTTGGTTCTGGTGCTTTGCCTGTGGAAGGTGAGTTAATGCTTGGCTGTCTTTGCATACACAATTACTTAGGTCTTGTTGTAAATATGTGGAAGTGTATATATACTGAAAACTGGTTAATCCATTTTATTTTAAGATGTCAGTGAGGAATCTGAAGAGAAGGAAGATATCTGCCCGGTTGAGGATGTGAAAAAGGATACAGAAGCAGCTGTTGGTCTACAGATTGAGACTGAAGAAGCAAAAACTTCTTGCCAGGAGGCGGAAGAGGTCAGCACATGTGAAGTGATGACTAAAGTGGACAAAGATGCGGTCCAAGAAGCGCCTCTTCAAACTGTTTGCACTTCTGAAATAATCAGCACGGCTGTAGAGGCCACGCCACCTGTAGCTTCTCCTAAGCAGTCAAACAGATCCTCACCTGCTAAAAAGACTAAGCGTGGTGCTCAGGTAAGAACAGCACAGAAATCCCAGAAGAGTCAAGAACATCAGGTAGATTCGGATTCTCTGTCTGCTACAGTGACAGGAACTGAGGAGGAAACTAGTGCTGATTCTTTGAAGTCTGTTCCTTCTGTGCGAGGAAGGAGAGGCAAGTCAGCCATTGAACTCATCGACGATGTTCCTGTACAAAGTCCTGCTAGAAAATCTACCAGAGGAAGAATTCCCAAGGAGCGAGTGGAGGCTCAAAAATCATCTCGTACCTCTGCAGAGGGTGAGCAGGTGGCACTTAAACCCAGGAGAGGAAGGAAAGTTCAACTAGATATTGGCGTTTTGCAGGTAGGTCCTGTTACTGACTTGAAGGCTTCTGCAGAGGTAGAAGCCTCCATGAAGTCACCAGTTCCTGCTAGAGCCAAGAAGGGAAGGAAAGAAAAACATGAATCGGAGACTCCACAAGGACCTGAAGCTTCAGTTGAGGAGGTTGGCGTGGCATCAGAGATTGCTGAACTTCAGCCATCAGCAGAGAATGAGGCTCGTGTTAAGTCCAACACCAGAGCAAGGAGAGGCAGGACAACAAGGAAGGAACCCAGAATGGGTTCAGAAGTTGAGGAAACTTCAGACATTAAGAGCCCAGATGCTGTAGTGGAGGTGAAAGCTGTTGTATTAGGGAGTTCTAAAATTGAATCTGCAGTAGAAAATGAGGATTCTCTTAAATCTACCACAAAAACTAGGAGAGGCAGGCCAACAAAGAAGGAAATGCTGAAGACCTCACAAGTTGATGAATCTCCTGAACCCATCCAGATTGTTGTGGAGTCAGATGTTAAGAGCTCCGATCTAGTGGGGCTTGTTGCAGTTGAGCCCAAATTACCAGAGAGTACTGAAGTTCAGTCAGCAGTAGAAACTGAAGAGCCCATTAAAGCCAACTCCAGACCCAGGAGAGGCAGAGCACCAAAGAAGGAAACTCCAGTAACAACACAATTTGAGGAAACATCTAAACCCACTTTAGATTCTGAGGTGTTGTCTGAAGAGCACACTCAAATGCCTGTGGTGAAGTCTAAACGAGGGAGGAGAGTGAATCCAGTGGCTTTGAACAACCAAGCAGTGGTTGATAAATCCAGTGTTGAGCCTCATGTGGCTGAATCTGAGCCTAAACCAGAAGCTCCAGCAGTCAGGTCTAGCAGAGGTGCTAGAAACAAGCAGTTAAAGCCACAGGTAGAGGATGCTGCTAATGGTCCTGCTACAGAAACCATTGTAACAGCTGCTGTGACTGAAGAACCAGTGGTGAAAAACGTCAGAGGAAGCAGGAGGACAAAACAGCCCAAAGCTCAGGTTTTAGATGACTCTCAGGAAGAAGCAAAAGACAAAGCCAGTATTGACTCAGAAACCGTTCAGCAGTCGGAGGCCCCTGGAGCCAGATCAGCCAGAGGAAAGCGCACAGCTGCTGTCAAGGATGAAACAGAGGCACCAGTTAAAAGAGGGCGTCGTGTAGCTACTGTTGAAGTTCCTCCTCCAGTTATCAAGCCCAGCCGTGGTAGAAAAGCTGCTGCAAAATTGGAGCCAGAGGAAGTTGCAGAAGATGTCACAGCAGTGGTGGAACCAGTTAAAGAGACCAGCAATGAAACAAAGGTACCAGAGTCTGTAACTGATGAAACGCCACTTGCACAAACAGACTCTGAAGGGGTTGCAGTTAGCAGTGAGGTAGTAGCTAAAAGAGGAAGAGGGAGAATCGCTAAGAAAGCCAAGGTCTCAACCAAGGACACCTCAGTCAATGAAGCTGAAAAAGAAGCAGCTAAGGAAGAGCCTCAATTGAAGAATTCCAAGAAGAAAGATGAACCAGCAGCTACAGATGATGATCGCTTAGTTGGAGAAACCAAGCAGTTGGTTCATCAATCAGTCAAAGGGTGCAAAGGGAGAGGGGCAAAGAAACAAGAAGAACCAGAAAAGGAGAAGCCAGCTGCTGGAGAAACTGTCCAACCAGTCAGGAGAGGAAGAGCAGGCGCTTCAGTAGTTTCCCATCACAATGAGGTAGCAGCCTGCCCAAAAGGGGGGCGGAAAAAGAAGGCCATGGAGGTTGTAGCTGAGGAAACGCCATATACAGAGTCTTTACCGAAGAGAAAAAGGGGCAAAGGAGCTGGAGCAGAAGCTCAAACAGATGCAGCTGTACCAGGCAAAGGGAGGAGGACAGCGGTGAAGGAGGCAGAAGAAACCTCTGAAGTGAAAGCAGGAAAACCTCTTAAAAAGGAAGAAAAACCTGTAAGAGGTCGGAGAAAAGCAACTCAGGAAGACGTTCCACCTCAGGCTGAGGATCCTGTTTTGGGTAAGTTTTCTCCACTTTGGTTTAGTAACCCATTCCAGTTTTGTTCGTTGTCTGAGAGCTAGCCTTGCAAACCCAGACACTCGAGCTTCCATGAGTTTTTAAACATGAACGGTTAAAGACAGGCTTCCATGAATGTTTGAAGATGGGAGTCCTTGAAAGGTTAAACATGAACAGTTAAAGATGAAGGTTCAAAGACAGGATTCTGTGAGGTTTTTAAACCTGAACAGGTAAAGATTTTAAACGCTCACAGAATCTCATCTTTAAATGCCCATGGAATCAAGTCTTTAACCATTTATCTTTAAATGTTTACAGAATAAAGAAACGTTTAAAGATTCCATGCTGTTTAAAGACAGTGTTATGCGAGTTTAATAATGGGACAACCTTTTTCTAAATCCAGCGAATATAACTTGCTCCAATCAGTTCATTGTTTTGCAATATTCAGAAGCTTTGTTTGGTCACTGGAACCCAGCAGAGAGCCAATCGAATTGCACTGTTCAACATTCTGAAGCCTGTGGCCAGAAAAGTGTAAATAAGGTGTACTGTGGTTCCTATGTTGCTGTTGGTTCCATCCAGTGACCGATTAGGCCAGTGTGTTTGAGAGCCATGCCATAATCTGCTAGATACAACGACCTGCTTTTATTTTATATATTGATTTTGCTAAATAAAATGGCTGTTTTGTGTCTTTCTTGCAGAGACGACTACTCGCCGAGGAACCAGAGGGCAGAAGAAAGCTGAGATGGCTGTCCCTTCAGCTCCTGTGAGACGGACAAGAAGGAAATAAAGCACTGAAGAACCGGGGGGTCGTTTATACGTCGAGACCAATTAATTATCGTGGTGGCTTTTGTACCAATTTTGTTTTTTTGTTTTTCCATTCCCAGCTTAACTTTTTTATTGTTTAAAAAAAGCATAATTGTTTTTAGAAATAATTTCAAATGTTCACATTAATTGTTTTTAAAGCTGGAAATATCTGGGGCATTTGTATTAACAGGATTGCTTTTTTTCCCTACTCTCATTTGTCATGCAAGGCCCTCTGTCTCATTTCCCTTCTTTTATGTACTTGTTCATCATATGTTTTTATATATTTTAAGCAGTGTTTGTATTTGTAGCTTGAAAAAAAAAATCCTGATAATAAACAGTCTGAGGATTGGAAAATGACTGTCATCAATTTTAGTGTGGTGGGGGATTTCAGTAAGCACCAAAAATTAGCACCTTGACCTGATCAGTGTTTTAAAAAGGTATTTGTAACAGCGATGTATTAATACATCTTAAGAATGTTTGCTGAAAAAATGTAATCTCTAATGGTTTCCATCACTTAATGGGAGCTGGCTTAGTAGTTTTCATAAGATTTCTGGCTATTTTCCAGCACCGGTGAGGGCTTCTTTCAGGGGTAGATGATGACCATTGGGATAAATAACAAACCAACCACACATCGTTTCACTACTAAAACTCGTTAGAAGTCTTTTAAAGGTTTGTAATTGTTTTCATTAGGAATAATAGAAATTATTTTGGTGTTTAAGCTGTACACATATGGCTGAACATAATATAGTAATGAATTGAGATTTTTATGTATTTTTAATTAAGTTAACGTTTTCGCGTCGGTTCTCCGCACTCCAGCCCAATCGGTGGCGGTAGTGCACCGGAAAGGCAACCGCCAACAAGTCGAAGAAGAAGATTTGGTAGCAGAAGAAGAACCTCGCGGTGGAGGAGGAAGAAAACCGACCTGGAGGGAGATTTGATTTTTCTGTTCGTGAAGCACAATGGAGACTGATCCAGACATCCAAACACTACTGAAAGGATTCCACTGTAAATTATGCGATGTTAAAATTCCTAATGGTAGGTTTTCTCAAAGAGACCGACAGTTAATTTAATGTAACACGTCTGAAGTAGCGAGTGCTAACCACGTTAGCTTTCCTCTGCTAATGTTTTGGATACGTTTTCAGCACGTTGTTAGTGATGGCTGCAGCTAGCATGAGTGCTAACAACATGGAGAAAGCTCAGTTTGATACATTTTTGGTAGTGTTCAGATAAGTAGTTATAACCTGACAACAAATAAAGCAGCTTGTTTTTTAACTAGTTCATTCGCTTAGACAAAGCTGATAAAGTTTCAGTTGCAGCTCAACTGTTCACGAAGGAGTCGGTTCTTTGGATCGGTTCTTTTAGGTGAACGGTGACTCGCGAGTGTTTTTGTCTTTAGTTTAACTTTTTTGTAGCTGTAGTTAATGCCTTTATTCCTGCAGTGAACTGTCTAACCTGTCTCTGTCCAGTATATCTGTCTGTCTGTCTGCCTGCCTATCTAACCTGTCTCTGTCCAGTATATCTGTCTGTCTGCCTGCCTG
>JAOTRR010000059.1:1313108-1329413 GCA_028570945.1 Gogo arcuatus
AACCCCATGCTTTACCACCAGGCCTAGCCTTTCCCTTCAAGCTCCCATTCTTTACTCCGAGCTCTAGTCTTTACCTTCAAATTTTCTTTACCTCCAGTCCTAGCCTTAACCTTCAACCCCATGCTTTACCACCAGGCCTAGCCTTTCCCTTCAAGCTCCCATTCTTTACCCCGAGTCCTAGTCTTTACCTTCAAATTTTACCTTCATCTCCTTCCTTTACATCCAGTCCTAGCCTGTATCTTCAACCACATCCTTTAACGCGAGGCCTAACCTTTACCTTCAATTTCATCCTTTACCACCAAGTCCTAACCTTTACTTTCAACCTTTATCTTCAGCCTCATCCTTTACCTCCAGTCCTAGCCTTTACATTCAGCCCTATGGTTTAACCTCAATGTTCACCACAATGAAAAAGCACAAAACAACTGGTCTTTAAAAATGGACCAAGCAGACATCACTTTGTTATAGGATGTGTTATTCTGTCACTTGTTCAGTTGGCACTAGAACTTTCTTATCTAGAAGTTCAGCACTCCTTGTACCTGACTTTGCACTTGTTGTACGTCGCTCTGGATAACAGCGTCTGCTAAATGCCTGTAATGTAATGTAATGTGACATGTTCCTATTTGATGGAAACTACCTTATTTTATGTCCAGGATTATTTACATTTTCACAGTAAAAAACTTGTAAGTAAAAAATTGTAAGCTGCTTTGGATAAAAGTCTCAAAAAATTGAATAAATGTAAATGTTAGGTTGCCTGGAGTTTTAGGATATACAGTAAGCCAAGGTGTGAAATCATTCCTAAACTATATGGTAAGAAAACTAGTTTATAATGAGTGGTGTATAGAATTATGGTCACAATATAATATATCATAAATGTGCAAAATGATTGTCGATAAAAAAAAATGCAGTTTCACAGAGTGACCTGATTCACCATTTGTTATGGAGGAATATTTCAGATGAAAATAAATAAATACATAGTTAAACATGACCATTACAAAACAATAATATGATGAAAAGTGAGCATAAAGAATTAGATGTTGCACAAAATCATTGATTGATTCATTCATTTATTACAACAGTTAATTATGCTTCAACTAGGCCACGACTGAACCCAAGTTCAACTGGTGCAAATGGACGCTCATGTTTAATACTGTTTGTTGCACAAAACTACGATCAGATGTATTTTGACGTGTTATTCTCATTATTATCTTATCCTTATGTCCTTGAATATTTATGGTGATTTGATTATTTCTAGAGTGCATCAATGAGACCACCAACATCAGAACATTTTTATTTCTCTAGATAAAGTGTGTAAATCTCTATTGCGCTGTCCCACTGGTAAGTTTTGAGAAGCCTATTGAAAAGCTTTATGTCACCTTGAAGAGGTGGCCTCATTTCTGCTGGATGTTTTTTTGACATGCTCTTACTTTGACCTGACCTACTTTATGATTGTCAATGCACTGTCCCTTTTGAATGTCTGAAAAGGTGTGGAGTGTCGGAAAAACACCAAACACACAAAACACAAAATTTTTTGACAATATTTACTTCACTGGGATTGTTAGAAACCAGTCACAAAGGAAGATGACATGGGTGTGTACAAAAATAGAGACTGAGAGAAAAGAATAAGAAGAAGGCATACTCCCTCTTTACTCTGTCCCACCTTTGACACCCAGTCCTACCCTTTACATCAGTCCCACTTCCTTCCCTTCCTTCACCTCATTCCACCCTCCCCCTCACTCCCACCCTCTACCCTGTCCCATCCTTTATGTCATCTCACCATTCTACCATATGTTCCACCCCAATCCCACCAATTTACCCGTCCTACCTTTTATCCCCAGTCCTATACTTTACCCCAATCCCTCCCTTCACCTCAGTCCGACATTTTACCCCATCCCACCTTTTACCCCATCCCATCTTCTACACCCAGTTCCATCCTTTACTCGCAATTCTGCATGTTTTGTCACTAATTAGCCCACTTTAGCAAAGGTTATCCCAAGTTCCACTGATTACCCACTGTTCCCCTCTTTCCTGCCAATCCCACCCTTTACCCTAGTTGCAACTATCCTCTCTTTTCTTTTAGGTTTTGAATCCTTGCTACGTGATTAGCATTGCTGACCCTCCAACTGTCTGCATTGCTTATTTTGGAAGTTGTTGTATTTGTTTTAACGTGAAACAGGCCCACGAGCAGTTTGAGGAGCCGAAGCTGGAGGCAGTGAGGGAGAACAACGTGGAACTGGTGCAGGACATCCTGAAAGATCTCACACCGCTCACCCAACAAAGCCAGGCAGCACATGAACTCGCCCGCATACTCAGTGAGCCACACTTTCAGGTACACACACAAACACAAAAGGTCATGTACATCACAGCCTGGCAAAACTGTAAGAAAGGACCAAGTTATTTTCTCATTGCTCCCCAGTCCCTGCTGGAAACACATGACTCTGTAGCCTCCAAAAGCTATGAGACTCCACCACCCAGCCCCTGTGTCTTCATGGACCCTGCCCTCAACAACCAGCCCGTCCCTCCCGATGCTGTCAGGATGGTCGGCATACGCAAAGTCTCTGGAGAACATCTGGTAAGAGCTGCGTTTAACTGGAAAACTTTGCTAAGTGAGAGGAGATGTTTTTTGATGCTATTTCATTGGAACAGTGGAAGGAAATTAATTTATGTACTAATAAACATGATTGTTTAGGTAATTCTAAACTGAGTGTAATAAGCAATGAACCAAACACTCCATGTTGTGCTGTTATAGGAAAATAATCAACAACAAGTTAGTGTAATAGAGAAGAGTTGATTATTTTCCTATAACAGCACAATCTGAAGTGTTTTAGCATCCACCATAGGCTATAGTCCAAGTCCCTGTGAATGAGAATAATGTATTAGAACAAGGGCGTTAAGAACTTGCGCATTAAGAGCCTCTTCATCCTGTTGTATTTCATGCTCAGGGCGTGACATTCCGTGTGGAGGGCGGAGAGCTGGTGATCGCACGCATCCTGCATGGTGGTATGATCGATCAGCAGGGCCTCCTGCACGTTGGTGACGTCATCAAAGAGGTCAACGGGAAGGAGGTGGGCAGCGACCCTAAAGTGCTCCAGGACATGCTAAAGGAGGCCAGTGGCAGCGTCGTGCTCAAGATCCTGCCCAGCTACCAGGAACCACACACACCCCGCCAGGTCAGTGACACACACATGCATACACATTTATACGTTATATACTTTAGTTACTGCGTTTAGTAATGTAATGTTAAAGGAAACAGTGCCTTATGAACATTACAACTGTTCGTATCACAAACTGGAGATTGATGAAGATGAGCTTCAGTCCCAATCAAACCCTCATCAGACTTCTAAGTTCTCTCAGGTCGGCCCCAGAGATTCAAAATGGCTTGCTTGGGTTTGATCGTGTCACGGCCCAGGTACCCCATCAGCCCTCTTTTGAAACCTGATGTGTCATGCTGTGGAGAGCTCTCAGGATGCTAATCCGCTCACTGTTATCAATAAGATCGCAGACATTGTGGTGTGAGAGGCGAATGCTGAAGCTGAGACCAGACACATTCTGGATTCTGGATTCTGCCTTATCTGGGATTACATCAAATCACACCTCAGTGCTGTTATAGGTGTTGATTAATTTTTTTTGACAGATTGGGGAGGGTTGCGTCAGGAAGGGCATCTGGTGTAAAAACCTGTGCCAAATCAAATATGTGGATCATGACGATCCGCTGTGGCGACCCCTAACGGGATCAGCCGAAAGAAGAAGAAGCTTTGACAGTAGTGGAGCTACAAATCACAGGCTTATATTAATGTGCTTGTTTCTATACAAACATTTAATCCATGTATATGGACGGTCCACATAAATAGATTCAAGGAGACATTTAGTTAACATTTATGGAAGGAGTCTCCAGTGTCAATGTGCAAGCAAAATAACACCCCTTTGTGCTTTTTGTATGTAAATTAATACAACTGAAGGGCAGGTAATAAATTAATGGAAGCCTGTTGTTGCCATTTAAACACAAGATAAAACCATTTACTAATATTCCTTAGTAATAAGAAGGTTCACCTGAAGAAAATCAAGAAGTTTCTTTAAACATAATGGCAATGGAGTTCATATACATAGTCAAATTCATAGCAGATTTGCAGACGTGATGCATTTTAAATGCGGTTTTTTTTTTTTTTTTTTTTCAATTTAAACAGAGGTTTTGGAAAGGTTTTCATTGCTAACAGACACACATACATATGCACTCCTTTATTTTAAGTTTGTATCGTAGTTTCAACGTTTTAATGTTTGACGCATCACATCACCTTTAATCAGTCTTATTCATAAGTTTTAGTTTCCTGGAGTCTCTCAGTTGAGAACAATTAGGACACAGAATTCACATTCTTCATAAATCCTCCGCAAAAACACTCACTCACATGAACAATGTGTCTGATTGCACACACAAATGAACACATTTGGAACCTTAGTCAATCAGGATCTCGGTGTTTTGGATTTTATAGACGTCCTTTTTTTGTTCATTTGACTTCGTTTTGGATTGCTGAATTGTTTTAGGACGCATCCACACCTCACCTTTTCGTCTTGAAAATGTATTTATTTGTAGAGAAAATTATTTGTAGAATACACATACGTACAGTTTCCTTTTTTTTCCATGCAACAAACCTAGGGGAATGCAAACTTTTGCACTTGACAGTATGGACAAAACATAGCTGACATCATCACATATCCTGTGCATATGTGTGTGTGTGTGTGTGTGTGCGTATAGTTAAAGAACCGTTCCAACAGCTTGGCCCATTTTATTACGATTTCCTGTATGATGGAGATGTAGGTCTGTGTCTCTCCTCCCCCATGTGGCTGCCCCATCTGTGCTCACCTGAGTCACACTTCCTGTCATCCTGACCTCCTGCCCATATTCAGCATGGCCCAGGCCAGTTCCTGTCGGATTCCTGTTGGGTTAAGAGCAGCTCTGACAGTAGCGCAGCTACAAATCACAGGTTTATATTAATGCGCTCATTCCCATACATTATCGTCGCTATAGTAACAGCTCATTCAGGCTGGTGAGGGAACGACTGTTTATAGCTGCTAAAGCACAAGTGAGAACAGGAGCTAAACCACACAGCGTTGTTCCACAACATTAATTGTAACTACAAACGGATAAAAAGTATGAAGTGTTGTTCATTAATAGATTATAAACCGTAATCGTTGGACAATTGCTGTTGTATAAGAAGAAGAAAACACTTCAGGTCATGAGTCAAATATAAAATCAACTTCAGGATCGTAAGAGTAACCTGATTTGTGTTGGGCTGCTTGGCACCACTCAGATGTGGATTATTTTCCTGTAACCACACAGCCTGGTGCGTGTTATTCGTTACTTGTTATATTTTACATGATATTTATTGTTATATTTTAATATTATTGAAAAACGAGGACAATTTGCTGCTTGTCCAGGAGAAAAATCGAGAGGGAAGACACTTAGACACTGAGAGGGGAACAAAGGATAATTTTCCTGCATGTTTATGCTGTAGTGCTTCATAG
This sequence comes from Gogo arcuatus, assembly GCA_028570945.1. NCBI lineage: Eukaryota > Metazoa > Chordata > Actinopteri > Siluriformes > Anchariidae > Gogo > Gogo arcuatus. The sequence goes on from JAOTRR010000059.1 coordinate 1,318,626, forward strand.
CCACTGGGTTGCCATGGTGACAGTTTTGGCCCCTCCCTCACTCTGACACTTTGTTCAGCCTGCACACTTTCCTTTTTTAGTGCTCTGTGTGTAACAAATGTCACTAGACTCTTTTTAGCCACTAACACTCATGGACCATCCTTGTGTGTGTGTGTGTGTGTGTGTGTGTGTGTGTGTGTGTGTGTGTGTTTCTATCTGACACACACGCTGCCATGCTCTTACAGATCCCCTGTGTGTAAATATGTTTAGTGTGTGAGTGTTAATGCTGACTCACACAGTCCGAATACAGGAGAGATAATGTTAAAATAGAGACAGATGAGTGTTGCGGTGGGTTCTGCAGTGTGTGTTAGAGTGTGTGTTGCCATGCTCTAACACACATACTGGGCTCAGGAATGTGATGTCATGGTGGACGGACTTGTGGGAAATCTGTCATATTGTTTACATACGACCCGTTATGTGGCAGTAAAGCACAAATAAATGCGTAAATATCACCATGGTGTTTTCCTCCATTGAGCGAAAACAGTAAGGTCACATGGCTCAGGTTTCAGTGTCTGAAATATGCGGGCGGCTTGCTGCTGTCAGTGTGCAATGGAAAAAGAGAAAAGGAGGCATAAGGGTAATTTCCCTACATGTTTATGCCTAATAACCACTGGGTTGTACAGTTTTGGCCCCTGACCCTGGGGACACCCCCTCACTTGGGACAAACTTTCTGGCCCCTCCCTGACCTTTTGTTCCTGCATTGTTTATTTATTTATTTTTTGCATGGTCTTGTAATCTATTAAAGTGTTTCCGAGTTCACAAGCTAAATGTTCGTTAAATTGGTAAACGCCGTACCTGTTTGTTTGTGAATGCCACGTCGAGTGATTTTTTTGGGTGTGTAATGCTCATGACCGTGTGTGTTTCTGCACCGTCAGGCGTTTGTGAAATGCCACTTTGATTACGACCCCGCTCACGATAATCTGATCCCCTGCAAGGAGGCTGGCCTTCGGTTCCACAGTGGCGAAATCCTGCAGATTTTCAACCAGGATGACCCCAACTGGTGGCAGGTGGGTGCAAGTCACAGGAATCAGCACGACCTCAAATAAAGTCATAAATCTTAATAGTATTGATGTGGCAACATTTCCAACAGCTAATAATTGAGCTTCCACTCAAGGAAAGGTGCATTCGGGTGCACAGGTGAAATGTGTGTGTGGGTTGTCATTCCTGAAGCCCCATCGTGGCCCTCTCTGTGCCGCAGGCGTGTCACCTGGAGGGCGGCAGCGCAGGTCTGATTCCCAGCCAGCTGCTGGAGGAGAAGAGAAAAGCGTTCGTGAAGAGAGACCTGGAGCTAAACACAGCAGGTAGGAGTACACACCAAACCGATCTTACAGAACACAAATTCACAACCCAGGTCCTGGAGAACCTTCGGTTTCCTCCATTGTAATGTTTTCCCTGCCCTAAATTTTAGTTTTACTGTATATAACTACAAATCAAAAGTAATCAAAAAAAGATGAAATCCACTGACTGTTTTTGTTTTTTAAAAAAGATATTTTTTGAGAACAGGTGCATTTGGCATGACATCATTTTTTTAACCGCTGCAAAGCAAACATCACCCCCTAGTGGAAACCTAAATAACTGAATGTCAATCTTTAAAAAAGTCTGACTGGATCAGAAATTACAATTGGCCAATTAAACAGTAGTTGTAGTTTATAAGCAGTGCTGTTCAATTCTGGTTTCTGATTGGTCAGAAAAGTGTTGATTCTATTTCTATAACAGGGGCTCTAACAACAGAGCAGCTGAAAATCACAGGTTTAGATCAATGCACTCGTTTCAATACATTGTTTCTATAGTAACAGCTCATTCACAGGAACTTGGAGCATCCACTGGACGCTCCACATAAATGGACTAAAAACGTTTGTAATCGTTGGTATGGTGAGGTTTATTTAACTTTTCTGGAAGGAGTCTCCATGTCAGAGGAGAAAGCCTCAACTTGAAGCTTTCAAACACGCTAAAGTCTTCAGAACAGAAAGTTTTATGCTTTGTTGTTTCTCTTGTAAGGTTTTTGTTTGGTTTTTTGGTCTTATTAATTTTAAGAGAGAAAAAAAGAGGCTGGTGAGGAAAACGACTGTTTATAGCTGCTTTAATGTAAGTGAGAACAGGATTTAACTTTTCCAACTAATCATTGGAAACCTGCTGTGGTATAAGCAGAATAAGAACTTCTGAAAATCAAAACAGAAATTAACATGACAAATGGAGCCAATCAAGTTACTCGGTATATGGATCCGAGCATGGATAGCTTCCAAACCTGACGTGACCTGCACCACTATTCAGTGGATGAGAGCCCCGGACCACAGAAACTGGCTCTCTGGAACTATCCCAGGTTCACACTCCACCAATCGTACCAAACTCTTGGGCCCAAATGGCCACAAGTCTGGGAAAGAAAACGCAAGTGTGAAAATGACCTTGGCAGCTTGCTGTGGTACAAGAGGAATAAAACACTGTGTGGCAGATGTGTGTGTCCTGTACTGTTATTATGATGGACGTGTGTGTGTTACCGGGCTGTGTGCTGATGTCTGCAGGACCTCTGTGTGCAGGCATGGGGGGGAAGAAGAAGAAGAGAATGATGTACCTGACCACCAAGAATGCAGGTAACACTGCGTCCTCTCTCATGTCCCTTTTTTTCCTCTTGTTCTCTGTAGCTCTGTGCCTGTCCTGTCTCTGGCATCCCTGAGTCCAAACCCTTTTCTTGTTCAAAACCATCCTCTAGTCTAAAACTACCCCAAGTCCAAAACCTTTCCTTGTCTGAAATGGTCCCCCATTCCAAACCCACCTCAAGTCTAAAACCAGCCTTCACTCCAAAACAGTCCAAAACATTTCCCATCCTTCCCCAGTCCAAAACTATCTCCCAGTCAAAACCTGTCCCCAGTCCAAAATTACCTCCCGAGTCCAAAAGTATCTCCAGTCTAAAACCTTTCCCCAGTCCAGAATTCAAAACCATCATCCAGTGTAAAACCACTCCCAGTCCAAAACTGCCCCTCAGTTGAAAACTGACTTTCAGTTCAAACCACCCCCTAGTCCACACCATACCCCAGTCCAAAATCATCCCCAGTGCAAAACCACCCCCAAGTCCAATTCGTTCCACTAGTCCACAACCATCCACCAGTCTAAACCCTTCCCTTCAGTCCAGAACCTTCTCCTAGTCCAAAATCATCCTCAAGTCTGAAACCATCCTGACAGTCCAAATTGTGCCCCAATCCAAAACTATTGCCCAGTCCAAAACCTCCCTTCAGTCCAAAACGAGCCCCAGTCCATCCTGTCCGTCCAAGTCCAAACCGTTCCACCTGTCTTTCTCCCCATGCAAACCCTTCTCTCCGTCTAAAACTACCCTTGAATAGAAAACTGTCCCTCCAAGTCCAAACGGTTCCCCAGTCAAACACCATAACTACTGTTCCCCACCTGGTGCAAAACTCCCCACTCAAGAACCATCTTCCCAGTACAAACTGTCCTTGTCTTGGATGCAACATGCACCAAAAGCATGAATGAAAATCAAATTCATTTCAACCAAGTTGGTTACTTGTGCATGAGACCTTTTTTTTCTTAATATGTGAAGTAGTGTGTTTGTGTATATATGTTCTGCATTCTTGATTGTGTTAAACTTGTATAAATCTGCTTGTATTATCTTTTTATTATTTTTCTGACATAGCTTTGGGCTTTGGAAATGTGCTGTATATGTTGAATTTTAATTGGCTTGCTTGGTTAATTAAACTGGATTAACTGCAGTATTGATGAGTTAAGGCTAAGGCTGGTTAATCATGAACTCCCACTTCACATGTGTGGTTTTACAGTTTCATTGTTTCTCCAGGCTTTGGTTGCGTGGTTTTCACCTCTCATAATGGCTTTCCTAAACATTTTGATAATGTTTTATCTTGTTTTATCTTGTTCTCCAGCTCTGTGAAAGCTCAATGTTTTTGTATTTTACATCATGATATAGTTCGTAGATAGGCGTATATGTGTATATTAATAGTAAAACAATCAAATTATATTTATACATGTAATATAAATATGGGCTTTGATTCACTTTTTATTCATTTTTAAAATCTCCTGCTGTTTGTTTTAATTTTTGAATTCTTTATGGTAGTTTTTTCTGTTTTGTGGCTTCCTTTGTTTCTGATTTTGTTTATTGTTGATATAGTGACTCGAAATCTTTAACCCTTTTCTCCTTTCTGGTTTAGTTTTAGGTCATGTTGTAGCTGTTTTCCTGATACCCAATGACTGCTCACAGCAAACTACTTGAGAGTAGTTTTGAACTTTTATGCCTTAAATAAGACTTAAAGTAAATGAAATGACTGTTTTAAATCATTAGACACCACAGTGAGGTGCAAATTCAGTTAAATTAAACCTTTGAGCTTCTTAAGAAAGAGAACACTGTAATATTTTGTAGGTTTTAACACAATTTAAATGAGAATACATTAGAATTCTGTTTTATAGATAAATTTTAAATCCCACTTCACACATGCTTATATTATTTAATGTGAATGAAAAGTCTGTATTTACTGAAATGTCTCTAAATTGCAGTGTAAATCAACATAACTGGGTCTTAAATAGGTTTTTGAGTTTGATGTAAATAAAGCTGATTTTTCTTCTTTCTCTCTGTGTTAGAGTTCGACAGACACGAGCTGCTGATCTACGAGGAGGTGGCGAAGGTGCCGCCATTCCGGAGAAAGACTCTGGTGCTGATCGGAGCTCAAGGAGTCGGACGTCGGAACCTGAAAAACAAGCTGCTGATGTCACAACCTCATCGCTATGGCACCACGACACCCTGTAACACAGACACACACACACACACACACACACACACATATACGCTAAGACACATTACAATCCAATAGCCTTTTTTCCCCTCATCCAGCTGTGTTGTATGGTTACTAATCCGTATCCCTATCCATTTCCCATAATGCACCTGTAATAGCAGGAGGAGTTTCTATTTTTGCGAATTTCTTTATTGCTGCCCTGTAGACACGTCCCGTAAGCCCAAAGTGGACGAGAAGGAGGGACAGATGTACCTGTTCATGTCACGCAGTGAGATGGAGGCGGACATTAAGAGCGGCCGCTTCCTGGAGCACGGCGAATATGACGGTAACCTGTACGGCACCAAGATCAACTCCATCCACGAGGTGATTGAGTCCGGCAAGGTCTGCATCCTGGACGTCAACCCGCAGGTGAAATAAGCAGATAGTTATAACAGGAAGTAAAAAAGAGTTTTACACCACTTAGTGTTGAGCAATATGACAAAAATATATCATATCACGATACACTACATGCATCACAATACCTAGGTTTATTAAGAAACATTAATTTAAAAAAACACAAAATGTGCAAAGTATCTCAGACAAGTGTATAGTGATGTGTTTTATTACAATATTGATATTGTGGTACAATAATGATTGATTTTGGTACATGAAGACAATTTCACATCGGGCACATAACGTAAATCAAACAAACTATACAGTTATACAGGATATAGGTATCATGCTGGACAGGCCACACCCACAAACGACAGTAGGAGTAGCAGTTGTTACCTGAAAGCGTGAACACGGGCTCTGCTCGGCTACCACTATTACTCAGGAGCTCCACCTAGTGGACCAGCTTTAAAAACAACGATGATATTCAGTAAAGCCGTTTGATCTGATTTGGAAAACAACCTGTCAAGGAGCTAACGGTCCATTAATAAGATCCACTAAGAGCTAAGGATGAACATTTCCGACATGATATCGGTATCAGAGCTCTGACTATCACCGATCCCATACAGACATCATCACTTTACCCCAGTAATACTGATATCAGCATGAAATATTTCAGTGTTTTACTCCAATGTCATCCTTGATATTAGTTTTATATGAGCAGAAGAAATAATTGACTGATTTCTGTCACTTCAGGCTCTCAAAGTGCTGCGGACGGCCGAGTTCCTGCCCTACGTCGTGTTCATCGAAGCCCCTGACTTCGAAGTTCTCAAGGACATGAACAAATCTGCCATCGAGGCCAGAGTCGTCACCAAACAGCTCACTGTATGTTTTGCAAAAAATAAAAATAATAAATAAATAAATACATTTTAAAAATCGTGTGTAATTATATAATTTTCCAGAAAATACAGAATATTCCTGAGGTTAAACATTGTTTTTCTAACTTTCTTGTATGCACCATTACGTCATACTTTAAAATATATTTTCAATTCCTTTATTTCGAAGAGTTCAGGAAATTTAGTGAGATTATTTCCTCTTAAAAACTGTATCTTGGATGCGTCTCGGATATTTCCGAAACATTTCTGAAGGTGCGTGTGTTATGTATGTGTGTGTGAGCAGGACTGCGAGCTGAAGAGGACGGTGGAGGAGAGCGAGAGGATCCAGAGAGCTTACGGTCATTACTTCGACCTCACCATCGTCAACGATAACCTGGACGGCGCGTATCGCAGCCTGAAGGGGGCACTAGAGAGACTGAGCACCGAGCACCAGTGGGTTCCTGTGAGCTGGGTTTTCTGAGCCACACTAAGGTTTATATATTTATATTCGAGTGCGGTGAAATGTGAGCAGCTCGTAAATAAACCTAGAAAACTAGAAACGAACCTAGAAACAGTAATGTTTAAATACTACCAAAAAACACTAGTTTTTTTTTCATGGCAATTATATGACACAAATCTATTTTTGCCAAAAATAAGGGATAAGATTCTGGAAGTGGCGTGTGATCTTGGCAAAACCGGCTGTGTATTTACCGATACCTGATATGCGCCCTCTTGTGGCCATGCAGCAATATAACATGCACACGTGTTCACCTAAGATTAAAGATGGCCGCTCACGCATGCAAGGCTTGTGTGATATAATGATTTATACGATCTTACACTGCCACAGTGTCCAGGTACATTCATTCTGAACTCACTAATCCTGCAGGTTTACAGTTTAACTCTTGAATTTAACTCATAACTGCATAAGATTGTATTCTCGGTTTAAGTTTTGCATTGACTGTTTTTGAGCTCTCTTTATGAACCCATCATCTGTGACTGTAGTTGTAAAAGATGATGGACTCAAAAGGAAAATGGTCACACTCCAGTCAGAGGTCAACCCATCAATCCAAATGAAGTGACACGTAAAACCTGGATCAAAAAAGTCATCGCTAAAGATAGAAAGTTACACTACAAACCTTACGAATGACTTCTCATCCTGCTGAGTTTTCGGAATTGTCAGATATTTCCTCATTCACAGCACTCTATCATGCGGAGCCTTCGCCAACTCAAAGTACGATAGAACAGCTAATCATTAGGCAATCACATTTAAGTCAAGGCGAGAAGAAAAACAAATAAATTGGTATACTGACCAAAATATTTCCATGATGCCAGTCGTTTGGATTTGTCGCCGTAATGCGTCATTTACACAGGATTGAGAAAATCGGAGTTTTGCTGAAAATCGTAGCTCCGTCTCGCATACATACTTAACAAACGTCCAGTCACCTCTCATGCTTTGTCGCCTCCTAGCCTGAACATAGGATAAGAGGTCTCCGGATATGAACTTTTCTAGAATTAAGTGACTACGATAAAAGGAAAAACATTACGTCATTTTGAAATTAGCATTGCCCCATTTAATTATGCCCAGAGATGTTCAGTATGATGAGCTCAAACAAGAAACCTCATGTGAGCAAGTAATGTTCCTGTTAAATTTATGAAGAAGTGATGGAGCGGAGATGTGCTCGGGTAATGAAGACTGAACAGCGGTGTATATGTCAGGAGGAAACGCTGTATATTTGTACAGACTCTGTACTGTAGCTGTTCATTTATATCATTTATGACGACGGAATAAGAGAAAGAGGGAAATATTCCTGTACATGTTGTGCTTTAAATCTCTTTCATGCCGACTGTAAATAATTACGAGCTCATACTATAACACAGTGTCCTGGAAATAAAGCAGCAATAAGTGTCCTGTCATTTCGAGACTTTCCTAAAAGAACCTGATTGAAGTTTGGTTCTGATTCGGCTGTAATCAGGTCTGTAATCAGGTCTCACTAATCACCAATCCAGTTGTGAATCTAATAAACCTGATCAAACCCCGAACCGACTCACGAGTGATTCGTCTGTGAGTGAAAGAGAAACGTGTGCGCGCGTGTGTGTGTGTGTGTGTGTGTGTGTGAGAGAGAGAGACATCGTAACAACATTTAACAAGATTTACTAGACACTTCCTGAAGAAAACACAGCGTGCTTGCAAAAAATGAAAGAAAAAAAGAGTCGATGAAAGGGACAAAGAGGAAGTAAGAAAGAGAGAGAAGCAAACAAACAATAAAAGCAATGGTAAATAAGAAACAGCAAACGAAAGAAAGACAAAGAAAAAATAGAAAGAGTGAAAGAAAGAATGAAACAAAAACGGTGAAAGAAAATTTAAAAAAGAAAGAAGGAAAATAAATAAAAGAAAGAAAAACTAGCAATAAAAGAAATAGAAAGAAACGCAATAAGAGAAACAGAAATAAACCATGAATTTAAAACTTTAAACTCAAAACCTTTTTGATTCCTTAATTCTACAGAACATAGATTTCTCCAGGAAAGTTCTCTAAGAAAGTTCGACAAAAAATTTTGAAAAAAAAATCACTGCTGTATAATGAGTTACAGTCCACGAACCCACACTGACGATGCCTTCAACCGGAGCGAGTTACGCCTCGCGCTATCTCCAACCCACGGAGCTGAGGCCACGTTTCCTCTTATCATTCCTGATAAAGTCTTTGAGATGCCAGTAAACTCCAGTCAGTCATTACAAGCTCCTTTTATTTATAACAACTGGTAAAGTGCATTAGCATTTTTTTCACAGTATAACTATTTTCTTACACACACACACACACACACACACACACACCACTGTACTGCACACACGGACTGCAGATCATCAAGCCATTTTATAGTAATTGTAAACTTCTCACGTTATCAACAGGTAATAACTATAAATCTAAGAGTTGGTCCTGGCTTTTGCGTTGTCAGTTTGTGTTCAGTGTCCATTACGTGTGTTGCGTCTGTGGAGGTAAAACGCAATTAAACGAGGGCTCCTCCACGATTTCAGCATACGCCGGCGGCTCCTCGTCAGGAACGCTTATTTTTTGCTGCAAAACAAACAAAAAACCTTATTATGGCTTTCTTTAAACAAAAAAAGAAGATACATAAGCAATATTGTATGACACCGTGTAAGAATGAACATGAGCAGTATTATACAAAAACGTTTAAGAATTAGCGTAAGCAGTATTGTATGAAAATGCGTAAGAATTAATGTAGCTATTCATGTGACAAAAAAGAAATTTCAAAAAATGTTTTTTGACTAAGAAATCTACAGATTTTGTGTGAAATTGGTTATAATGTTACATATGTTTAGTAACGTGTGTGTGTGATTGGATGGTTACCTCAACACTGGCTTCTTCAAAATAACCATTAATATTTCTGGAGGTGTTTTGGCTCCGCCTTTGCACACAGCCACTCTCTTGCACTAATTGCTGTGATCAGTAACTAGCTAACAGCTAGCATGATACAGTGTTTTAGCCTTCGCTTTGTTGGACGCCATTGATGTTACAATTAGCTTACACCTACTGTAGGTTGAAGGGTGCTATGCTAACACTAGATCACAAGGAGTGATAGTCATATTAGCATTTTGGGTGAAACTCTGCTTTTCATTTTGATGGAAAAATATTGATTCTTGGTGATTCTACATTAGATAAGAGCTATGTAATTAGTCTAAGGTATATTGACTATTTACGCCACATCATGCTAACTTGAGTGATAGCACTAACGTTTTCTTCAAAAAAAAGCCAGTTGATTTGAAGAAAGTGAAAAAATGACTCTAGACAGTTAGTTGAAATGATCTAAGCTCTGTTTTTCAAAGCCCGTCATGTGTATGGTAGGTGTTTACCTCTGAATACGGTGGTGGAGGGATGACGGAGATGACGGAGTCATATGCAGGGGGTGCGAACGCTGCCACAGACAAAAGTGAACCTTCATCAAAGTTGTCGTCATTAACAGGAATGGGACGAATGGGAATGACGTAGATGGGGGTGTTACGGCGCTGCAGCTCCCTCACGCCCGAACGGCTGAAGCAGCAATGCTTACAGCAGCATTTCATCACGAGTATAGCGATGGAGAAGCCTAGGAGTGGCGATAAGAAGACCCTGTGCGTTGTAGAAAAGAAACCTTGCATTACACTTTACACTTGGTCCGGAAAACTTTAAAACTTTCTCTCAGCTGAGATCTCAGGGCCAAGTCCAATGCTAATCTACACTATAACTATGCTACACTATACTACAGTTGTTACTATGATTAACCTGAATATAATATTCTTACTAAATTACATTTCCATTGAAAAAAAATGCTTGTTTTACTCCTGGCATTCTGATTTAGACAGGGACGCTTAATCTACCTATATTTAGAAGTCCAGCATTTTTAAGAGTTTATGACATTAATAAAAGGGTTAAACTTACTTTATATAGTAGTAGTCCATTTCCATCATTCCTGCTGTTGGTCTATGAAAAAAAAGAAAGCCTCAAGTTAAACAAAGCTATACAAATTCAATCCAGGAAACCGTTGCAACATAAGAGTCGGACCAGTCATTACTATCGGCACCTCGGCGTCTATGAAGATGATTTAATCAGTAGATGTGTCAAGAGACAGGAACGAGACGGCATGACAATATGTCAAGTCTTTCCCAAAAAGGTCTTTAAAAAGAAAAAACCTGGCACTTAGAATTAATGTTTATAATTCTACCATAAATGTAATGGTACCATAAATGACACGCAACATAT
>JAOTRR010000059.1:1498875-1529164 GCA_028570945.1 Gogo arcuatus
AAAGGCATGCAAGTATACATGAGAAAATTGCTTTTAATTTCATTACTTTTCAGGAAGAATAAAGCATTGTTTCAATGAGCTGTAAGGGTACCAACAAATTTGTCCACGTCTGTATAGAATGAAATTAAATATATGGGAAGTCACCTAATTTTTATAGTACATTTAAAGACTGCAAGAGTTGGCCAAAGTGCTGTACAGTAAGATCAGGTTCATCATCTTGTGCTATGAAATACAATGAAAATCAATCAATAAATGACAAAAAAACCCCAGTAAAAAGCCCAAAAAGACAGGAAAAAATTGAAGACATGATAGGCCTACTACTGATTAAAAAGACTGAAGTGTCTGGAGTAATAAATACTTTTTTTAAGTGAATTTAAAATGTCCAGGAAGTGTAAACTGTTCCATAATCTCAGAGCTGTTTGTTTATATTAAACAAAATGAATAAATTAGTTCAAAGAATTTTTGAAATTATGACATTTTAAATAGAATTAAGTTCCATTAAAATAAAATGGAGCTATTAATACCAAATACTTTCAATTCAATAAAAATAAATAAAATGGTGTACAGAGCTTTACTGCTTAATGCAAAGTGCAGTTGAGTTTCGAAGCATGAGAATGGATAATGGTACATTTCCAAGTCTGGGAATATTAACAAAAAATGTAAATATTTTACGATTATAAATCTCATGCTGATTTTGTCAGTGTTGTGTCTCTGAGATTAAACAGAGACTCCACATTGTCAGGGATTTCTTCAATAAAAAAATGTCCTAAATAATCCACCTGGTGTGTGTGTGTGTGTGTGTGTGTGTATATATAGAGTGTACTTTGGTCTGTCCTTTTTTTTTGTTTGTTTTTTTTTTTTTTATGGTTTTTAAGTTAATGTCACAGTGTTGTGAATGAGTAATGTAGAAAATCTGTTGGGACCTAGTAAAAAAAATTAAATTACAAAAAATGACCCTATAGTCTGTGAACTAAAAATTGAAACATTGCAACCAAGAAATGGATTGTGATATAAATGAATGTCTATCTGTCTGTGTGTTTAGAGGGAGGACCAAACCCAGAGTACAATGTCACTTTGGCTCAGCTTATAGAGCAGTGCAGAAATAAAAGTCTACCCAAAGCCACCATCGAGGCTGCTATTAAAGGAGCGGTAAGGGAAAAAAATAATTTAATTAAATTAAAAAGGAAAAAAGTTCTGAAGTAAGTACTGAGACATAGTTCAGCTTAGAATATTATGTAAAGTTTAAAACATGAGTGTTGTGTTTTAGGCAAATAATCAACAACAGGGTGGTGTGATGAAGCGGTGTTATTACCATGTTATTACCCTGAAGTTGATTATTTTCCGAAAGCAGCAGGAAGTTTTATTCCTCATATACCACAGCACAGCTTACACATTTTTTATTTATTAAAGATGATGTCAAAAAAAAAAAAACCTTATTTACAGCTTTACATCTGACTGTTAGTAAGCACTGACACTGGAGACTCCTTTCATCAGTTACATAAACGTCTCCTTACAAAAAACTGCGCTATAGAACTGAGCTGTTTCTACAGAAATGATAACGTGTTAAAACGAGCTACGCTGCTGTTATAGAAAAATGAATCAACACCTTCTGCCCAATCAGAATCCGGAATTCACACAGTGTTGTGGTATAAGGTGTAATAAGGGCTGTACTGAAAAGACTATAAATTTAACAAAAATAGTTTAAATGTCTGTCTTTTTTTTGTCTTATTGTTTTTCTCTTTCTGCCCTGCAGGAAAAGTCAAAAGCTGGTGCTCAGTACCTGTACGAGGCGCGAGGGCCCGGAGGTTCCATGCTGCTCATCGAGGTCCTGACAGACAATGGCACACGCTCACACCAGGCCATCAAACACATCTTAATGAAAAATGGGTCAGTGTGGAGGCTCTCGTAATTCATACATATGCTGGATAAATGTACTGTATTTTTAGTGTAGTGAAATTTCCGCTTGTCCACAGGGGGGCGATGTGCGAAGGTGCCCGGCATCATTTTGACAGAAAAGGTGTCATCGTGGCAGCCCAAGACCAAGTCTCTACTGAAAAAGCTCTGGAGCTGGCGATAGAGTCGGGGGCTGAAGACGTGCACGAAGCCGAGGATGAGGAGGAGAAGCCGATTTTACAGGTTACACGCCAATCTGAATACCAAACACAATAAACACAGAGATACATTTTTGGTCATTAATCATGATTTGCATAATAACAATAATGCAAATGTATTCTTTTTTTCTTAAATCAAAAGAGCCGTTAAAATACTGTATTCGGAGCCTTTATTCAGTACTTTGTAGAAGCTATTTAGAAGCAATTACAGTTCTTCAGAGTCTTCTTGGCTAATTCTCTATGCAGTTTCTCCTTTACTTCAAGTCTGGTTCAAGTCTGGACTTTGGCTGGGACACTCAAGGACTTGTCCTGAAGCCACTCCAGCATTTTCTTGGCTGTAACGCCATGCTGAAAGGTGAACCCTCACCCTAGTCTGAGGTCATGTGCACTCTGGAGCAGGTTTTCTTCAAGGACCTTTCTGGTTTTGGTTGCATTTATCCTTCCTTCAGTTCCAACCAGTCTCCATGTCCCTGCCACGGAGAAGCACACCCATAACATGGTGCTGCCACCAGCATGCTTCATCATCGGGTTTGATATTAACCAGTTGATGATCTGGTAACCAGTACCAGATTTTTTACCAGACGTTCAGCTCAGAAACGTCAATTTTTGTCTCATCAGATCAAAGAACCTTTTTCCTCATGCTTTCAGAGTTCTTTAAGTGCCTGCCATCCATCTAGACATACCTTTACCATAAAGGCTCGATTGATGGAGATGGTTTTCCTTTCGGCAGGTTCTCCTATCTCGACGGAGGACATCTGAAACTCTGTTTGAGTGACCATTGGGTTCTTGGACATCTCCCTGGCCAGTGCCCTTCTAGCCCGGTTACTGAGACTGGCCGGATAGCCAGCTTTAGGAAAGGGTACTGGTGGTTCCAAACTTCATAATGATGGAGCCCACGGTGCTCCTGGAAACATTCAACACTTTAGAAATGGTTTTATGTCCTCGATCCAAGATCCGTTTCTCGACACAATTTGGTCGCTGAGGTTTGCAGAGAGTTCCTTTGACTTCATGGCTTGGTTTTTGGGCCAACATCCACTGTGACTTGTGGGATCTTATACACACTGGTGTATCTTTCTAAATCATTTCCAATGAGTTGAGTCAAGTTCTAGAGACATTTCAGGCTAATCAGACAGGATGCACCTGAGCACAATTGGAGTATGTTAGACACGGATCTGAAGACTTATCTAAATTTCAGTTTTTGATTGATAATACATTTCTAAAAGTGTTTCCTCTTTGTCAATAAGCATTATTGTGTATAGGTTAATGGCCATAAAAGGTCAATTTAATTTTTTAAAAATGTGTCTATAATACAATAAATTGTGCAAAAAGTGAAGGGGTCTCAATACTTTCCAAAGTAGCAGAAAACTTCACCATATCAGTGACACATTTTTAATCTGTTTTGCGTACCATCCGCCGTACAAGTCCCTGTGAACGAGCTGTTACTACAGAAACACTGCCATATTAGAACGAGGCTGTTATTATAAACCTGTGACTGTGCAGCTACACTACTCTCTGAGCTGCCGTTCTAGAAAATTAATCAATACATTCTGACCAATCGAAATCCATAATTCAACAGCGCTGTGGTATAAAAACGGAGTCAAATTTATTCTGCACTTTATTCTTACATCGCCTTTTTATGTTTTATGACTTTCATTACGAATATGAAATAGCAAATAGTGCATCGATTTGTTTCCTTCTCCAGAGACATGTTTGTGGTTCAATATTTTCTACTTGATTTATAAAAGAACAGTTATAACCAAGTGCCACACACACTCGCACACTCTTGTGACAAATATGATGACTTTATACAGTGAAAGAAACTATAATGTAATATTTACACCATTGCTGATAAATATATATTACTATATTATAATAGTTTGCAAATTCTGCAGGATTAAAATTCACCTAGACGCAATTCCTTTTTTTTATTGTTGTCTTTCATCCTTTTTTTCATTTTAACAAATCTTTTTTTTTTTGCCAGACACGTTTTTTCTTTTAGTTTAATCAATGAAACAATGAATTGGAAGTGTATCTGCTTCATGAAATGTGCGTTTGTTGTGAATTAGTCTTAAAAAGACATTTTAAAATTTTAAAAAAACTCAATCCTTTTCCATTTCTTCCTCAGTTTATCTGTGATATGAACTCGATAAAAGCAGTGCAGACAGCGCTGGAAGCTCTCGGCATTCACACTCTGTCAGT
The DNA here is from genome assembly GCA_028570945.1 of Gogo arcuatus. Classification (NCBI taxonomy): domain Eukaryota; kingdom Metazoa; phylum Chordata; class Actinopteri; order Siluriformes; family Anchariidae; genus Gogo; species Gogo arcuatus. The sequence continues at coordinate 1,503,186 of JAOTRR010000059.1, forward strand.
AGGGATGGAGTACATCTCCAACACTCCTGCTGCTCTACCACAGGACCAGCTGGACTCCAGTGCCACCTTGCTCGAGGCTCTCAACAATTACCCAGACGTGGTCAGAGTGTGGGACAACATTCAAGCGCTGGAGTAAGACGGGAAAGACAAGGACGCTGAACGTTTCATGAGATACAGTACAGTGAAGGACTGACGTTTGATGAGCAATGAGAAGGTGTACATCTCGGGACACTGATTTCCTCAGTATCTTCTATAAAATGTGTATATTTGTGCAAATTCACAAATTATGCTCAATAAAACTATATTTATGATTACACAAATGTTTGCAATAATATTTTGTGAAAAAAAATTAGTTGTGGCTTCATCTTGAAGTTAAATGACTATTTCTCAACACAGTTTGGGGTCACACTTAGGTAAGGGGCATGGCCTACAATCTGAAGGCGGAGCTTGTGCAGTTCATGAGTGAATTTATTTCATTAAACAAATACAGACTTGTTCATCCATGAATGTTATGAACTTGCTCGTGTTGATTGATGTGTTCTGAAGCGAGTGCATGATGAATTTGTTACTGTTATTATTTGCATGAGGCTAAACTAGAAGATATAACCTTCCATTCTTTCTGGCCTACATTAGCTTCGTAGCCTCAGATACCTAATCAAGATCAACATTTGTTGTAGTCTCATGAAGCATCCGGTCCTTTTTGTACACTTTCCTGGCTTCAAGCTTCAGAATCTTCAGATTCAGAACGTTGCAGATCTTTTAGATATATAGATGAATGTTCAAACAATGCAACACACTCAGGATATGTTTTGCAGACAGGATATAGGTAGTCACTGAATTGGGTATTTTTTTTAACAGTAAATGTTAGGTATCTGTAATTGGAGGCTTTCATTCATTCATTTTCTATACCGCGGGTGAACTGGAGCCAATCCCAGCTGACGCTGGGTGAGAGGCGTGGTACAGCCTGGACAGGTCGATAATCTATCGTAGGGTTAACACGGCGAGACCGACAGCCATTCACACTCACATTAACACCTATGGGGAGTTTAGAGTAGGCAGTTGACCTAATCCTCGTGTCTGGGAGGAAACCCATGCAGGCACAAGGAGAACATGTAAAACTCCATACAGAAACCCCCCAGTCTGCTGGCAGGTTCAAACCCAGAACCTTCTTGCGGTGAGTCGACAGTGCTAACCACTGCACCACCGTGCCACCCTGGAGGCTTACAGTGTCAATCAAAAGCTTCTTTTCTCTACGGAAGCACAAAATGAGCTTCTTCCTATTCAACAAATGAAGTTCAACAAAGGATACCCTACGGTGCATATATCACTGTTGGTCAAACTATTCAATAATGCCAAATCTCTCCAGAGACACCTGATATCTTCAGCTTGACCACTTGCACACTGTTGATGGTGTTTCTTCATTCAGATCTCGTGAAAGCAGGCCTGTTTATGTGCCGTGAAATCTAAAGGTCATCCCTTGCTCTAAATGCAGACCCACATCTGACCACTCGGTCAATACTTTGCCACAATAACTGCTCTGTATCTGTAGTGGGCATTGATTAGTCAGGTGCCAATACGATAGGTTTTCTGCTATCCTCTAATTTATTAGACGTCAGACAGTTTCGGTCTTTTTGTTGTTGTTGTTATGTGATGTGTGATATGTGAAATGATCGACCGTTCTGGCTGTTCGATTTGTTAATGAGCTTCCCACTGCTGTGGTGAGTGATTGATCAGTTCCCAGTTTGGAGAATGACTCTGTATGAGGACCACAGTGCTGAAGCTCAGTCACAAGAAGACTACCCAAGCCGAAAAAACAAAGGACTCGCTAAAAATCCTGAAAACAAGACAAACAGAGGAAACGACACACTGCTCCATAAGAGCAAGGTAAGAGCAAGACTTTTAATCCTGGTTCTCTCTTTACATCTAATCTACTCTAATTAATAATAATAATTAAACAATAACAAATAATAAAACAAATATCATTTGCACAATGCATAAAATAGCATTGATAAAGAATAAAATAATATACAATATTAAAACATCAACTAAAATGTGTAAAAAAAAAAAAGAAGCAATAATTAAAATATTATAAATGTAAAGTAAAAATAAATTTTTTAATCAGTGATCAATGGAGCATGAATGTTTATTGGTAATGTGAATAAAAACAAAAAGCTTCACCTGCTACACCAATTTTTAAGTATGAAACATGGAATTTGGAGAGTGCTAGTTGATTTTAAGCCACCACTTGGGACATACTTTATGAGGCATATTTAAAAATAATCATTTGTAAAATAAATGATGCTTTAATTCAGTGTCTAGAAAATTAATTAACAGTGAAAAAAGTTTCAAAATACAAGAAAACATCAACACCAAATCAGTTGCTTCCAGGACGGTATAAAAAATATAATAAAATAAAAAAAAGTAATAAAAAAAAAAAGATACCTCATGATATCTCAGAAAAGAGCACTGTGACATAATTTAACAGAATATCGATATTCCATCATATCACCCAGCTCTAATAAAGTTTACAGTATTAGTATTAGTCTAATACAGTTTTAGTGATAATTCCAAAGACACACATATCCTTCACTGAAGCTGCTAAATAATGACGGAAATTTTCCATCTACTTTCCATTTAGCTACTGATTTAAACGTGTTTCCTAAATAAACAAACCACAGTGTGTTGATAGAACCTACTGAGGCCCTACCTCAGTGTTCCCAGGGCTAAGCTTAAATGTGGACATTATAAAAAGATACTATGATTCTTAGAATATCTCAGAAAAGTGTATTGTGCCCATTTATCACGATATTATATATAATATATATTATACTGTTGTAATTATTTATATTGTTATAATCACATGCACTAATAAAGCCATTTCTGAAGATAAAGTAATGTTAATTCATTTTATTTGGCACTAAAGTCTAGTGCCTATCTGTACCCTAAGGCCCTAAACGCTAAAAAAAAAAAAAATCAACGGATTCAGATCTGAGCTTTAGCAAAGCAGTCAAAAGCAGTGTTATTGTATATAACCATAATTCAAACAAGACCTACACACTTATTTATGCCTTCACTTCCTGCAGGCTAGCTTGTTTTAATAAGCTTCTCACCCACTTTCCCCAAAAAGACTATTAGACAGCTGATGCCCATTGAACTGCTGCTAGAAGAATACTAAACAGGAACAACAGAAATGCACCAGTTCCCAGTTTCTTCCATCTTCTTGTTTTTGTCTTAACTCGCCATGTGACTATGCAGGTTTGGTGTGCTGAGCTCTCCTGCTAACCCTGACCAGATGAAGTGCGGAGTTGCTAACCGCTTCCCAGATTTCTCCCTCAGCTTTAGCCGTCCCAGGCATTCCATCTCCAGGAGTTCACCCCCAAACATCGAGCTCGTCACCATCCCTAAGGTAAAGGAACTCACGCAGAACATCACAGAGAAGGTCACCCGGTAGATCGAGAGACACATGAGCTAGAGGTGTAACATAATGCCACTATTTGTATCGGTACTCCAAATATCCACATCTGTATATGTATTCAAATTTAAACCCAAAGTGGGTGTGGCCTTTTAAAATTAAATATTGAAAGCTACCACCCTGCCCCTGGAAACACTGGAAAGCACAAGAAAAACTGCCTGTGATATCGTCTGAAGAATTTAGTTGGTTCTAATTCCCTAAGCACAAACAAACTGGAGTAGCTGAATTTAACCAGGCAGTTACTAAGGATGAAGTCAGGTCAAGTGAGTTTGTTGTTATTCCTCTTTATAGCTTGTATACATTGGAATGAAATGTTATTTCAGGACCATGGTGCAACAAATAATAAAGTATCACAGTACACAACTACATATAGTACAGATATACAACAGTGTGAGATGAGTGTAAAATATACAACAAATAAACAGGACAGTACACAGGATAGTAGAACAGTGTTGTATGGGAGAACCAGTGAAAATTGATTGTGTAGAGAAGTAATTGATTAATAATTGTAATTGTAACTGTAATTGATTGTGACGAGAAGAATAGCAATATCAAGTGAGTGGCAGCAGTAAGTGAGAGTTGAATGATAGTGGGTGTTGGGTATGGTTTGATTATTCTGCTGGGCTTTCTTGGCTAGGCAGGTGGTGTTGAAAATCCAGGAGCAGTCCTCTGTGATGTGTGCAACAAAAAACTTGGAGTCCTCCTGAAGTCAACAACTTTAGTTTTATCAAAATTGAGAGATCATGTCCTGCAGGATCCCTATCCTGATGTACACTATCTCGTGTACCTACTCGTACTCGTGTACCTACTCGTGAGACTATCCTAGTCTCCACCAGATGCCCTGTGAACCATAAGTTTTTTTTAAATTGTCTGTATTTGTGTCTGTTTAGAACACATTATTTGTTCAATCCAAACAATGCATTCTTTTTTGGTTACATCCCTAATGTGGGTCCAAATGTTCATATATGTATGTTGCACCAGATGTTCATCAAGGAATCAATTGCTGTCTGTTTGGTGTGATACAATGCACAGTGACGGGAGCATGGTGAACATCCACTAGCGGAAAGATCGTTAGGACAGAGATATCTCCACAGAAAGGGATTGCAATCAAATCAATCTATAATGTCAGCTGAAGTCCACTCCCTTATTTTGCAGTGATGATGGGCAATGTGCAACCTCTGAAACTTGCGTTTACACCTTCTGTGGGAGATCATTTTCATCCAGTCCCCACTACTTGAACTACAACCTTTTGGACAAAAAAAAATCACATCTTCTTGTCAATATTGGAACCATTCATCTTCCCACATCCCTTGTTTCTTTCATTTGAATTCATGTGGCAGTTTGTAGGTCAGTGGACTTTCAGTCATCAAAGCAAATCCAGATGTAGAAGATGTACATGGAAAACAATAGAAAACACCAGAAGTCATCAAGAGGAGGATAATGATTCCTTGTAAATCCACATTGTTTCAAAGACTAGTGCTTTCACTCATGTCAGACAGGAAAGAATGGAAGTGTGATGGTAAAGAATGGAAGAAAACCCTCTCAGTGGTGGATGGATGAAATTTTTTTTTAAGTATTTCCTTTTGGATTTTCTGAACTCAACTTCTGACTCAGGATCTGGCTCAGAATATCTGGCACCAAATTCAGTTTCAAAGAAGAAATGGCCAGGTGTTTCACAGATAAGAAGGCTTTTTTTGAGAAAGGCATTTTATGTAGCAAGGCAAAGTAGCCTTTGATAATATCAATCACAAGCTTCTCCTGTCCATCCTCCAGAGTCTTGGAATTAGTGATACAGCATGGTGTTTTGCTTCTTACCTGGAGGGATGGTCATATCAAGTGACTTGGAGGGGTTCCACATCTGCTCCATACAGCTTCTCCACTGGTGTACCATAAGGCTCAGTGCTGGGTCCTCTTCTGTTCTCCCTCTGTACACACACTCTCAGTGATTTCATGTTTTCACGTTTGTTTTTTTTCATACCACTGCCATGCTGATGACACCCAACTCATGCTCTCCTTTCCTCCTTCAGCCACTCATGTTTCTGTACAGATCTCAACATGGCTGGCAGACATTTTGTCATGGAGGGCACTTCATCAGCTAAAACTAAATCCTAGTAAGACTGAGCTGTATATCCTTGGAGTTGCATCTCTATGTCCAGATCTTGTGATCTGCCTGGATAACTCTCTCAGGTCACACCATGTGGCAACGAATGAACCCTTAGCATAGTTGGACCCTAAGGTGGACAATCAACTATCTATCTCATTCTGTCATGCAAGTTTCTCCTATTCAGCAACAGGAGGATCTGGCCATTTCTATCCATGGAGGTCACTCAAGTGCTTGAGACTAGACTACTTCAACATGTTCCTGGCAGGTCTGCCTGGTGTGCCATCTGACCCTTGCAAGTGATCCAGAATGCTACTGCAGAGCTTTTTAATCTGCCCAAATTCTCCCTTGTCACCCCATTATTGCGTTCCATCCACAGGCTGCATGCAGCTGTCTGTAATAGATTTAAAACATGCAAAGCCAAAATGGACACGCCCCCAATGAGCCGAAGGCACTTATCACACCCAACTATGCACCACATTCCCTTGGAGCCTCTGCATGGCCTGACTGGACCTACCATGCCACAATGTAGAAAGAAGACGTGAATTAAGATTTCTTTGTTCTGGCACCCAGGTAGTAGAATGAAATTCCCATGGCCGGCTGATCGGTTGAGTGTCTTCAAACAAAGACTAAAGGCCTACCTCTACACCATGCACTTGAATTAACTTCTATTTAATTTATTTTTTAAAAATCCCTTGATGAGTATGTGCTTTCTTTTCTTGCTGTAAAAACGTCCTCCTAACAATGGTATTCTTAGACCCTGACCTATTAAATTAGCATGAGGATATATATTTTTTATTGAGACTACAAAGCATTTCTTTAAGTCCGTCTGGATGAGGCGTCTGCTAAATGTAAGTGTAAAAGAGATTCTAGTTATGCTAAAGACAAAAAAACATGGCATGACAACAAGAAGCAGAAAGTCTTCAGATTTCTTCATGACAGAAAGTCATATCATGAAAGTTAATTTTGGTGGGCTTAAGGCAGCCAGTACAACCATATATTTAAAAAAAATTTCCATCTCTGGTATATGTGAATACACGAAAAAACTAAGGGTGAATTTTATTCTTCTAGCTATTTTACAAATACAATTTTCACAATGTGACAGTTATTATTTTCCCACAATCTGCTTTTTGGTGCCTGTTGTACTGTAAATTTGCACTCATGCCAAGATTAAAAGCTCTCTGCATATGCCTCTTTTCATACAGACGCTGTCTCTGGGCACCAATGTGTTCCCTGAGTATCAGCTCCAGACTCCAGACGTGCATAAGTGGATCATGCTGCACTCCAGTCCCTTTAAAGCAGTATGGGATTGGGTCATCCTGCTGCTAGTGCTCTACACTGCAATCTTCACTCCCTACTCAGCCGCATTCCTGCTTAATGAGCTGGCAGAGAATCAGCAACACGTCTGCGGTTACACCTGCAACCCGCTAAACATCGTGGATGCCATTGTGGATCTTCTGTTCATGGTGGACATCGTGATCAGCTTTCGCACCACATACATCAATCATAATGATGAAGTGGTAACACATCCAAAACGCATTGCCATCCACTACATTAAAGGCTGGTTTCTTATTGACATAGTGGCTGCCCTTCCTTTTGACCTGCTCATCTTTAAATCTGGGTCAGATGAGGTGAGAAAATATCTAGAAACCTTTTCTGGAATGGAAGGATATTGAACTTGGCTAACAGTGGCCCCAAATTTGGCCTGCCTACAAAGGTTATTTGGCCCATGAGTAAAATTAAAAAATAATAATTCTAATTTAAAAACAATTTTTGTTAGCTTTCAATTCAACAGTGGTTACTGAAGATGAATGAATGAAAAATAGTATACTATTTGGTGAAGCTGCTGCATATATGTTGCATATATGTTATAATTATAATATAATATATACGTACATATTATATTATATATGCATAATTGTTGACCCCTACTTTAAGATCTCTCCAACCAATAAGGACTACATGAAACATTCAAAAGGGTATCTGGCAAATTATTTGAAAAATACTAATGGATAAAAATATCTATAGCTTGAACCATCCTTCCCTTCTAATAGTGCTTGCTATTGTTTAACTTCAGACAACAACCATTCTGGTTGGTCTCCTGAAGACTGCACGACTGCTCCGATTGGTCCGTGTGGCCAGGAAGTTAGATCGGTACTCAGAGTATGGAGCTGCAGTCCTCTTCTTGCTCATGTGTACTTTTGTGCTCATCGCACATTGGCTGGCATGTATCTGGTATGCTATTGGCCATGTGGAGAGGCCCTATATGAAAACAGGCTGGTTGGATAACTTGGCTGATCAACTGGGGAAGTATTATAATGACAGTGATGCCACCTCAGGACCTTCCAAAAAGGATATGTATGTCACTGCGCTGTACTTCACCTTCAGCAGCCTGACCAGTGTGGGTTTTGGGAATGTCTCACCCAACACCAACTCTGAAAAGATCTTCTCCATCTGTGTCATGCTTATTGGCTGTAAGTCATTCCACATACATTCAACTCTTAACAGCTTCTCTTATGTTACCAGTTCCAACTGCTGTCCTAAAGGTCCAAATTTAAAGGGACTATATCCTAGATCCTCTGCCTTAAAGATACAAGGGATGTACTATTGAGGGTTCCATCCAAGTGACAGGAGTTTGTACCTTGAAAGCTACAGTCTAACATTCTAGTTTGCTTAGATTGTGGAGTCAAGTCTGATGCTTTTCATACATTATCAGAAAAGGTATCTGTACCCTCTAAGGTACAACTGTGGTCCCTGAGGTCAAAATGTGTAAAGGCACTTCTACCTAGGAATACAAGGGATGTACCCTTGAATGTACCGAGAAAGCTATAGTCTAATGCCCTAGAGATTTTGGAGTCAAGTCTGACAATTTTCTTACATTATCAGTTTTCAAAGGTACAGAAAAGGCAAATGAACCCTCTAAGGTATAACTTTGGTCCTTGAGGTTCAAAGGAGTGGTGAAAAATTCATAATTTCAGTTCACATATGGTGAAAACCAAGTTGACTTGACATAATGGTGAAGTAGGTTCCATGAATAACCATTTGCTACTGTTATAAAGTGTTTCAGTCCCTTGCTACAATTCTTTCTAAGCTAATTTCTAAGTCAAAACTATCATGACCTTGTCTTATACTACATAAGAATAAAAGCTCCTTGTAATTTGAACTTTCAACTGCATGTTAGCTTTAAAATTTTAACCTTGAATTCAAGATACAAGATTACTGTATGTTCTTCACTCTTTTAGCCCTCATGTATGCCAGCATATTTGGGAATGTCTCTGCAATCATACAGCGTCTTTATTCTGGAACCACACGCTACCACACACAGCTGCTGAGGGTCAAAGAGTTCATCCGTTTCCACCAAATACCACCAGGCCTGAGGCAGAGGCTGGAGGAGTATTTCCAGCATGCTTGGTCCTACACAAACGGCATTGATATGAATGCAGTAAGGGACATGTGCACCTCAACACCATGTACTCAAATACCCTGTAAACCTAGACAAGCAATGTAATTGACCAAACATAATTATGAAGGTATTGTCTTGCTTGTTATTTTTGGATAAAACATTCTTGACCTTCTTGTAGGTTTTGAAAGGATTTCCTGAATGCCTACAGGCTGATATCTGTCTGCACTTGAACCGCAACCTGCTGCAGAACTGCAAGGCCTTCAAAGGGGCCAGTAAACCCTGCCTGAGAGCCCTTGCCATGCGCTTAAAAACGACCCACTCCCCACCAGGGGACACTCTCTACCATCAAGGCGATATTCTCCATACCCTGTACTTCATCTCCTGTGGCTCAATTCAAGTGTCCTGCAATGAAGTTGTTCTTGCTATACTGGGTGAGCACAGTGATCCATGTAGCATAATCTGTTTTGGCATCTTTGTTTACTTAAAAGTGGAAAACATTTGTGGAGATCAGTATATTAGAACATGCAATGTTCTAATGTACAATGCAGTTTTATATGTATAGCATTTTTAACAACAGACCTTGGTACCAGCTTTATAGAACTCCGTATCTAAATTCAGATCCCTAATGATTGAGCCAGAGGTGAAAGTGTACAAGAAAACCTCCTTGAGACAACATGAGGAAGAAACCCTGAGAGGAACCAGACTCATCCTCTTCTGGGTTACACCAGATAATGGGACTATAAATCATTAAAGCATGCATGTGTATAAGAGTAAAGACAAACAGTACTAAGTGTTTTGAAAGGATGTTCATTATGAGCATGTTTTGAATAAAAGGCCTGGGATAGGCAGGCACTGGAGAGGTTTAATGATTACAGCAGCAGTTCTTAGGTACAAGTCTGTCATATCCAGGTGAGATTATCCACTGAAACAAGGGTGAGACTTGAGCATAAACAGTTTTTTGTTTCGGGAGACCATCCACAATAGCAAAAAGTGAGTCACAAGTACAGAAGCTCCAAGCAGAGGTAGAGCAACAGGATAAACCAGGCAGGTGTGGAGTGTAAGAGGAGCCACAGCAGTAGAAGTGTGTCAGGAGGGTACAGAAGGGTAACAGTGAGGTCTTCACTATTAATTATTATTTGAAGGTTACAAATTATTTATTCCATTTGCATTTATGTGCAGGCAAAAACGATATCTTTGGTGAGCCCATTAACTTGCACGCAGAACCAGGCCACTGCAATGCTGATGTGAGGACACTCACTTATTCTGATCTCCATCAAATCCAGAGAGATGATCTCTTGGAGGTTCTAGATATGTACCCAGTCTTTGCTGAAAGCTTCTGGAGGAACCTGGAGATCACTTTCAACCTCAGAGAAGTACACATACACTATTAACCTTTGTGAAACATACAAAGCTTTGGTTCAAAGTCCACATAAAGTTTGTCTATAATTAGGTAGATCAGGTCCTTCACACCCTACACAGTGAAGATAATGGCTGCGATTACCATATTAATCACCCAAGACGTCACAAAAACTCACTAGAGAGACGCAACAGGCCAGGTAAGTAGACAACCACATTGATCAATGGATACCTAGTTTAAGTTTTTAATTAAGTTAAAAAAACAACAACACCTTTTATACATCCTGGACAGATGGTATGGATCAAGATGATTCCTATTCAGTACAAACATGTACCGGCTTGGGTCATCACTGCTTTGCTGGCCCTCACACTCACTGGGATGAACTGTGTAGCTGTGGCTCCTCCAGAACTCAGTCCAGTGAGAACATCAACAAACCACCTGTTTCCCACAGCCAGGTATATACACCTGAAGGAGACCCCCAGGATTACCCTCCATCTGCCCTACGGGTGATTCCACCCAATAGCAAATCTGGGATGGGTGTAGAGCCTGAAATGGACAGAGGTAGCTACTCCAATCTCCAAGCAGACTATGATAGTTGACCTTGCTGTAACATGCCTGGTACAAATAACCATCTAAATTTTTAGTCATTTGCGTGTTCAGTTTTTTGTTTTCTTGAATGGAAGTACTGCATTGGGTAAATGAGAGCACAAAACAGTTACAGCTTTGGTTGATAGAAGGCTTAAATACATTAAATAATTTCTGGATCAGACCAAATTCCTGTCCATCCTTCTCTAGGAGCTCATCTCTCTGGATTGTACCATTACTGGCCAAATCGCTGGTCCACTCAGTGTGCAGGCCATTCTTACAAATACTCTTCCGTCCAAGCCTCATGTCATCCACCTCCATTTTCAGAAGACTGTCCCAGCGAGCTTGAGTCCAGACTCGAGTTAATGCAAAGCCAGCTTAACAGGTAGGTAAATTAAAAATTTTATTCCTGGCCCATTTATTTGCAAGCACTGAGGTGTAGTCAATGGTATGTAAACATACAATGCAGTCTATATGTAATCAAAAGATGACAAATGTTTCGGCTGTGACTCTGTACTATACCATTTTAGGTTCAGTGTTTGGCATAGAAAATCACGAGCATTTCACTGTTTGCCCCTGAAAATGATATACAGTCCCCTCTGAAAGTATTGGAACAGCAAGGCCAATTATTTTGTTTTTGCTGTACATTGAAGACATTTGGGTTTGAGATCAAAATATGAATATAAGACAATAGATCAGAATTTCAGCTCTTATTTCCTTATATTTATATCTAGATGTTAAACAACTTAAAACATGGCACCTTTTGTTTGAACCCACCCATTTTTAAGTGATTACAAATATTGGATCATGTGACTGGCAGATGTTTCTTGTTGCCTAGGTGTGCCCTGTTAGATGGATTGTTTAAACGGTTAAAAGCTCTGAATGTCTTCTCTTGATTTGAGCCCTGGGTTTTACCTGTGAAGACTGTATTTGTTGATAAAAAAGATAAACCAACATGAAGGCCAGAGAGCTGTCTATGGGAGAAAAGCAAGTCATTTTGAAGCTGAGAAAAGAGGGAAAATCAATCAGAGCCATTGTGCAAGCATTGGGTATAGCCAATACAACAATTTGGAATGTCCTGAAAAAGAAAGAAATCAATGCTGTACCAACAACCAGACATCAAACAGGTAGGCCAAGAAAAACAACAGTCAGTGACATCAACCTCCGCAGGGCAGGGGTGAAGGTGTCACAATCCACCTTTCGAAGATGATTTTGAAAGCACCAATGTAAATGACATACCACAAGATGTAAACCACTCATCAGCAGTAAGAATCAGAAGGCCTGATTGGAATTTACAAAGAAATACAGAGATGAGCCACAAAAGTTCTGGAACCAAGATTACCTCTACCAAAGTGATGGAAAGGCCAAATTTGTGGAGAAACAAAAGATCTGCTCATGATCCAAAACATACAAGCTTGTCGGTCAAGCACGGTAGAGGTAGTGTCATGAATGTAGCTTGCATGACTGCTTCCAGAATGGGCTCATTATTCTCATGATAGTAGCAGCAGAATGAATTCAGAAACATTGCCAATTTATGTAGAAATGAATCCAATTTAACTGGGAGGAACTTCATCATGCAGCAACCCAAAACACGCTGCCAACACAAGAAAGGACTTGATCAGGGGGAAAAAGTGAAAGGTTTTAGACTGGCCATGTTAATCACCAGACCTTAACCCAACTGAGCAGCATTTCATCTCCTTGAAGAGGAGACTGAAGGGAGAAACCGACCAAAACAAGCAACAACTGAATGAAGCTGCGCTACAAGCCTGGAAAAGCATCACAAAAGGGTGATGTCAGTGGGTCACCAACTTGATGCAGTTATTGCAAGCAAGGGATAAGCATCCAAAGATGAACTGTTTGTTTACTTTAAAACTATTGGTTCCAGTACTTTTGTGCATCAAAAATGAGTGGTCTGACACCAAAAGTGCAAAGTTGTTTAACATATCCAGATGTAAATATCAGGAAATTAAAGCTATAATTCTGATCTAATGTCTCATTCATCTTTTGGATGTCTTCAGTGTATACCACAAAAAAATAGAAGACTTTGCCATTCCAATCCTTTCGGAGGGGACTTTAAATGTGTGGTATATTTGGGATCCTTCAGCTGTTGCAAAGTGAAGCACCATTCACTGACTTGACTAAGTCTGACCAGTAGTGATGTTCAGAATTCATCTTGTTGCTGCTACTTTTGGCATTGCATCATTGATAAAGTCAAGTGATGTAGTTACCCTTGTAGCGATCTGTTCCCATGCTTCACAAATGATACTGGATGGTTGTGAAAATGTTCATTGCAAACAAATCATATTTCTCCTCCACACTTGCTTTATGTCATTGTAGTGATTTTTCATTTTTATCTCATTTGTTCCTAACAAATCTGTATAGATCTGTATAGGTGGTGGTGTTATTTTCTTTTTGCAAATGGTAACCTTGAGTTCTTGAGGGTTATTAGATATGAATCCTCTTAGGGCTATGTGGTCCATTCTTCTCATTATGGTTATTTTTCCCAGAGGTTCTCAACTATAGTCCTGGGGAATGCACAATGTCAAGATATCCTTGATTTAGGCTGCTGAGTGGAATAACATAAGTGTTCAACCTATTGTTGGAGATTGCAAGTTTGAATCTCAGCGATGCTATAGCCATCCGTGGCCAGGAGTCAAGGGAGCAAAATTGGCCGTGCTCTCTGGGTGGAAGGAATGGCATACTCTCTCCCCTGGGTCAATCATGGTAACATACAGTCATGGGCATTTGGGAACTCGTGTATGCAGAAGAGAGCAGATAGTGCTTTCCTCTTAGCAGCAGTTTGATAAGATGCAATTGGTTGGCTTCATGTGTCTCTGAGGAAGCATATCTTAGCCTTTCGGAAGCTGGGAAAAATTGAATGGGGTAGTGGGTCCATTGGACTAACCCAAACTAGTGATCTGCAGTCTCTGCTATGCTTTCACTGTTAGGACCAGTGAGCCTGCCTTGGTAGAAGAAAGTTTGCTTACAGGCATCAATTTCACATCTCATCTTCTAGACTGGAGGCAAGAATGACTGAAGATATTAACGTGATTCTTCAGCTCCTCCAGAGACAGATTACCCCTGTACCCCCAGCATACAGCTCTGTATCACCTGGTAACCACTGCCCAGACCCTTCGATCCTGTACGGAACTAGTGCACCAGTGCTCTACAACCTGTACCCCATTCAAACGGAGAGCAGAACTACTATGATCCAGGTGAATATCTTCTTGGAAAAAGTTCAGTTTTTGTAATGACCAAATTAATTTCTCTCATTCTGGCTGCAGTCCATTCTGAAGGGATCAGCACTATGCCATACTCATTCAAAGGCTCCACTGTCTATAGTGAGAACCATGAAGGGTCCCGCTGTTTAGAGATCAAACATATTCACAGCCTTGTGAACATTATTTTAAAATTGTGTCTTTTCTGTTGCACAATCATCACAAGAACAAGAACTGCAGTTTAGTCATTAACAGATACCCACGCTATCACCAGTTTCATTTAGGAACTGCTCTTCACATGGTGCTCTTCTCATTGTCCCAGTGGGAAGCAAGGGTTATAACATAAATCAAGGAGAACAGACAACAGAAAAATACTGAAAAAGAAGTTGTGAGAGAATTGGCGTTAAAGTACTCCCTATCTAAACAAAAACAGGAGAAAAGGGCATGATTCCTAAAAGAAATGGCATCCCTGTAATAGTGTAATAGTTTAAACACTAAAATGTGTGACTTCAATCCTTGCATTTACCTTATCAGAGTGCGACCAGGCCTGATTCAGAGGTCACACCAAAGTCTTTGGATTCCCAGCTAAGCAGCATCCATATGATGGCAACAGAAAAAAATGAAGAAAGCACCAGACACGTTGGCTCAAAGGCACCGCCGGCTGTGACCCCCATCCTCCAGGCAGCACCCAGTGCGACAGATACAACACGGCTTCACACTTCTCTGAGGTTCTTCTCACTGCCGGGTGATTTAGATTCCTCATTAACCCTGGCTGAAATCTATAAACATGTATCCGACCCGTTCTTAACCATCAACCAGCGACTGCAAAGAAAATGACTTCCAAATTTGACCAATTTGCATGAACAAATTTAATGCCAGCTGAGATTACACAAGAATTCTGGGTTTCTCTTAATATCCATAAAGCAGAGGCATGTGTTCAGGGTTTTGATCGCATTGCTGGAGAAAAGCAAATTATTCTGGGTTTCATAAGGGCAAGCTAAACAAGAGAACAGTAAACATTGCAACGTTCATCGACTGTTATGCATTACAAAGTTTGCAATGTATCTGAGATTGCATCTGTGAAGAAAGTGCAAAGTAGCCCACCAGTGCCATTGTTTTCTTGGTTAACCAGCTAAACAATGTGAGATCAGTCTAGGCTTTAAACAGTGTTGGCGATTTACAAAGGATTTCTGGGTGTGACGAACCAAAGCACAGGTATGCGGAGAGTATGTACAAGAATAAAATGCTTTGAATCAAAGAAGAGACAAATAAACAATGTTTTAGATGAATCTTGTTCAACAATAATCTGAGACGTCTTGGGTTTAATGACCTTTTGATGAGAACTTATTATGCAGCAGCTCTCGGTTATCTACGCTAACTAAATGAACTAGCTGGATAGTTTAGTAATATAGTGAGCTGTATTTCTGAGGCTAAATGGATTTCTTTTTGTAGTTTTTCTTTCTTTCCTTAACTTTACTAAATTAACTAAATTACATAGATAGTTTTGTAATATTGTCTGCTTTATTATTAGACAAATGTTTTTCTATTGATTTTCCTCCTTTCCATTGTTTTCCTTTTTCTATCTTCATTAATTTTCTTAATTTTTCTTCTTATATTCGCTTCTTTTTCATATCCTTTCATTCCTTTCATATTCTTACTCCATGCCTGATCAGCATGCTTTATTAATTAAAAAATATTTGTTGTGTTAAAAAACATTAAGAAAATGGATACGTGTCAAAAAAAAAAAAATTCATCAAGACCTACAGGTTAGGCGTAATATACAAATATATTTTCTTTTTTCACCCAGTGGAAACATTTGACACATCTTGATTAGTTTTAACAAAAAAAAAAAAAAAAAATCACAAGAATTTTTTTTTTCATAATACCTATAAAATAAAACACACCACAGCCTGAATGGATCATCTGTAATACATTAAAAGACACGACCCGATACAGACATTACAAACGCTGCTTATAAAATTATACACAAACTGGTGCAGGTACTCGATCACAAAAGTTGGCAGTTTTCAGACGTCAGAGTGCAACAAATCCAAATGTACAGTAAAATACACTAAATGCCATCAAAATCTGATTAAAAAAGCCTCAAAACATAAACATATAAAAAGATACTTTTGTTAAAATCACAATGATACATTAATTCATTTTACAACTCCTTCAATGTGATTTGTTTTTCTCTTTAGCGTTGCAAAGTTTTGCTCGATTTCCTTCTCAGCCCAAACTCCACGTGCCGTATAGCTTAATTTTTATATAAACTACAAAAGACGTGGCTGCTCATCTCTTCAGGATCTTCAGTATAGCCTCTTCTTCTGTTAAAGACGTATTAACATGACCAAGTTCGGGCTGCCCAAGCTGAACAGTCCATGGACGTAATTTTAAGGTTGTTGCATATATGTAAAAGAAATTTGAGCTAAACTAGTGTGTTTAGCACTGCTGGGTTTACAGAAATCTGCCCCCAACCCAACCCAAGTCTGGAACACAAGCCGTTCTTTGTTTTGTTAGGAACTTAACATGCACTACTGGCTCTTTTTCCTGAACTCTACAGCTACAGCTCTTCACGCTGCCACCACAGAGTCACATTTTTCAGTGCTTCAACAAATTCCTCTGCTGTCCACCAATGGAGAAATTCTGTACAAAAAAAAACAAGCAGTAAAAATCTCCGGCGATATGACTATAATATCCGTATTGTTTAAATGATATTCAGAAAAGTGTATTGTAACATCAGACCTTTTTTTTTTTTTAAGTAATTAAACTCTGGAAGAAGCTGATTTGATGTGAACTTTGTTTGCTTTTGCAGCTATTAAATAAACTTATCACCAAACTTATTTGTTGAAAACTTTTTTTTTATCTACAGTTATCACAGAAATGTTTTCAAGTATTGTGATATGTTATAATGGCCAGCCCTAATCTGTAACCTTATTTGTACAAAAGGTTTTTCAACTTTTCAAATCTTACAGCATATTGTGTTGCAACTACGTGCAAATGAATGAACAAACATAGAAGGTTATAAGGCTGAGGATCAGGACGTGAAAGATTGCAGAAAGGTGCTTAGAATTTAGGAAATGAAAGCAGAAATAAAAGAGAGAGAGAAAACATTTAAAAGGTAAAAGCCATTATTACATTCTCATATCTCAATATTTAAAGTAAAAAAAAAAAAATACTGTGTTTAATAGTGACATACACTGCCAGTCAAAAGTTTTTGAACTCCCTATGGAAAATTATTCCTGTTAAACTACAAAGTTAATTTCTCTGGATAGAAAATATACAAAAGAAATTGGTATAAGTGAACTGAGAAATGTTTGTGATGTTATTTTATTGGAAAAAAATAACCTAGTCCTTAGAAAGTTTTAGGGATTTAGGAACTTAATTGACAACAGTGGAAAAACTGTAATAAAAATTTACAAAAAAAAATCCACATGTTCGAAAGATTTTGACTGACAGTGTGTATTTATTTATAACCTTGTGTCAAGCTTTTCCCCAAGTTGTGATTTGTTTAGGAGAAAGCTTTCTCAACTTCTGTTATTGGACAAAAAAAATGACAACTAGTTGTAATTTTGAATGCCATTGGCTGGTCATGTAAGAAAATAAAGGCCCTTAAAGGCCCTACAATATCGGTCTTGCTCTACACATATAGTACCATTAAATTGTTTCTGAACTGTTTATAACACACCTTCGTTGACTTTCCCCTCAAGTTTGCATCACATGCATCATGACATTATGAGCAGCCACTTGAGAGCAACAATTACAGCGTGATCACTAGCACACATTGTTACTTGCTATGTAATGGGCATGACAGTTAACTAACAAGTCTGAAAGTTGAGAAGTTGCAAAATTTTGTAATTACTGGTTTTGTAAAAATCTTACATCTTAGTTTAGGACGATTCTGTAATAAGCCTTTAAGGCGATTCCAGTGAGGGAAAGTCACCACGTGTGCATAAAAACAGGATTAAACTGCTGCAAGGACAGCGTTCCACGCTGATGACCGGTCACGTCTCACATTGACGTATAGCTGTAAGAGCTGCTCGATCCACACGGCAGAGTTTAGCCCGGAAACAGCAGCACTAATGACACCACACTTGAGCTGCCACGTTTGGAAGACCGAAAACAAAGAAGTGTGATGGGAATGGAGAAGGAAATGGGGTGAGAGGAAAAAAATATATATCCAAATAATAGTAAAAGTAGTGATTTCCAGATCCAGTGTCATATGGTTTGTACATTCTCACGTGCTTCATTAGTGTCGTCTTTAAAAAAAAAAAAAACGTTCCTGTTGGCTCGTACCATTTATGGTTTACCAATAATTACATCCCTGTTGGCTCATACCATGTTCGGTTTACCCACGGACATCGTGCATTGATTCATTTTTCAAAGTTTGACGAATTCACTGTCTTTCAGTGACGTTGAAGTGATGTGTAAAATACCACAAAAACTGTCCAGGCTGTCCACACACCGGATGCTACATCGGATTTTAAAAGGAAATTCCATGTTTTAGATGGAATTTGAGATTTTCCTGTAGGTTGGATTTCCATCACCAGAAAGTGTCCCATCCATCCATCCATGACATGCACTGTTTCAGATGTACTAGGGCTGTCAGAACAAATTTCACTTTTCAAAAGGTAAAACTTCACATGCTTACGGTGCCTCGTGTTACTTTTAGTCAACAGGTTTCACACATTTATTGGGCTGTTGTAGGAAAATTGCTCTGAATAATCTGTGAAATCACACGCCATTTTTTATGTCAACTTGTTAAAATTACACATTAACTTTCTATTTAAATGTAAAAACAATGAAATGAAAGTGTGTGTTCTGAATGTCATCCTTATTACGTCATGTCAGTTCACTTCCAGAACTTTTCTGTGGCTGAATCTCCAATTGCATTTCACTGGGCGAATAGGGCACTATATAGTGTCCACAACACCATTCTGAATCTCTAAATGTTATGGCATCTCCTTTTGATGTCTAATTAAAAATGCGACTCGATAACTTAATATTCAAATACATTCAAATACTAAATAATTAAAATCAAGATGCAATTATTAAAGCAATCTGACAGCCCTAGAACATACAGTATATGGTGCTTGACTCACTCACTCCATCTGTCACTCACCCCCAACCCCCAACCTCCAACCCCCCGCCCCTTCTCAGGTGCTCTCTCTCTGGCCGCTCCAGGTTTCAGCCAGTCCCAAGTACTCCGGGTTTTCCGCTGTAGGTGTCACATAGCTGTTCACCTGCCTGGGAGGTGATGTGGCTCCACCTGCTGAAGCCCCATTCGGCACTTTAGCCACAAGATCCAGGTAATATGGATTATCAAAAGCGGGAGACGTGGGCACCAGGTACTCAGGGTTCTCCACGCTGCGCCCAGCACTGAGGCCGTTGTGTAAACGCCTCTCGGTGGATTTACGCGGCAGCGTGTTCGCCCGCCCTGATTGGACATCCTGATTCACATACTCTGAGAAGAGAGGAGGAGAAAAAAAAAAATTTCAGGTACTGCCTAAAATGTAGAAGCCATTATTTTTATGCCAACACAGTGTAGGACCACTACCTAGGTTATTATAGGCAGCTCACTTTTAGCTATTGAATACAGTGATTATGTGGTGAGGACACTTATAATATTTTGTGAGTCACCTGGTTGTGTGTGTGTTCTGCGTGGCAATGAATGTGACGGGTAACTTATCGGCCCGTCCACTTCCATGTCTCCGTCCATGCACCCGGGCAAAGTGGGGTCTTTACTGTAGCGTCCAGGACTGGAGGGAGGCTCATCCCTGCCTCCGTCCAGAAACACAGAGTCTGATTGACCACCAGCAGAGCAGTGGGATTGGCTTCGGGCCAGCGAGCGGTACTGAGAGTCTCCCCAGTTCCCATTGCCTGTGGCTCCGACGGGAAGTGTCGGGTATAGACTCCGCCCCAGTGTGCTGACTGATGAGTGCATGCTCCGCCCACACGGCATGCCGTCCGTCTCCAGTCCCAGATCTGTGCTCTGATTGGTTGAGATCATCACAGAAAGCCATTTAATGTGAACAGTGTATGAGCAAATGTAAAAAAAAAAACAAAAAAACAAAAAGACAGGAATGTGATAAAAACTGATCTGAGAACTGTCCAAGTGGGTGTTCTAAATATGCTAATATGCATGCTTGATTGACAGCCCACTGACAGTTCATGATTGTACATGTTTCTAGTGGAATGTCAAGAGAGAAACAGGTCTGACCCTGTGTGAGTGATGCCTTGTCAGTCCATTAGCCTGTTTCTCAAAGAATCCAGGTTGTGGCACCAAATACTCCTCTGCATCCAGGAGTTCCTTCACATTCCCTCCTTCTTCTTCCAGCAGTGTGCGGTAGAACTTACTGTCCACCAGACTCGACAGACTCATCTGCTCATCATTCTGAAAAAAGACATTTAAATACTAGGTTTGTGATATGATGTACAAGCAGTGGTTGTGTAAAGTAGTTATCTATAGGCTAACAAAAAAGAAGGTTTTGTGAATTATAGTACCTTTCACCCCATACTTTAATACCACATGTTCCTTTGAAATGTTATATCTGTGTGCGTGTAATGACAAAAGTGAGTATGTTAATACTTATCACTGCTAACTCAAAGTAGTTAACTGCTAAACTAACTACCTCATGCATTTTCCATTCTCTATAATAATCACGTACGGTGCGGTGCGTGTAGCGTACGCACCGGAATGACAACGTAGCGCGGAGGATCTCTTGCCATGGTGCTGAATTTATTCACCAGCTCCTTGAATCTGGGTCGAAACTCAGGATCAATCATCCAGCCTGTCAATCAGATCAGATCATCGGGATTATTTTTTCCCCTTAACTTGTTCAACAGTCAGAGAAAATAAAAATAAAAACCCTACTCATGATTGGTCCCCGTATGTAATTATCTACAGGCTAACAAAAAGATGGTGTGGGTGGAAATGTTTTCCCACCACAATTCTGTAAAATGGGACAAAGGCCTCGTTATAAAAATATTGTGTAGCGTGATGAACTCTCTCACCATACACCTCGCATGACTACTTAAAATGTTAACACCAGTTTCTGCTGTGAACGTTTTTATCCTCAAGACTCACATTTGACCATGATATTGTAGACGTCCATGGTGCAGATGAGAGGCTGGGGAAGACGCTCTCCTCGCTCCAGCAGCTCAGGAATATCCCGTGCTGGGATGAGATCGTACGGCTTCATGCCAAAGGTCATCAACTCCCACACGGTCACTCCTGAATAATAAACACAGGAGAAGTTTTAGTATAGATGTATCCATGAAAAGAAATTATAATTCATTCATTTAAAAAGTTACATTTTATTACATTAGCTTTCATTTTTCTCCATATTAAACCTGTTTTCATCTGGGTTTCATTAATTTTAAACACATGACTGGAACTCAATGTGAACATTAATGTCCTGATACGGACCGTAACTCCACACGTCGCTCTGGTGAGTGAACTTCCTGTGAAGAATCGACTCCAATGCCATCCACTTGATGGGCACCTGCAGGACATGAGGTCACGGTTAGCAAAATTGCCACAAATCAGTAAAAAAAAAAAAAATCACCAAAACAACACACACACACACACACACACACCTTTCCACCATCTGCATGGTACTCAGTCTCGTCTATGTCCAGCAGGCGAGCCAGGCCAAAATCTGTGATCTTCACATGGTTGGGGTTCCTCACCAGAACATTCCGGGCTGCCAGATCTCTGTGGACCAGTCTGACATCCTCCAGGTAACTCATTCCCTGTAGATGTTTACACAGACACCCACACTTGCCTGATGATGCCAACTATGATCCTGGTCTAACTCAATGCACTGATGACTTCTACTGTAAATGACTGTACATTACACCACACTGTTGTTGAATTCTGGAATCCAGTTGGTTCAGATGATATTGATTCATTTTCTATTACAGCAGCTCTGACAGCATTTAGTGACTGTAGCCCATCTATTCCTCTGCATAAAGTGTCTGAACTTTACATACAGTTGTGTTGGTGTGTATTACAGTGCTGGAAACTCACTTTAGCGATCTGCACACACCAGTTGAGGAGGTACTGAGATCCGATGCGGTCATTGTTTTCTCGGACGTAATCGAGCAAGCAGCCATACGGCATGAGCTGAGTGACCAGCTGCACCGTGGAGGTCAAACAGATTCCCAACAAGCGGCACACGTATGGACTGACCACACCTGCCATCACGTACGCCTCCTACACACACACACACACACACACACACACACACACACACACACACGCTGGCATTACCATTCTATTAACACTCTACCCCAGCTGTAACCTGAGGCACCATGTGGGACCGTGTTTACATTTATCCCGTTCCACAAAAACCTCCTGCCGTTTTCCAGCATGTTTAGATTATATGATACTTAGGCATGTAACAATTCACCCAATTCACGATTCACTTCACAATACTGTCCCACGATATTTTTGGAAAAAAATTAAATGAAGAAAATTTGATTAACTTTATTAACATTACCAACTTAAATATTCCTTTTGTTAAATTCAAAAAAACCTTTTGTTTCATTGTCTTAATATCCAACAATAATTATTTACCCACATTTGTAACGGTTGGAGTAAAATATAATAGCCTATTAACTAAAATATTCCTTTTATTAAAAGTGAAAAAAAAAAAAGATAACAATTAGGCGTTTTCCTAATAAACTTTTATAAACATTTGTACTACCTCATTTGCTTCTCTTTTCTTTATCCTCAGCAGTCCGTAAAAGCACTCCGAATTCTTGTTAAATCTATTTGTACAGTCAATCACGGAACAGATCTTTCACACTTTAGATCTGTTTTTTTGTGCGTTTTCACGACATTCCGCCTAGGGTGAAGTCACTTGTACGTTATTACGCCCTCTGCTGTCTAAACAATGCAATTACAGCTAGGAAAAACTAAGATTACGCAGCCTGATAATAATCATGATTAATTTTTTTATTTCATCGATTAGAATGGTTATAAATTTGTATTGCAATTTATCATCGCAAGATATATATCATGACGTGCCTAATGATACTGTACTCATTTCGGAACGTATCCGTGACAACGACAATAAAAAATGGCTTCGCTAAACAAAAATAAGAAACACGAATAACCTGGACTTGCACACAAAGGAAAACATTTTGATTAAAAGCAACAAGAATAGACCAAGTGGGTGCAAGTAACAATAGCAACAATCAGATAATGAGTAGCTAATAACATAGCAAAAAATCTACAAAATGCCTTGTAGGCGTTTGTCCTGCAAACTGACTCACGTCCAGGATTTCCTTGTTGGCTTTAGGGGAAGTGTTCTCTCGCAACACTTTGATGGCCACCGGGATCTTCATGGTTTCTTCATCAGGAGTCCAGATACCCTGCAGGTACAGACAGCAAAACACAGATAATTGTTTTAAAAGTTCATGTACAATATCGCTAGTGATTGATTAAACAGCTGACTCGCTTCTATCTTTACATTTCTTTGGTAGCAATATATAAAAAATGGTTTATAAACCTTATGGAGCTAGGCAGCTTGATGGGCTTTTTTTCTTAACTCCACTAATTAAGCTAGTGTTAAAAAGTTTTTCGCTAACATTAACTACCTCTCTAAACTAACTAAAAAGTCAACCCCAGGGTAAGTTACTTTCGGAGGACACTGTGCATTCTAATATGATTAAACTTTGATACCAAATAGCAGGTACTTTTGCTCAGGATTTTGGCGTTTGCTGTACAAATGTGCAGTATATCAGTTATTTAAAATGCAGACAAGATGCTATTCACAAACCTCGACTAGGAAAACGGAGCTAACTGTAAAGTCTGTTTTCCTACAAAATTGGTCAAAGAATCATGATCTCCATTCTAAACCAAAACGTTTTCTGACTTCAGCTATCAAGCTATAGTAGTAGTAGAACTGCTACGATGCTGGCTTTAAAAGGTGGCCATTTTGAATTCTAGACCCCTGGAATGAAAATGCTGCCTATGTAGACTGCATTAATTCACCTGAATGGGACACGGGTGTAGTGGTGGGTTATTTAAAAGTGTAGCAATTACATCCATTTTCTGTATTATTTTAACAAAAACATCACCTCCTAGCGCTGATGTATAATTACTGCTATTAGCAACCTGTTAGGTTCAATTGTTAGTATTTTGATTCATCGCTTGTGCTGACCTTGTAGACAGTGCCAAAAGCTCCAGATCCGAGAACTCGCAACTTCTTCAGCTCAGTTTCCTTAAGGATGCGCATCTGAGCCTGATTGGGTTGTACTCCACTCGGTGTCAGTGGCTCCACCAGCTACAAAGGGGGAAAAAAAAAAAATCTATATTATTAACGAAATGCACAAGCTGACAATTCCTGTAGCTGAAGGCTTGACGTTAACCATGATATTACGGTATTAATACATCTACCTGGAAGGTGGAATCTGCCATGATGAGTCACTTTCTTACAAAGCTTTCTACATTCTACACACCTACATTACCTCTCTGACTTCCCATTGTTCCTTATATGGTCTTTACTTCCTGTTCTTGTTAACTGTGCAAACCTTTTGTATTGCTCTTTATCTTCCTTGTTTCTGGTGAAGTCTTGTTTACATTGTTTACCTGCAATGTTATCAATGTTATAACGGTGTGTTCAGACTGATCAACTCTGAAGAGCGGATTCGAAAAGTTTTCGATTTTTTTTTTTTTAGTGTGGACTAGGCCTTAATTGTTAACTGGTAGTACTCAGTATCCATGTTGCCTAGCAACAACTCCTAACATTCTTTGCATCTCAGACCTCATGCTCCTGCTGGCGTCTCCTTCTAGTCTCCTTCTTCTTCAGCTTCTTCTGCCGGCACAGATAGAAGATGAGCAGAGCCAGCAGGATGACGAAGAGAATCACACCACCGATTGCTGCTATCGTCGTCCCAGGCCTGTCAACAACAACAACAACAACAACGTCATTTTACTCCCAGTGTTGTACCAGGTCGTATTTTAATAACTTCAAGAGAGAAAAACAGAGACTATTGATGGAACGTCTGCTTATAGCTGCTATAACGTAAGTGAATCTATTTCATGAACATTCCACAGCATTATTTGTAAATGGATAAAATCGGATTTGGATTTTAACGAACAAGTACCATAATTGTCTTTTTTTTTTTTGCCTTATATCACAAAACAACTTCAGATTTCCTTTTCCACCATCACACTAGTATATTCCAACGTCAGTAAATGAATTTGACCTTTTTTCAGATATTTTGATGCTATGTAAAAAGCTTACCCAGTTTTCTGGTGAACTGGACATCCTCGGTCATCCATTGTACAGCTATTGAAAAAACAAACATGTAATCAATACTAAAAATAAACAAACAAAGTAGTTTTTGCATGAAAAGGTGAAGGTCTTACATCTCAGGAACAGCATATTCAGGTTTCTACCAGGATGCTCACAGTGGGCCATATTCAGAGTTGGCTACTTGTATTCAAAAGTAACGTCAATACTTGCGCTGGGAAAGATGGGTTACAGCGCGGCGCTCGCTTAAGTGGATTACCTGGGTGCGCCATTCTGATTCTGCAAATGACCTATGTGTAGTTCATGCCTCTGAGGATTTCCCAGATTTCTCTTTGGTAGAAGATTCCACTCTCATTATCCAACAGTTTATAAAATAGCACTTGATCCAGCACGTCCTATTATTTAGCATTAAATTTGTTATATTCTGCTTCAGCAGTCTGACGTGAAGCCATGGGATACTAAATTGAGGTCATGAAATTGTAATGTGTGCACAGGATATGACCTGTTTTTTTTTTAATCACACTTTTAATTTGCTATTTTGAGTTGTCAAATTTATAAAATAATGTAATTCTTTTT
>JAOTRR010000059.1:1563374-1573876 GCA_028570945.1 Gogo arcuatus
CAGATACCACAGCACACCTTCAGAGGTCTTGTGGAGTCCATGCCTTGACGGGTCAGAGCTGTTTTGGTGGCACAATATTAGGCGGGTGGTTTGAATGTTCAGTGTAAGACGAGGAAGTTTGGCACGTCAGGATTAATAATTAAACTTTGATTTCACCCTGGTTATAGATTAACCTTTGGCACCTGGTCCATATTTGTTTATTGGAACCATTAGAGCGTTTCATTCCTGAACTTTTGTTACCCAGAACTCAAACTGTGTACAGATTTGAAATTGGAGACACTAAACAATAACAGCACTTGACATATTATTGTACTTCAGACAGTTATGCTTATAACTAAAAAATAACTCCAACTATATTAGTCTGTAAGGTTAATGAATGTTTATCGCATTGGATTATTTTAACTGAGTAGTAGGCCTATTTACGTGTGCCAGACAAAAACACTTAAAAAAAAAAAAAACACCCCCACAAATTATTAACAGAAGGAAATGATTCTCTTGTGATATCCCGTGTTAATAAAACAGTACAGGTATAATTTTAATGTAACGTGACAACAGCTGCTCTGTACAGTAGGCAAGTCATTCTAATCCAGATGATCAGGTAATATAAATATATTCCTCAGCAGCAGCTCGGATCATCTGATTGGTTTCAGGCTTTGTTTCGACCTGGTTTTTAACAAACTCTGATTGAGAAAATCCTGCAAAACAAGTTTCTCCTGAAATGCCACCTGAGATGGTGCTGAAGAGACACACATGAAAAACATTTCCTTTGTAGATCAACATACGTTCCTTGGCTGGTTCTTATCACTCAGCAATCTGCTATTTAAAATTAAATCATATTTTCTGGTAGAGTTAAGTTACAAAAATTAAAAACAGTAGACTGTAGTAATACCCCCCCCCCTTTTTTTTAAAAAAAAACTTTTTTTTTTCCATACAGCATTTTGTGCCATTGACAATTATGGCTACATCGCCCCCTGCTGGCCAATGTGCATAATGGCTCTTTTCAGTGAGTCAGATGAATCGGCTCATCCCACCAATAAGAGCCGACTCTTTCCCAATGTAGATTACTTTGCCTATAGTAATCACTCTGATATTAATAGTACTGAATCTAATGGGTCTGCGCTGAACTGCACTTAAAGTCCGTTTTAAAGAGGACTTCTGTTTATTTGTTCTGTTAACTATTCACATCCCCAACACACTGACTCTAAATCGTTCTGCTGAGTCAAACGACTAAGTTATTGATTCACTGGATTCTTTTTGATCACGGTTGACCTGTGTTACAGAAATATGAATGCAGAATACTGAAACCTTTTTTGATTAAAGCACCATATCGTCCTGATTGTCTTGTCCTTATTTCTTTTTAAAAAAATCCCTTCAGAAATGTGCTTAAAAATGTTCACCTAAAAGAGCCGACTCAGAGTCGACTCGTTCGCGAACGATACATCATTCAGTGACATGACTAGTCCTTAGCACTGAACGTGATTAAACAGTCAGCTCTTATGAATTTCAGTTCATAAAATGAAGAAAATTTACTTCAAAGTATCGAAACTTTGACTATACTTATCAGCTAGTTAACGTTACTTCAGCTAGCTGTAGCGCTAACTCATCAGCCCAGTTTGCTACGAACAGAAAACAGAGTTCTCATTTAAATAAATAATAAACCAAGTACAGCTTCCATATTTTCAATAAATTAAGGCTTTTGTACACTGAATGGAAATGTTAAGTTAAAGTTAAGAAATGTTGTACCGCTCAGGTAAACAGCTTTTTGTAAAGGAATTCTTAATATAGCCATTTACCTGAGATGTGTAGCGTTTCTTAGCGTTACATTTCCATTCAGCTGCACAAAATCCTTTATTTATTGAAAATATAAAGTCTATACACATTTTCATTATTCAGTAAGTCAAGAACTTTGTACATTGAATGGAAATGCAAAGTTATGGATTAATGTATCTCTTGGGTAAATGTTAGCTTGGGGGGGGGGGGGTTAGATAGCGTTAGCTAAGTTAGCTAGATAAGCAAAGTGTTGGTGGGAATGCTAGGGCAGTTCTTTTTGACTTCTTATGGCCTTCAGTACCTACCAACAAGATCAGAGAGACAGTGGTAAGAAAGACAGAAGCTTCTTCTTGTTGTTGTTATTATTATTATTATTGAGACGTTAAGGTGATTTTAGACAACAGAAGACCTTCCCTCTGCAGCCTTATCTCACTTTTTCCTCACTCTTTTCTCCTTGTTGTCTCTCAGTTGCAGAGAAATAAAGAAAGGACATGGATGGAGGCGGATTCATTTGTATTTTACTGTAAAACTGAACTTGTTTTTCTCAAATTCAAAACCAAAAAAATACTTCAGCTTATTTCCAACAGTAGCGTTGATGGAAGCACCCATCAAGGAAGTTGCTTGTTCCTCTGCTCTTTATTGCAGGTTGTGATAATAAACCAAACATACACCAAAGAAAGGCAGAGATAACATTGCAAGATGGCGTGGTTTGATGACACTGCATTACTGTTTATTGAAAATGATCCCACCACCTCCAAAAGCCATCCTGACTTCCAGTTCAGGATGTCTGCAACGGTGTGAGCGAGAGGAGAGGGCCTGAGCATGCCATAGAGAAGAAGGAACCATTGAAGGAACCACATGTGAGGGGCTTGTGTGAGAGGGGTGGGGTAAGAGGTAGATAAATAAGACATGGAAAGGAGTTTACTCCTCCTTCTCCTCGCCGTGTGTGATGACGTAGCAGATGTTCTTGTAGTCAACATTGCCAGCTATGTCTGGAGGGAAGGCGGCCCACAGGTTTTTCATCTAAACCAAAAAGCGTCAAAGAGGTTTATTATTTAATTATCAATAACTACAAACATAAATGCTATGCTAGTTACAGAAAACCCACCTCCTCTGCGCTGAACCTGTCACATTGGGTGGTCAGAAGCTCCTCAAGGCTGCAGAGGAAGAGAAAAGTTCAGTTCATTTATCCAAAATATCAATACATTTCAATAAACTTAAAAATAAATTGAGCTTAATGAGAAGTGCACGTACAAATCCTTCTTGATGGAGCCGGTACCCTCTGGGTCGAGGACCTTGAAAGCGCTAACAATGACGTCCTCGGGATCAGCACCTTAAAGATTGCGAGATTACAGATTATTTGTTATAATCTGAGGAGTTAGAAGCTAACAAGCTAACAACGACAAGCTAATCAATGTTATAATCAATGACAAATGTTAAATGAAAAATTTCATAATCATTTTGTGTTTTACTTTATGTACAGTTACATACAGAGCTGTTTCTGTTTAACTAGCTAATGTTAGCTAAGGTTTTGGGAAGCTAGCTAATGTTAAAGTTAGTAAGAGTTATGTATAGCATGCAGCCTTGGAAAAAAAAAAAAAAAAGGTTCTTTTAGGGACCCTCTCTGAAAGGGAAACCATCTGTTGTATAGTTCTACATAGAACCATAAGGGTTCCCCCAAATCGACAAACTGAAATCTTGACAGTAGAAGACATGCTCTGTTTCAAATGGCTTAACTTTGGCTAACGCTACTTAGCAACCTACCCTTCAGCTTTTCACCAAACATGGTGAGGAAGACGGTGAAGTTGATTGGACCACTGGCCTCCTTGATCATGGCCTCCAGCTCCTCATTCTTCACATTCAGCTGACCCATGGAGGCCAACACGTCCCTCAGGTCGTCTTTGCTGATGATGCCGTCCCTGTTCTGGTCGATGATGGTGAAGGCCTTTGAAAAGAATTTCACAAAGAATTCATTCCAGCGATAAATTCTCAGAAGTGATAAAGGATAAGCAAACTATGCTCTGTGCTAATTTGTTAGGAAAGTTAGCAACGAGTGAATTTGTTAGCATGTATATTAGGATTTGCGCTCCATCCCCGGATCTCAGAAAGACTGGACTTTCTGACGGCATGGATGTTCAGTTTAGCCATATTTCTGGACCCTTCTCAACAACATCAATTTACTCAGAGGTTTTGGCACCATTTTAAGCCCTTTATTCAGGATATTCAGGATATACTGTACACTAAAAATACAACCACTGCTCACTTTAGCATCAGTCTGAGAGAAAAATATGATGTCCATCGAGCTAATTGGTTTGTTTATGGACTGTTACTAAAGTTTGTTTATCTGTGTGGAATGTGGAAGCATTAGCTCACTCTGAGGATGACGCCCATTTGGAAAATGCCTCTACGATATGTTAAACTGTCCACATAAATACGAACTGGTTCTGCTTTTGGTGCCAGAGACCTTGTGAAATCTGAGAAGGTAAGTTTTACACAGCAGCTGCTGGCTGGTTGCCTTTCTAAGGTGTTAAAATGGTCTTGGAATTCATGGCATGAGCTTGGCGAATTTTAAGGAATTGATTATACTTTTTCCACTACCATGACAACCACACCCGAATCAATATTTTCCTCATTCCCATGCTCTCTTTCCAATATCAGTTACCAAACATTCACTAGAAGTTAAAGTCACATAAATAAATTCCACAAAAAAAAACAAATTAGTTCCTTGCAGAAGGTACACGTAGTCCTGAAAACTCTGAAATATCTGTTGTAACAATTCCGTTGATTGTTTTCAGTAAAAATATCCTCCAGAAAAATGAAAGTCCAACACTTGGGGATATATTGTTAGTGGTATATACCATCTGTTGAGCAACACATTCCAGTGGGCCCTGATGGCTAGCATCAGCTGTTTCAGGATTTAGCGCATTCCAGCGTACGTTTGGCATAAACTACCACAAGGTGGTTTTATTTTTACCACTGGCATTCCAGGAACCCCCTTAAACACCAGACCTAAAGTGGACACATCAGTTTTGCTGAGCCAGCAGAACTACATTTTAACCTTTGTGTATAGCTTTCAGTATGATTTCTCTACTCAGTACGATTATTTACTCTTATTAACAGTTTAAAGAATTCATCAGCGGTTTTTAATCTCTTGATCTACAACATCTGGAACATCTGGACAATTAGAACAGAATTCATTTTGTACTGAGAAATGAAGAAAAAATGGTTTATTCGAAACTAAGGGCAGCTGTTGAACTATAGACTTCTGCAAATCATATTTTAATAGAATGCTTTCATGAATTCTTCTGTTTTTTTTGTATATAAACAAATCTCAAAATCATTATCAATGATCCTTTCTGAGGGAAGAACTTGTGGTTGTGATACACATGGCTCTGAAGGCTCTGATTATTCCTTCAGGAAAGCATAAAGTAATTAACAGAACTGCTTTTTACTGTATTGGGCCAGTGTTGGAACATTGGTTAAAAGTCCATAAGAACAGTTTTGGTAAGACTTTCTCTCACGCGTGTCTCATCTAAACTCGCTATCATTGTTCCTTTGAAGTGGCTGCAGCGTTCGATTTGCATTTATTTTACATTGCATTTTATTTGAATTTGGAGTAATCAGGTTTTTCTGTGCTTTTCTCTGGAGCATACTGTTAAATTGTAGGGTGGGGGCTGGTTGAGAGCTTTAATTATATCTCAATTTGTGCTAAATTATTCCAGAATAATTCCACATTTGAAATCCATGTGGATGAATCTGCGGATGAATCTTTTTACATGGTGTGGAGGTCGATTGAGCTGTAGGTCTTACCTCCTTGTACTCCTGGATCTGGCTCTGCTCAAACATGGAGAACACATTGGAGCTGCCACCCTCTCCCTGCTGCTTCCTCTTGGCCTTTTTGGGTGCCTGGGGATGAATAACATATGAACAACCATTTCAAGAACATTTTTTTGTGGTGAAATAAGCTGAATAAGGCCAAGGTATCTCCATGGAAATGGACCAAAGTTTTTTTTTCTTTTTAATATTTTGGATGGATTGCTACCAGAATTCATTGTTGCCAAACATTTCTTTAAAAATACTTCCAAGTCAGTTTTACTAGTACAGTATCTGGAAAAGGCAGTGAATATTTAGATACGTAACTTGGTGTCTGAAACCATATCAGTCTCCTTTCAAAGACGCCTAGTAAAGCTGTCTGAAAGTTGAAGATCCAGAAGATGGTTGTAAATCTGTACTTCCTGAAGATGCAGCAGGAACACTCACCATCTCTTGGGGTTATATGGAGTTTTAGGGGTTGGTCAGGAGAAGAGCCAAGAGCCTACGCCAAGTCCGCGTGACTGACATGTACATTTTGACACTATGGAGCCTTATATACTAGCACAGGAGAGCTAACTATAGCCTCAGGATCAGGTTTGGCAGCGAAAGAGAGAGCAAGCTCCTTCCTAATACAAGGAACATGGCTTCAAGTGTCACCTTTTGCTTCTCAGTTAAAATAGGTCTGAGACATCTTGAATTCAACCCTGCAGGTTCTGTCCACTGTTTGGTACAGCCTGTGGACTTATAAGGAAAGATGGGTGTTTTTGCAATCAGCTTGACACTCTGTTTACTATTTAGTGACATTTTTTCATTGTGGAAAGCTTATTCCAAACAGACCCAAGACTAAACAAAGTAAATCTTGAACTTTCTGACATTAGTGGCATCCCATGACCTGTATCTCTTATACTGGTCCTGTGTGTAGAGCAGTTATCATCTTGACCCTGGGAATAACATCATGGATTAGCTGGTAGCTGGAAATCCTCACACATCAACACTCGGTTTATGAATGGACCGACTACAAATAGAAGCACACGACATAAACACAGCTGTGACACTTTAAAAGTGTTTGCTGAAGGAGAACGCTGGTTCACGTTCAACATGTAAACAGGTCCACATTTCATCCAGTAATTAGTTACTGAAATGGATAGAAAATCATACGGTCACCTGATACACAGCTTCATGGGAACCTTGTTTCAACTTGATATGCCACGCTTACATACATTTTTATTTAACGATCTTCCAGAAGTTTGTGGTTCAGACTGAAATAACCCAAAAATGAAGCAGCAACAGAGGGGCCAAGCTGCACATGATGTTGCAAATCCCATCGAACTGCTGATTCAAGGGCTTGACTTAGAAGTACAGCTGTGTCCGCTGTATGTCATGCTCTCTACTGTAAATCTATACAGCACTAACCAGCCATTGGCATCTTAAAGCAGTTAAGGCTTTCCTCTGCATGTTCAGCTGAGCTATGATGTATTATGAGCAGCAGTTCAAAAAGATACAGTTGGCTGGCTTCACGTGTTTTCAAAGGATTTATTCCCCCTTTGCTGTTATAATAAGCTCCACTCTTCTGGGAAGGCTTCCCAATAGATTTTGGAGTATGGCTGTGGAGATTTATCGATTGAGCCACAAGAGCATTATTGATGTCAGGTGAGGAGGTCTGGGGTGCAGTCGGTGTTCCAGTTCATCCCAAAAGTGTTCAGTGGGGTTGACTTCAGTCAGGGCTCTGTGCAGGACACTCGAGTTCTTCCACTCCAACCTTAACACACCATGTCTTCATGGAGCTCACTTTGTGCACAGGGGCATCGTGATTGTGGAACAGGTTTGTGCCTCTTAGTTCCAGTGAAGGCAAACTGTAATGCTACAGCATACAAAGACGCTATATACAGTACAATTATGTGCTTCCAAATTTTCCAACAGTTTGGCGAAGACCCACATGGTCAGGTGTCCACATACTTTTGGACATATACTGTGGCTAGTGGGTGGGAATTGGCAGATGAGCAAATTGGGAGAAAACGGGGTAAAAAGAAAAAAGAGACAAAAAAGGAAAATCTGCTTTTAAAGTGCTGCTGTTGGTAGAGGCCACTAATAACTGAATATGTTCTTAACTGATACAAAAACAGATACGAATAGGAGGCACACCATTCTTTTTCGGCAGAAAGGTTTACAGGGAATCTTGTGGGACACGGCAAAAAAAAAAGTCATACGAGTGGGAGGTTTTTACTTTTATGTGGGTGTGAGCAAGAAAAAAAACAAACACACACTCTCCCCATTCCAGACACACCTACTTATGGTTTAAACCCAGATACAGACACAGGTCACTGGACTGCATCCTATTTGTCTATATTTGTTGATCCAGATGTGTTTAATAAGTGTCGAGATGTTTTATAGATCATTTTTAACGGTGTAAGATTACGCATTCAGGGTATTTTAAGGTACGTGTAGAAGCCCAAAATGTGAGTGCTCTTTAAAACCTTTCTCCAATGGTCCAATGAGGCGGGATGTTTTTATTCCAGCTGAGTACTAACAGCATATGCAAATGTGGAAGTCAAGACTTGTCAATTCTAGAGGTAAGAAAAAGAAGAGAGTTCAAAGAGAAAAAGTGTCAGCTGCTGAGCCAGATATAACTTGACTTCCTCTGCTGTCACGCACTATTCTTGTTGACCCGCTACTGAACAGCAGTATCTCAGTCCATCACACATGTAGCACAGAGATATTCTCCATTACATACAGCGTTCTGGCCTCCAGGCCTCATGAGAAACATGTTCTCACTGTGTCAGGTATAGAAATGATCAGATCAAAATCCGGTCTTTTTTTTTCTTCCCAGAAATGTACATTTTCCTCTGGACCACAATATGTGGATTTTAAGGTTGTTGTTTTTTTTTGTTGCAGTCAGTTTGATGCTCCTGGACACCAACATGCACTCCTGCTCACTTTCTCTCTCTCTAAAAAACATGTCAACCTTTCTGACTCTACCGTCTGTGCTCCTCTTCACGACAATAAAACTGCACCTGTCTGCAGTCAGCTCCAGAAGTATTGGCACCTCTGAAGAAACCATTTTTTTCACGCAATAGGAGAAATTTATAACCTTTTATCCTAAAAATGAAAAATTCTCATAAGAGATTTAACATTATTCAAGATTGTGTAATTATCATACTTATTGATGCTGCTAAGAATTCGTGAAAACATTCTCTAAGGGTTCTAGCAATACTTTGCAATGACAAATCGCAGTCTCTGGATCTGAACCCTACCAAAACCCTGAGAAGGATTCAACAAAGGATCTTAAAATGTTGTGCATGGAAAAGTGGACCAAGTGGTCTTTTCTCCAACCATGTTAGACATTACCAGAAGAGGCACAGCCTTTATCATTTGTGAGGGTACCAATAATTTTGAAACTAGTGTTTTGCAATAAAAACTGCACTTTTTAGAAATGTATTTACATTTAATGAAAGGGGGGAAAAAAAAACAATATTCTCATATGTTTACCCACGAACTGTATGTGAGTGATAACTGACTCAGTAATTATTGACACCCTAAGTAACAGTTAACACATTCCACATAAACAAGCTCAATCTATGAAGAGTGTCAGCTTTTTAAGGATTTTTTTTATTATTACAAAAAGGTTAAATAAAAAAAAAAAAGGTAAACTTAAAAGACTTATCAAATTTAATATAAAACAGCTACATTAAATTACAGCATTCAGTGAATGCGACAAAAAGATCAGTGTCTTAGACTGCATAAAAAAACAATTAACAATTAATAAGGAATTAAAAAAACCCAGGAAATTTTAGGACTACTTTTCAGCAATTAAATAACTGTAATTAAATATAATTTATTTTTTTTTAAAGGGATGGGAAATATGACAAAAAGGGCCATATAAAATATTTATATTTAAATATGTACCTAAAAACAAATGAGAAAATATTTCATTTTAAAATATTACAAAAATAAATTACTTAAAACAATTATTAAAAGATTTTAACATCCAGTCAGCTATTTATTACTGTACCAATAGAGTTGGTTGATGTTATACAAGATCCATGTGTTGTGAAATAATGTATCATGATACCGTGATGAGTCACACCACGCACCCTGACTTTATACACGTATATTAACACTCAGACATCAAGTTAAAAGGCCAGACAAGTGCTACAAAATTAGTTTCCGCATCTTATTTTTACCCCAAGTTGATCAGATTTTCCTCTGCCTGCGCCGTCTTTTCCAGTCTCTTCTTCTGCCACTCGGCCACCAGTTTCCTCACTTCCTGTCCGAAGTGCTCGTGCAGTTGGCAGAAGTCCTGCATAGGCTCCACCCACTCTGTAGTGCACGGCATGGGGTCGAGAGTGTGACGCTTGGGCCAAAGTTTAGGGGAACGTTTGATGGCTTGCTTGAAGCTGGGGGGCGGAGCCTGTAGCGGCTTGTTTTCATTCGGCGTGTAAAAGACCGAGTTTGAGCCTGTGTACTTCTGAGACTTCTGAAAAGGGTGCATCTTTTCCTTCGCCGACATGTCGTCCACCGGGTCGACTCCGGCGTTTCTTGCTGCCTCTAGAAGGAAAAGAAAAAGAAGATGGCTAAAAGAAGTGACAGTCCAAAAGTCTGTGCTTGATGAAAAACTGAAATCCACAAGTGTGACAGTGTTGTTTACGGTGTCACGGTTAGTCACGCTGTATGAGCAGACAGCTAGTTCACCGCTTCCTTAGTCCAGTGGTTCTCATCCCTTTTGTGTCTGGCTGTGACTCAAAGAATTTTACAACCCTCTTCCACTGGCCTCGCCCTAAATCACACTACAGCACCTACTGTACGTTTCTCAGATTCCTGTCTCCAGACCGTAGTTGGTAAAATCCCATAATTACTTTGGCAAGTGAAAAGACATTTTGGAACTTTCAGCACCACTGAATTAATAATCTAAGTGGGTGTGT
>JAOTRR010000059.1:1696951-1708188 GCA_028570945.1 Gogo arcuatus
GGAGGAATTTCACTGTGCGAGAGTACATGTGACAAAAATAAAGGCTTCTTCTTCTAGAGAGTAGAGTAGTGTGTACTTTGGGACCCATTGGGGAATTCATGATAGTGTTTATGTGGACGACATAGTGAATAGTGTATGTGTTTTGATTGTGTGTAATTTAAGATCATTTTAATACCTCATAGTCAGCAAACTTGGTGGAGTCGTCAAGTTTCATCTCCTCAACCTTCAGTGGAGTATCACGAGTGGCGAGGGCAAGGCAGCGCAGTGTGTCACGGCCAGTACCCCACTCCTTAATGATAGCCATGATCTTCTCCTTAATGGGGCCAGATAGGGGCACGCGAGTGGAGCCAACACGTACATAAGTGCACCTGTCAATCACACCTTCGGGGGCACCCTGTTGGTCAAAGTGAGGAAGAGGCTTATTAGAGCTAAGGAGCTGAAATAAAATTTTAAAAATGTGGACATGGAAAGAGAGATGCTGCGACAAACAGAAGTAAGAGCAGTGAACTCACCTTCACGAACATCTTGCTGCCGCTGTCTCCTCTGCTTGGGGTGCAGTACACAGACATGGACTTCCTGTCACGGGAGAACTCCAGGGTAAAGTTCTTCTTCATCAGCTGCTTCACAACCTGCAGAAAAATAAGAAGAACATTCATCAGGTGGGAAAATACTAATAAAATATAAATCCCTAACTACTGAGAGCTGAGAGCAGTTTTTCTTTAAAACTATGGCAGTTTAAATAACAGTTACTTAAATACTGATAAAATAAAAACATATTTGGAGTGTAACACTAAACCGTGTAGACTGGTGCGACTCACGCTGCAGCAGGCGTTAGCTCTCTCCACACAGGACAGGTTGCTAACGTTGGTCTTGAACACATTCATTTTCTCCACCAGGCAGCACAGAGCAGTTTCAGTGGCCTCACCAACCTTTTCATAGATCTTCTTAGCCTGTGGAGTGAGCACATAACATAAAACATGAAACAGCATTCACTACAAGTAAACACACACAACATGAATTGCTCTCAACGATAAACACACAATATTATAACAAGTTAATATGATATGTTTGTTGTCTGAATTTACTTTCCGTAGCACTGGAGCTTTAAGGGAAATCTACAGCTATCTGTTTATCTGTTTACACTCTGAAAACATTGAGCATCTTTTTTGCACCATATTTATTTTTATTGTGTTGTATTTGCTATAAGTGTGTATCTGGTGTTGTCATTTTATGTCACTTGTATAAGCTGGTCAAATAGAGTGAATAAGAATTTGAGTAAAGTGATCTTGAGCTGCTTG
The DNA here is from genome assembly GCA_028570945.1 of Gogo arcuatus. Classification (NCBI taxonomy): domain Eukaryota; kingdom Metazoa; phylum Chordata; class Actinopteri; order Siluriformes; family Anchariidae; genus Gogo; species Gogo arcuatus. The sequence continues at coordinate 1,698,250 of JAOTRR010000059.1, forward strand.
AATTTAAATAACTCTTTAATCATTTAATTAGTTTCCTGTGTTTTTGCAGTAAAGAGCAGGTTCTTTTATGTATAAGGATAAAAAGGAAACCGTAGTTCTCACCTCGTTGTAGTCAAGAGAGGAGTCATTGCACAGGGCGCAGATGGTGGCGAGCTCCACCAGGCCATCATACTGACTGCAGTCAACTTTAGCACCTCCTCTTGTCCTAAAGAGCAAATCATTCATACACACTTAGACTGATAGGATGCTTAGAATAATGAGACATCTATTTAACATGTATGGAAGGAGTCTCCAGTGTCAGTGCTTTGTAACAGTCAGATAAAAGCTATATCCTTAAGTTTTCAGACATGGGAAAGTCTCCACTGATTTTTTGTTTGTTTGTTTGTTTTATTTTTTCTCTTATTAACTTCACAAGAGTCAATAAGCGATAAACAGCTGTTTATAGCTGCTATAATGTAAATGATAATTTGTCTTGCAGACATTCCCCAACATTAAATGTAACTATAAAAGGACACAAATTATGACATCATATTTAATCAATAAAAAATTAACTGTTAGCAAATTGCTGTGGTATAAGAGGAATAAAACATTTGGGGACATGCTGTTATAGGAAAATAATCAATCACTCCGCTACTTACACCTCGCCCTCTGGAGTGTATTTGGAGCCGGAGATATCGAAACAATCCAGGGACACATGATCACCATCCACTCTGTCAATGATGAACATCTGTGGAGTAAAATTTAATCAAGCACAATCAGAACTTTTTAAATTCATGATAATATTATATTTTATTTTATATTTTATATATTTATCTTTACACATTTATGTGAAATGCATAAATCCGTGCACTGATTTTGTAAGGGTCATTTTTCTACCTTATTAAGATCTTAAATATTAGAGGTCTTGGTTCCACATCATATAAAATGTGAATGGTCCAAATAACTAGTACGGTCTTATGCAGGTGCCAATACTTTATCTTAACAGAACACCTTATACTAATATCGATAACTACTGGAACAGTAGACTTGAACACATGCACTAATTTATAGCAAAATACTTGAGCATTATAATCTTTAACAAACAAAAAAAACGCCATACACACCTTTGTGACACACATCTGGTTGGTGGTGAGGGTGCCAGTTTTGTCTGAGCAGATGACAGAGGTGCAGCCCAGAGTCTCCACAGAGGGCAGAGAACGGACAATGGCATTCTTCTTGGCCATACGACGGGTACCGAGAGCCAGACAGGTAGTGATAACAGCAGGCAGGCCTGGAGACATGAAATCAAAACACTGATATAAATCATACTCTGATGTGACAAGTGACAGAATCTGTGACTTGCATCCCATCCTTCTACATACAGAAAAGAGTAGACTCTAAGACAGCTAGCAAGAACTGTTAGCTTGCTAGATCACAAGGTAATTTTCCTGCTAGCTAATAACAACGGCCCCTGCCATTCCACTCCACCATCATCAGCAAATATTGCTGCCTTTAAAGCATTACTTGGTGATGAAGTTACAAAGGAGAAGTTTATTTAAATTACATGTTAGTTCAGGATTATGCTAGCTCAGGATTAGTATACTAGTAATTTTAAAAAAAAGATCCTGTTTACAAGCGAACAACTGGAAGCTTGCCAATACATTTCATCCTCTTTCTGTACACACTAAATTGTTTGCTTTGTATTTTAGCACCTAAAACCATATTGCAAGTGTGGCACTACTGAGAAGATTAGCCTCTAAGTCAACTAGCAAAAATATTTTGGTTTGCAGTTCACAAGGTAATTTTCATACTAGCTAAAAGTAACAACAGCAACACCCCACAATGTACATCTTAATTTTACCACGTCACCATCATTGATCAGTAAATTAGTTGATTGTGTGTCCTTCAATCACAGAGGCATTACTAACTGATTAGGTTTATTTAAATTATATGCTAATTCATGATTTCACTACTTACTAGCAGGTAGTTTCCAGGTTTTTGGTGCTTTGATTCTTGTAAATCTAATTATCCTAGACAAGTAAGAATTTTGAAGCTGCTGTCAATAGTGCTGCCCTTCATCCTCCCCCTTGACAAATTTAGTTCCAGGAGTGTTCCCTAGGGCCCCTGTCTAGGGTCAGTACCCCAGGACCCAAGTTCAGGTTTGCAAAAAAGATTTCTCAAACCAAATGTATAAAATGATTTCCATATACTCACCCTCAGGGATGGCAGCAACAGCCAGGGCGACAGCAATCTTGAAGTAATAAACAGCGCCACGGATCCATGAGCCACCATGGACGGGATCATTGAAGTGGCCGATGTTGATCATCCAGACGGCGACGCAAATCAGAGAGATAACTTTGGAGAGCTGCTCACCAAACTCATCCAGCTTCTGCTGCAGAGGGGTCTTCTCCTGCTCAGTGGCAGCCATCTGGTCACGGATCTTGCCGATCTCAGTGGAGACGCCGGTGGCGATGCAAACACCAATAGCCTTGCCAGCAGCAATGTTGGTGCCCTGGATGGCAGAACACAATGGAAATTGAATGAAAGAGTAACATACTTGGTAACTGGGAATGGATGGATGGATGAACAGTCTTTTTGATCGGGAGGAAAGAAGGCGAAAGAATGCAAGGTATGCATGCCCTGTTTGGCTGAGCAGATAGATTGATGAACTAATGGAATAATGCGGGGTGAAGAAAAGAAAGGATGGATTCCCAATCCTGGTCCTGCAGAACCTTTTGCCACCTTTTACTGCTCTTGCATATCTGATCCAACTCATCAGGTAATTAACCAATGATCACAGGTCAAAAATGTATGGTACAAAGATTATTTTTCTAGTGTGGGGTTCTCCAGGACCACAGCTGGGATCCACTGGCTCACCTGCCAGAACAGTTAATGGATGGAAGGAGAGACAAGAATGAGATAGAATAGATGGATAACTAAATAATGAGCATGGATAGACAGGTGGATTATTGCCAACTCACAGAGAAAAGCATGTTTTTCTTGTCCTGGTTGACGGCTCTGAGGTCAGGGACGGCATCGGTATGTTTGATCACACTGACAGACTCACCTGAGAGAGACATCATAGTTTTCCATGATCAAAAAATTAAAAATCAATCAACCAATATCATCAATTCAAAAGGTTGTACTGTAAGTGGAAGAATCTTTTTGGAATCCTAACACTGATACCTACCAGTAAGGATGGACTGGTCAACACGCAGGGTGGTGGAACGGATAGCGGTAATCCTGATGTCAGCAGGGACTTTGTCACCAACTGGAGTAAAGACACAAGTTCGCAATGTCAGTCTTTACAGTAATTATAGTTTATAAGTCTTGGGAAAAAAGAGTTTTCTCAGACCACATCAAGTTAGTAAAACAAAATGTAATATATTAGCTTTTGTAACTCCCAGGTCTATAAATAATATAGCAATAGCAGGGCCAAATATCTTCAAGCTTTTATTATATATAATAACATATAATAACAGTTTGCAATATTATGTACTATGAGCACCACCATTCTAGCATTGATTCTAAGGTTTCTCCAGCAACTCCCTTTTTTTCCCTTTTTGTAATGAAATCAGGATTCATGTAGAATAGATTGAATAGGCAGGAAGCAGGAAAGCCTAAGGAAAGAGGCAAGCAGTGCAACTAGCAGGTGTCAGGGAAGTATTTATACCCAAGATTTTGTTTTCCTTCTCTCAGCATGTTTTTAAAACCATCCCTCATGCTGCCACAGTTCTCTTGCTCCCTCCCTCTCTCAGAGTACCTTAAATAACCTGAGCATGTCATTGACACATGCTCCACTAGCAAGCTAGGATTTTACATGGCCCTTACAGTCCTCTGCTAGGATGCTAACTTCTTACATAGCCCCTGCAGACCTCCTCTAGCATGCTAGCTTCTTATAGAGCAGTTAAAGACTTCTGCTTGTTTGCCAGTTAGAGAGGGGAAGAGAAGGGACAAGCGAAGATGCCTCACCAGAAACCTCCACGATGTCACCAGGGACAATCTCTCTGGCCTTGATCCTCTGCACGCTCTTTCTGTCAGATCGGTAGACTTTGCCCATCTCAGGCTCGTACTCCTTCAGAGCCTCAATGGCGCTCTCAGCATTACGCTCCTGTCACATTCAACACTTCATTTTAGTCCCAGTGACACAATGATGCAGGGCATGTATGGCAAATTAAAACCAGGTGGCAATTTGAAAACAGTGATATAACTTCTACTAGATTGTACTGAGTGTTCTGACCTGCCATACACCGACGACAGCATTGGCAATGAGGATAAGCAGAATGACAAATGGCTCAACAAATGCTGTGACAGTCTCCTCACCTTCCTCAAACCAAGCCAGCACCTGCAGAGGAAGAGACGTGGGATTAGGGTTACACTTGTTTCAAACACCACAAAGATGTTTGTGAAAAATGTGCTTCCATATTCATGAAGGTGACTTTATTACTTTAAATGAATATTATATCAATGAATTCATCACTGATGGTCTTTTTACTGTAATACATTGAAAAGTTTTAATGTTACCATAAAATATGACCTCCATAGTAGACTATGTATGTCTATTGGGGGGAGGGTATTTTGTAACCATGATCTCTAGACTCATTCATTCAATTGGATTCCTGAGTGGTTCTGGTGATCTACACTGCTCTTATGAAATGCAGACAAAAATACAATACTGAAAACTATATTACATAGTATCTTGTTGCATAACACTATCAGATTTTATGTCTCAGAGTCCATGCTTAACACTGGCCCTCCTTTCTTTGTACCTCATTATCCGGCACTCTGTAGCCCGTCTTCCCTTGGTCCTGACCTTTGCTGAGAGATTAAGTTTCTCTGCCCAGCGTGAGGCTTTTCTTAAAATAAACACCTCTTGCCCATCTCCTTTGCTCTTCAATATTCTCCTTCTAAGGCCATTGCGACAGCTGGTCAAGGCATGGGGAGGAGGGCAGAAGCAATCGATACCACTTCATGTCGTACCCTTACTTCTTAACACCCCCCAACATAACCTAACCCACCTTAACACCATTCCCTAAAAGAAGCACCCTTGGTAAAAAGAGGTGGACTTCAGGTCCTCTTGAAAGAAGAGAGAATGTGAAGATAGATGACATAACCAAGTGATAAGCTCTTAAGGAAACTATTTCAGGTGCACAGTAGATAATCTACGCCATCTTGGATGGTCTTATGTTGCACGACACACAGCTGTTGTTCAAGCTGCTTATGTCTGCTGTACAGCCATGCCAATTTGGCAAGCACACAAACATAACTCCTTATACCACATGCCAAATTGGCAAGCGAAGCACGAATGTATCACCATAGATGGTATATGTGTGCAGTATGTAATAAGTGTGCGGTAAATGAGGGGGATAAATGCTAAATTCCTTGAGTTGTCCATCAGTTGTGAACTCAGAAGTCAGTCAAACAAATGCACGAAAGATCTTAAGATTGTTTGTCACCTTCATTGACTGATCAGTAAAGCTACTTACTGTATTGGAACACCTGATCATATCAAGGTTATGGTCTCACCATAATACACCTGTTGCTATGTCTGGACCTTACTCATAATAGCATGTCTGTAATTGTTATTAGGTAAATCTTGGCTGGAAATGAATGTCGACACAAGTGGCCAGAGCATCACTTAGATCTCCTGGATCTCTTGAGTTGCTTTGTTGTAGACAGATTAATAAGCCATTAGCTAGTCTTGCTGACGTAAGTGATGATTTAGCACCGAATTATGCTCTCAGTCACAAGACATTGTGTCTGTACGCTTGGTTTTGTGGTTACTTACAAAAGAGATGCAGGCAGCAAGCAGCAGAATTCGCACAAGCAGATCCTCAAACTGCTCAATGACCAGCTCCCAGAGGGACTTTCCTGTAAGAGGTTGGATTAGACTGTCAGAGTCAAATTCAATAAACATGTGTATTAGCATCTGTTCCAATTAGGTAATGGAACCAATGGACCATTGGATGGAAGAACAAAGAGTTGTTTAGCTATTATTTAATAGGAGATCAAACCACATGGTTAACTGGGATATTAAGGCTTCAACATGTTTATAGTATGGAAACATAATTAAATGTGTATACATACCCTCCTCAGCTGGCAGTTCTGGAGATCAGGTTAATAAGAGAGAGAGAGATAGAGAAAGAGAGAAAAAGGGTAGATTAATATGCATAATAATGGCATTATATTGCTCAATTTACATGATAGTTACTATGCTATTTGTACAAGAACTGATAATAGCCTACTGATCAAACTGATTACTATCAGAAATTCAGCTCAAGGAAAACTTCAAATAGTTACATACCAAGTTAGAGTTCCAAGGGATTATGTTGACAATTACTTCTTACAGGAAGTATGAAAGTATGATACATGTTTATTTAGTTTTTGTTTGTTTGTTTGTTTCATTGATAGATTTAATGTACTTTGAAAAGCACACATTTATTACAAGATGGAAAAACAAGGATAGAAAAACACTTGAAGAACTTGAACAAATGAAGCATCTTTCACCAACCCAGGCCATTACAAGCTCATTTTATAATGACCACCATCTAAAGAGCTTTCATAAACCTGGTCTTGTTTCACTGGTGTGTACATCATGACTTTGCAATGCCATCTGCATTTCTGAAAATGCAAACTGAATGTCCTATAAGAAGCTCCCTCCTCCCCTCAGCAGAAATACCGCTCATGAAATCAGCCTTCTCGAATCACCAAAGCAAGGCCCTTGTGCCATCACCTGTCTCCTTCTGCTTTACTTCTGAGCTATTTTAAAGCACTGCTTCTCAACTTCTGGTGCACAACCTGTTGGTGTCACTTCAAGCTTCACCCAAGACATTACAGCATATGTTTTATTGTCACATTATTGTACCAATTTGTACAAAGATTCTGCATGATTTCACAATGCTTCATTGGTGGAATCAAGACTGCATCTGTCAACCAACTCACACTCAAGCTATTTTCTAGTCACATCCTATTCCCAACCTAGTCATGACCTGGTTTAACTCCATCCCATTTCTCCATTCTGTTTCTCACCATTGGGGCCAAACTTGGCCAAGTTCCTCTTGACCTGGTCAGGTGTAAGCCCGGTCTCACTGACCCCAAAGAAGGCTATGACTTCCGCGGGAGTCTTGGTGTGGGCGTCCTCCATCCTGCTAGGGCTGAAGGATCTTCAGGAGCAAAATAGGTGTAGCTGAAAGTGTTTATCTATCCGTTTGTGCTTCTTTTGCTTGTGATGCTCTTTTGGACCAAGAAGTCTGTCCCTGTTACTTTGACCCCCCTCCTTACAGGAGTGCTGGACTGACAGAAAGAGCGAACAAATGCAAACCTGTGTAGAATTTTATATCACCATGATTCATCCTATTGGTTGAGCCAACTTGTGGTCATGCCCCTGAATTCCAGTTCTTCGTTTATGGCTTTGTGGGGTGTGGTTACAGCAAGGGACTCAGACTTGGACAGGAACCCCGAGGACTTAGAGGGAGCTGAGGGGTTGTGTCGAAATGAAAAGGAGAGCTGTTTTTGGAACATGCATGGTCAGTGGAATAAGGAGAGAGGAGAAGGTGAGAGAGTGAGACAGAAGACGGGTAATGGAGGGGGGGGACATGAGTGATGGCTCAACTGGCCCCTCAGGAGGTCAAAGGGGAAAGAGGGAAAGTGCTAGCTGGTAGAAAGGTGCTAGAAGTTTCATTAATTGCAAATGGTATGAAATGAAGGGGAAAAATTATAAAACGCCTCGCATTTCACCGCAAAATTCCTTCAAGATCAAACATTACATTGTACTACCATGATATACTGGATTAACATTTAGTATTTGGCTCATGTAGGTGTTGTTCTGCAATTTCTGTAAAGCCTTAAGACAGTGTTACAGCATGGTACAGGACATGCAGAGAAAAAAATTACAGCTAGTAGTGGTATAGAGAGAAGATGAAAAAGAGAAAGCAAGAAAGTGTTAAAGGTTACCAGAGTGGCCAGTTAGTTAGAAATGAGATGCAAAGATAGGAGGAGACAAACAGACATAAGCATGCAGGACCGTTACTCAATATGGGAGCCTACATAAGGAAGAGGAAGATCATGTTTTATTTCTATTTTTTTTTACAGGGAGGGGGACAGGGCAAAGACTAAGAAGTGATATACTGTGCCTCTGAGGTGGACCCTAAGACAGCTACACATTTCAATGTCACTATGGATAGTGCATACATGTACACACACATGTATTTCCATGTGCAACACATAGCAAAGTGGTATGCCAATTCTCATTCAGTGTGTGTGGAGCTTTTAATACTTAAGTAAGCGTGTGTGGAGTTTGCTCTTGCGCATTTGAAAGACGAGCAAAATGTAACAATTGATTAATGATGCATTATTTCTTAAATCCATTCTGGATTTTATCAACAAAAAAGATGAATAAATGCCATGGTGTTTAGTGAAATTAAATAATTTCATTTTTGATCTGTTCAGCCAACATGGTCTAATGCACGCAAATCCATAATAGTAAATTACAGCAAGCCAACAAACAGGATCAATGATGACGCATTTAATTCCGCTTTCATTCATATCAAACACAACTGAATCAGTCTCACTCATCAGAATTTCTGGGTTTTTTTTGTGGGGGGTGGTTTCTTGTGCAATTTAAAACTAGCTTCAAATTAATTTAAAAAAATAATTATTGAACTTCAGTCAATATGCAGACCATTGACTAACCTGTGACTATTTATTTAAGATCCACTGTAGCTCTCCACTGATGAAAGCTTCAGCAAAACATTCCCAGACTGACAGAACTGTCTAGGTTGTTTTTTTTTTTCCAGCTCAACCAGTTAAGGCACTGCTGAATGTCATTCAACCTGCTATGGGAATCCTAATGGTTCCATTTGTAAACTGGGCAAGAACAAATTCCAAGGAATTCATTTGGAGATTTGGTTTGGAAACAGGTTTCCATTCTGAGTCAGGTATATCAGTAATTATATGTATTTCATGTGTAACATTCAATGTGTCTTTTATTATCAAGGGTCCTTATATATTGAGTCAGCAATCACCCATTGTATGAAGTTCTATTACAACTCTTTGCACAAAATCTGGTCAAATATTTCTATTGACTAAAACAGTGCAGAATCTGCAGCATAGTTTGGTAATTAATCTGGCTGAACTTGAATTTATTTTTAAAAATTGCATCATGAAAGGTTTTTTGTTTTAATCATGTACCGCTCAGTGGTACAGCAAGTAATACCACATAGCATCAAGATCCGAAGTTCAATCCTGAGATCCAGTTACCCTTTCACAAGTTTTTCTCATGTCTGTGTGGGTTTCCTCAGGTTCTCCAGTTACCTCTCACCCCCAAGAAAAAAAAAAAAACACGTTGCCCTTAGGCGTGAATGAGTGCGTGACTGTGTGTATGATGTTCTGAAATATCTCCCGCTATATATGTAGTGTATTCCTGCCTTGCACCCAGTGTTCCCAGGATAGACTATGGATCCACGACAAGCCTGACTGGGATAAAGCAGTTACCAAAAGATGAATGAATTAATAAATGAGATTTGATCAACTTTACCACATTATTAAAATGGAGTTAGTCAGGAATCGAACCTTGGTCTGCTTTTTTTTCCATAGGAAATTGTTCGATTCCCCTGCCCTGCTTTCATCTGACCATTGTCAAACAATTTCTGCCAAGAATTAGTATTTCTAAGACCACTTCTCTAAACTAGATGAAATGAATGAAAGGATGATAACCAATTCCTATACAAGTAGGTATACCTGGGGAAAATAATCACTATTAAAGGTATTAAGACACATGAGGACAGCGTTTGACAAACGCTTTATATCACAATTAAATCACAATTAATTATGTACCAACGTAATTGTGATAAAAATCCAGGAGATGTTTCAGCCATTCATCTCTGTATTTTGAAAAGAGAATTGATTGAGTTCCTCAGAGATGAAGTGTGGGTCAGCTGTTTTCCAACTATTCTCCATTTA
>JAOTRR010000059.1:1730184-1742833 GCA_028570945.1 Gogo arcuatus
TCTCTCTCTCTCTCTCTCTCTCTCTCTCTCTCTCTCTCTCTCTCTCTCTCAGTGGTGAAGTGTATACTGGTGGCAAGTCCAGGTTTTGTTAAGGATCAGTTCATCTCATACTTGTTTAAAGAAGCAGTGAGGCAGGAGTGCAAGGTTCTGCTGGAGAACAGGTCCAAATTCATGCTTGTGCATGCGTCATCTGGACACAAGTACTCTCTCAAAGGTTTGCATTAGCACTTATTTAGCACACCACACATGGTTGTGGTTTAAAAAAAAGACCAACATTAAATCTCTAGCTATCGTTACTTGTTAGCTATATTCAAGAAGTGAAAAGTTAAACTGAGACAAGTATATCTTGGCAATATTTTTTACAATTTATAAGTGGAAAATTTTTAAAGATGTAATTACTATTTCATTTTAAATGTGATTTTGTTTCCACAGAGGTTCTGTCTGATCCGGCCGTCACAAGCCGCCTGTCTGACACAAAGGTATCACCGTCTGAGTTATGTATAATTCGGAGCTTATAGAGATTTTATAATTTACTACTAAAATCTGTGTGTGTGTGTGTGTGTGTGTGTGTGTAGGCTGCAGGTGAGGTAAAAGCTTTGGAGGATTTTTATAAGATGCTGCAACATGAACCTGATCGAGCTTTCTACGGGTCAGCCGCCATTTTCTTCACATTCTCTCTAACGTGTGCATGTGTGTGTGTAATCAGATAATCTTCTTGTATAAGAAAAAGTATTCCATACTTATTATTATTGTGACTTTATTTTTGGGAATTAAGAGTTTTCTATACACAGACTGGCACACGTGGAAAAAGCGAGTGAAGCGTTAGCCGTCGACGTCCTGTTGATCAGCGACAAACTGTTCAGGTGACACACGCGCTAGCATTTCTGTTACATTAGCATGGGTACTGTTAGCTTGGAAAATGTCCGTACACGGTTTAAGCGAATACATTCTGTTTTGCCGTCATGATGTCATGACTGTTTTCATTTTTGTGGTCTTTGTGTTAGACATCAAGACATAGCTACTCGGAGCCGATACGTCCGGCTTGTGGATAACGTGAGGGACAATGGAGGAACAGTCAGGTAAAAAAAAAAAAACTACATTAGCAGTCAGATGTGTAGGCACTAACTTTCATCACAGGGTCCTGATCTGAGGAAATGAACAGACGAGGCCGTGGCGAAGAACACCATGATGCTTCGGCAGCGTTCTCTCTAAACACGTTATTTGCTTCATCGTCGTGATATGAAAATCATATCTCATCTTTTTTGAGCTAACTTTCTGGCTACGTCTTTTCATCTCGCTCTGCTCTTGTCTCTTTTGATGAACCCGTTCCTTCTCTGCAACACTGTAATTCGATTATTTAGCGTAATAACATAATTACACGTGTTCATCGAGAATGCAGATAACACACAGTAGCAAATGTGGAAACCAGGACACCCATTATTTGTGATCTGTTGTCATGGTTACACAGTGTGAGGAGACTTGATTTAGTGATTGTTTCTAACCAGATGTACATTACAAAAGCTTTTTTTCCTCACTTTGTTACAGCTTCAGTTTTAATGGATAAAAAAAAATGTATCAAACTGAAATATCATCTTTACACAAGTATTTTATAGCCTCAGTACTTTACTGAAGCCTTGTCCCGTTCCTCTGTGAGCTTGGATGGGGAACATCACCATATCGTTATTTAAATGTCTCCAGGTTTGAGTCCCAGCTCTGGATTTATGTTTCTGTAAGGTTGAATGTACCAGAAAAGTAATTAGGTCTGAATACTTTGTATGTTTGTATATAGCTAATTTTTCTAAATTGTCTACTGTGAACTTATTTATATTTCTTCTTTTCTGAAGGGTATTTTCAAGCTTGCACGTCTCCGGAGAACGTAAGTTTATCGCTTTTCCACACTAAAGTTAGAAATAAACCTCCAATAATCTCATGTTCTCTCTCTCTTACAGAACTAAATCAGCTCAGTGGTGTAGCAGCCATTTTGCGCTTCCCCATCGCTGATCTCTCTGACCCCGAGGAAAACAGTAGCTCTGATGAAGATTGATGTAGAGAAACTCACAGGGCATCCAACATGAAATTTAACACCATAAACACCTCGCTAATGTGTTGAAATATAGCTATTCCATCATTATAACAGCTAGAAGAAACGTGCCTTTAATGCCCGATATGGTCAAATGATCCCAAGTGGTGGACTGATACATCTGTATATTAGTATCACAGATCTATATAATGAGATCTACAACTGGGGTTGTTTTGGTTTGGCAATGTTGTATGCAATTCATAGACTTTCTTTTGTGTCGCAACACAAATGGAGTTATTGGACATGAACAAACAAGGAATAAATTCAGCATTTTTCCCTTCAGTTAGTCAGTCACTCGGTGATTTAAAAAAAAAAAAAACTCTGCTTTGCTTAATGCCTGAAAAACCTCATTAATAAGAGGGATGTCAATTACCTGGATTTTATTTGGATGCCAAAGTAAAGAAATGTTAAAACAAATTCAGTAACTGTAGCTTTTGCTTTAATTTCGATTGTAAATACACTAATATGAATGTTACTTTCAATAAAACAGCTGCAGCATTTGAAAGACAAAAGGAAGTCTTGTTGGATTTATTGTGCATGAACAATAACAGTATGACTTCAATATGTATCTTCTCAGAAAGCCTGTCAAGTCGCATAAGTCTCATTTTAGCCAGCTAGTTAGCCGTACAAGTGACGATAATGAACATTATCTCGACTATGACCTCAAAATTCACTCGGAATCCTATGTTAGCTAACTGACTAGCAATTAGCAATGAGGAATGATGACGTTTTATGAATATTTTTAAAGAAATTCAGAAAGTTTGTTGGCTATTTTCTTTGTTAGTTAGCATTAAAAATGAAGATGACAAAACAGTATGGCCTCAATGTACACTTAGATTCCTATCATGGTAGCTAACTGGCTAGCAATTAGCAGTGAGGAATGATTGCATTTATGAATATTAAACATCTCAGAAATAAATCCTGCCATGTTAGCTGGCTAGAAATGAGCAGACAGGAATATGTACATTTGTGAATATTTATAATCTCACAAAGCCTGTCCTATCAATAGAAGTGATGAACATTATAGAAGCTGACCTCAAAATCCCTCCTGTCAAGTTAGCTAACTGTCTAGCAATTAGCAATGAAGAATAATGACATTTATGAAGATTGAAAATCTCAGAAAGCCTGTCAGATTTGCTCATTTTAGCCAACCAGCTTGCATTATAAATGAAGATAAACATTATAAGAATATAAGTCAGTCCACTCAGAATCCTGCCAGATTAGCTCATGCTAGATTAGCTAGCTGGCTAACAAATTCTGTAATGGTTATATTATGTAGTAGGTTTCTCCAAGACAGAAGAAAGAAAATCTTGAGTCAAAACAATTATTGATGTAGATTTATACAGGAACTGCTTTCTCGCCCACTCAGCCTGGGACATTTTTTTGTTTTTATGGATTTTGGGATATGTAGGACAGCATAGGACCCATGGCTTCAAAAAATCAGACAAGTTAAGGGCTCTCATAAGGCAGCATTTTATCTAAACTTTAGATTCAGACATGAGTGAATATCCTAGACATACCTATCAACTTCTTTTGGTTGACTTTTATAGGGAAACCCTCTGAACCACTGCATGTGATTCATGATGTACTGAAGACAATGATATGTTGCATATACTGTGTGTGTCATATTGTTATAGCCCTAGCAAGTATCTGCTTCAATTTTGTTTATTTCGCAGGGCACTGGTAGTCCTTCAGCCACGCCAAATCCTCCATGGTGCCCCAATGCAGGAACATTATGGCCAGAATGACGGCCACATGCATGATCTGGTGACTGTTGAACCAGTAGTCAAAGGTGCCAGGGCTGAAGCGTTCTGGTATGTGCCACACATTGACCAGGCCACCCATTAATGCCAGCACATCCATGATGACGTAGAGATAGAGCGACTCAGGATTTCCTGTGCCGAGCTTGAACCAGCGCAGGAAAAAAAGGAAAGCCCGGAACAAGGCTTGGAGGGCGAATGATCGCAGACGTCGAGCACCGCTCTGAGCAGTTAGTGCATCACGGACACCACGGCATGAAAAGAGCACATAGCCAAACATGGCAGCGCGGCGCGCCAAGGGCTGGCACAGGAGAGTGATGTGCACGATTGGCAAAGCACCTGCAGGTAAATAAATAAATAAACAGAAAAAAGAGTGGACAATGAGGTGACTTTTTTTTTTTAAAAAGGCACTAGCTGTTTGCTGTTTTGTGAAAATGCGAGAGCACTTTTTGTGAATGCGAGTGTTTTGTCTCAGTGTTTTGTGTGAATGTGAGCATTTTTTGTGAATGCAGGAACATTTTGTTTTGTATGCATGAGAATGCTTTGTGCAAATGAGAGCATTTTATGTGATCTTTGAGTTTTCTGTGCAAATGTGAGAGCATGTGCAAATGTCGATGCACTTTGTGTAAGTCTGAGGTTTATGTGTGAAAGTGTAAGGGTTTTTATGACTGAAAGCTTTTGTGTTTACATGTGAAGGCATTTTGTGTGAATGCAAGAGCAGTCTGTGTGGGTGTTTTGTGTGAATGTGAGAGTGTTTTGTGATAATGCGAGGTTTTGTGTGAGTGTGTTTGTGTGAATGCGTTTTGCGTGAATGCGAGAACTTTGCGTCAGATTAAGAAATTTTTAATAGCATCTGCGTAAATGTGTTTTGTATTTTGTCTGACGCAATGACATTTTGTGAGAATGCGAAAGTATTATTTCATTCTTGTGTCAATGGTAAGGTTAACGCCAGATATGACACAAAATCATGATGCGAAAATCATGCAAAAAAGTTGTGTGCAAACTTTTCGCACACAGAGTATGCACACTGAGTCCAATGCAAATTTTTTAAATATTCCGCATTGTTTTATGCTTGTTTCACGCTGATTTCGCGCTGCGACTGTCAGTAGCATCCTGAGTGAATGATGGAGTCGTCTAGTAGTGATGAAGACATAATATTTATAGACATGCTCTCAAGAAAGAGAACGTTTGGGGTACACCGGGTGTTGGAACGGAGAAGACAGCAGGCAGAGTTTCATTAATCTTGTTCAAGAGTTGAAGAAGAGAGATGGGATGTTGGCAACAAGAAAGAAAGCAATGATCACGGTGTTGTGTGTTCACGGGTGAAATATAGCCGCTCAGCTCCCGGATGTGAGTGACGCTGGCGCATAGCAGAGACTCGCCGCTACATTCGAGGCCATTTTGCTGTTTTTCACACTTGTTCTGTTCTGTGACATCAGTGGAACCCTCATTTGATTGGTCAGGTGATCATGCAAAATTTCGCAACAAACAAGACGGATCCGAATTTATTTTTTTCATCATAGCAAATTTCGCTTTTGGTGTGTAAAGACTAATAAGAACACACGTATTTAATGACTGGTGTGATTTCATGGGAATATTTCATCCAAAAATTTGGACTTGGCATGCAAGGGACTTTAGAATTTGACATCCTTTTGCATAAATGTAAGACCAATTTGTGTGAATGTGAGAGTTTTTTGTGACCATTTGTTGTGACTCAGACCATTTTGTGTGGTGATGTGCATCTTTTTATAATCGTGAGAGAGTTTTGTGTGTCCAAAGCACCAAAGCACTAGGGTACATCACCTACTGCAGTGCATTATGTGATTTTCTGAATGTACTGGATATTTTCTATACCCCTGTATTGCCGTAAATCATGTGGTCCACATCCAGGGTGATACTTTGTTAGACCTATTGGCCATGTGTATAAAAACAGACATTTGGGACATGGTGTATATGCTTTCAAAATTGTGTATTCTATAGGGAATAGTTTGGGTCTGATCTCTTGAATCGATAAAACCATGGGCTGCTTTCTATATCTCTGATAAATGCCTTGAATCACCTATCCATGTCCTAAACATCTCTCCTTCATATCTTTTTCTGTTAGACAGATACAACACACCTGATTCAAGATCTCGGCTAATTATTAAACCTTTCCTGGTTCACTGATCACTTTTAAGGTGATACAAATGACCTCACCCAGAGTGTTGACGAGACAGACGCCGAACATGTCGAAGCAGAGCAGGGCGTCATAGACTCGAGCTCCGCCTTCATGATTCATGAAGATGTGATAGAGGACAGAGCCGACAGTGGGAGAGAGGCAGGCTAGGTAGTGCATGACGCAAAGCCACTGCTCGTCCACTTCGGACCAGGGAATGCTGAGAGGCAGTAACAGCAGGAAGCACACGAAAGGGACACCTGTTGGAAAGACCAGAAGGAACCTCATAATCTGCATTGCCTAAATATAGCAAGAAAATTTGTAATGTGGTTAAAGAGAATATACAATAAAAGTGGAAATGAATGTTATGGTGTCTTGAAGAACATGCAGAGATGTCTTGGATTGTGTCCTTACATAGTGCACTAGCCACTGTTAGTTCACTCAGTGAGATGTAATGCGCTATTCATACCAAGATGATATGCTAAAACAGCCAAGAAAGGAGGTGTGGAACCCTGAACCTGAGTACCTGATTCAGGTACTAGATAATAGTGAAGTGCACAGTAAAGTGACCATGGATGTGTCATGGATGTGTATCCTGCTCCTGTGTGGAAGCTTAATGTTCTTAATCACTGTAATGTGCTTAAAGAGGGCTGTCCGTCCGAGGTCGGCCAAGTGAACTATCCTCCAGATATCTCACCTGAAATTGGGTGCAATGATCTAATACTTAAAATTAATCTAAAGATCCGTACAATGTTTTGCACTTGACAATAGAAATCTGTTATGTAAATGTAATAACAGTGAATTCAGTGTTCACTGCCATAAGCTTGCAAGTGTTTTCTAAAAGTGCTGCTAATACTATTACTGTTTGCTCACTAATAGTTACAGTTTTGAGCCTGGATGAATCACGAATAGCCATGATTATGTTTGATATACAAGCATGTCGAATCTATTTGGAAAAAAGTGCACTATAATTTACATTTTATAAGCTAGTCTTGGGGTATTTGGAGAGAAGTGTGCTAGTGTACTACTATATGCTAACATTTGTAAGTACACTTGAAGAGGTGTACTCTGGGTGGCAAGTAAATTCTTTGTCTTTGATTTATTTTATTAGGTTTTTATGTAAGCAAGTTTTAATCGAGTATTCCGATATCGTTTTGAACATTTGAAATTGTATTTCGAGAAGAGATGCGTGGACACCAAGCAAAATGATTTAGCTAGCTAGCACGTAACTGCTGGTTTGTTTATAAACAATGTAAAGGTGCAGCGATAGTGAAAACAAAACAGAATTATCTGGAACGTCAACGTTTACCTCAGATATGTTGGTACATTACTTCGAAAATGTCTAAGATGACGCTGTTATTTCACATAGCACTGACCGCTAACCAAACCTGAGCACAATGGGTCACAAGTCTTAAACTTAAAAAAAAAATGAATCATTAGAAGTCAGGTGGAACTCTTTGCTTGTGCCTTGTGTTTCTGATAAATATATTTTCACTTACTACTATATAATATTTTTCAACTCAAATAAACCAAAGTAGACCACGTTGCTAGCTGGCAAGTAATATTAGCCATTATGCTAACTCACTAACTAGCATTTCGCTGTTTTATGCTGTGTGTGCTGACAATATGCTGAACTCAGCCCCACATGCTAATCAGATTCCCCCACACACAGATTTACTGCTAATCCAAACTAATGCCACTTACACACATTAGTGTGTTAGCAAATGTTCTTGAGAGAAAGAATGAGCCTGAATGAGCCATGTGGGAGCGATCTGTGTGAATGTAGCAGTGAATTTGACCTTTTCTCTCTCTCTCTGTGTAAAACTACAAAATGTGCATAATATTGCAGGCAAAAAAAACTGTAAAAGCATTTACATGTTAAAATTGAAAATGACATATAATGCTAAGTGCATGGAAACAATCTAATAATCAAATGTAATTAATATAAGCATATACATCGTATAGGATGTCTGAAGTGTTTCATAAAACCATAAAAAAGTTTGAACGTTGTAAAAACTGCATAAAGATTTCTATTTACATCCAAAGAAAATGGTGAAAAAAGCTTCCAGTTTCCACAGAACTGTCCAAAGAAAACTCAGTCTGGGGTTGTAAATGCAATTCTGTATCCTTACCATGCGTGTAGATGTTTCCGGATTCGTTGTGCAGGTAAAAGAGACTTTGTAAGCATCCCGTGCAGGTGGAAGCAGGGCGATATCCAGTCAAAACGTACCTGTTGAACTGAAGGTGCGGCGGAGAGTTCTTAAAGTCCAGAAGTTTTGGCACAGTGAAAAACACCATTGTCATTCTGGGGCGGCTCTCAGAACCCTCACTAAGTACACCAACCAGTAGTCATGCAGCGAATTAACCATTCATTACTGGTCTATATGCTTGAATCTACAGCAGAACCTACAGCTCCACATATCCTTGGATTTGGATGAACACCACTCCACTTGTGCACTCTCGGTCCCCATCTGTCCTCAAGTCTCCAGACTTGAGTCTCACTTATGAATCAGGACTTACAGCGGGATGTCCTGGAGAAATTCAATCCTTTCCTCCACCTGTATTCAGTGTGGATAAGGCTTAGAGTGCTTCTCACACTGACCTCTACGGACTAGGCTCCTTATTCTGACTCCAATGGTCAGTCCAGGCTGTCATTTATTCTGCATAATTATGTAACTTTTTGCTCTTCTGTTACGAAGGTGTTGCTTAAATTTGTATAATGACAGCTCCACATACAGTCCCCTCTGAAAGTATTGGAAAGGCAATTGTATTGTTTTTGCTATACGCTGAAGACACTTGGGTTTGAGATCAAAAGATGAATTTCAGCTCTCATTTCCTGGTATTTATATCTAGATGTGTTAAACAACTTAGAACACGGCACCTTTTGTTTGAAGCCACCCATTTTTTTAACTGATCAAAAATATTGGAACATGTGACCGACAGGTATTTCTTGCCCTGTTAGATTGATTGTTTACTTAACAGCTCTGAATGTCTACTCTTGATTTGAGCCCTGGGTTTCATCTGTGTAGACTGCATTTGTTGTCAAAAAGGATAAACCAACATGAAGACCAGAGAGCTGTCTATGGGAGAAAAGCAAGCCATTTTGAAATGAAAGGGAACTACAAGTTGTTATTTAAGACAGAAAATCATGTAATCATTGATATGGTGACATTTTCTGTAAGAAGACATGAATCAAACATTTATGGAAGGAGTCTTCACTGTCAGTGCTTTGTAAAACTGTAATTTTACATTTTGAGACAGGAGTTTATGCTTTGTGGTTTCTTGATAACATGAAAAGGTGTGTATTGTTTTTAACTCGAGAGAGGAAAAAAAAAAAAGAGAGGCTGTGAGGAAATGACTTGTTCGCACTGTTGTGTATAATGTAAGTGAGAATAGGGCTAACGTTTTTGTGGACATTCCACAACATTAAATGGTAAATTGCTGTGGTATAAGAGGAATAAAACACTACAGGATGTGCTGTTATAGGACACTAATCAAATTCACTGAAAGTCTGCTTCATCACACCACACACCAAAGTAAAATATATAATAATAAGACGTGCTGGATCGAGTGCTGTTTTATAAGCTGAATAATGAGTGTGAAAGCCATACTGCAGTGATTAATTTGATCATTACAACTAGTACTATTCATGCAGCAAGATATTGGCAAAATACTAAAGTCAGATTAGATTTATTTCAATGGTTTTCATTTTCTCATTCATATGTCGTTGTAATCATCTTTATTTTTCAGTTATATTAATAAATATTGACAGTTTTTGAACTTACGAATACGGCCCTTGGGATTTCACTGTATAAAACAATAAAGCACTCATAACAAAGAGCAGTCTTCAGTGTCCCTCCTTTTTTCTTTTTTTTTTATTAAAAACTGAACTTGATAAAAATCAAAGAGCTCCTCATGACAGAAAGAAATCCATACTCAATAAATTATCCTGTGCTTAGTTACAAAATAATACATATAAAACAGTAAAGCATGCACATCTGATAGAGTGAGAGGTCTGAAAAGGAAATGAAGGCAGAACAGAACAAAAAGGCATAAAAATATTTATGTTCATTATATACTGTATGGGACACACATCATCCGGCTGCTCAGTGGGGGGCAAAAAAAAGAGAGAGAGAGAGACACACAAACACAGTTAAAATGGCATTTTAGGGTTACCATTAAAATATATTGAAAAAAAAATAGATTTTGAAGATTTTGAGAATAAAATAGATTTTTTATGATACGAGTAAATGGTAAATATTAATTTTTTTTTTTTGAAATAATAAACATGCAATGTCTACTTTATTTCAGAAAAATAATAATTTTTTCATTCTTTTCTTTTTAAAAATACATTTTATTCTTAATTTAATCTGAATGTGTGTGTGTGGGGGGGGGGGGGGCATAGGTTCAAATGTTAAAAATACACAATGATAAATTTACAATAATTACTAAAAACATCAACAACAAGAATAGGATACACATTTGTTCATTCTTCTTCAGGATCAACCTGAAAAAAGAAGAAAAAGATAACATTATGATAATGTTTTGGATGTTAATTCTTGTTACTGAGGATAATAAATTAAAGGCATAAAAATAATAGTATGTAACTTTTTCTGTTAAATATGAGTATAATAGCATAATTAATTCAGTTTTAAGAAAAAATTCTACATTGTGGTGGTGTTGCAATGAACGTTATGAAATTTTCTTCCAGGAGCTGCGTGCAATAATATATTTCCACCAGAAGGCTATCCATAATGTACATACAGGACTCCATAAGTTACATACTTCATCTTTAAAGTTCAGTCAAAATGAAATTTATTTATTTTTCATTCCTTAAATCAAGGCCATGTCAGTGTGTGTGTGATGCTTTAGGTATCACTCAGTTGTTAGCTCCAGTAGCCTTGATGCTTAACCAAATATGTACATTTTATTTTTGGCCATGTTATTATTTTTAATGAATTAAAGATGCAGAACGGGCACAGCATCTGAGATCTTACCATGATATCCATTGCCGAAGAATCCTTTCAGGTCGTGTTTCAGCTCCTTGCCTCCTAAACATAGCAAATATTTAATACAAAAGTATTTTTAAAGAGAATGAGTTGCTTTTAGAGATGAGTTGGGGTTTTATACCTGTCCAGGACTTGGCCTGAGGAAGCTGTGGGCCTTTGAAGTTCTGCTGAACGGAAATATGCTGTGGTGTCACTGCTTGGGTAGGCGTGTCCAATGGCAAGTAGGCGGGGTTTCCTAGAGAAACTGCTGAGCCAGTGAAGGGGCCGTCAGTGGGGGTAGCAGGCAAAGAGACAGCTTGGGCGGGTTATAAATACATTTTTAAAAATGGTAAAGAGAATTGAACAAAATTATGCAACAATTGTAACATCGTAAAAAAATAAGCAGTTAAAATTGAGCTGCATGCACTGAATTTTTTTTACATAACTATCACATACTTAAAAAAATATTTGCTCAATAACTGTCACAAACAACCACATGTTAAAAATGATCGTGGTTGTTTCTTGCTAAAATTGATGCTTATTTCACCTGTGGTAAAATTCCATAATCATTTTAACATGCTAAAGATTACCACACAATAAAGTTTATATTATATTTTAAAATGATGTAGCAATTATTGCCACTAAATGTTAAGTTAAAATTGATTGCAGAATGGTTACATGCTAAAAATAAAAATTGTTTTTACACAGTTATGGTAGGAACCCAAAAGATTTTAATTACATCACAACTGCTATAAAATGATTATTTAATTGTCACATGACAAACATATTTCCACCAGAAAGGTAGAAAGTTACATACTGCATCTTTAAAGTCTGGACAAAAATAAAATGAGAAAGCTCTGAAATAATGTTTCATTTACATTTTTATAAGTGATGTAAATGAAACATTATGCTGTATTTGTGGCATGCTGAAACATTTGCACAATAAATTGCTAAAAATGGATACAAATTACATACGCAAATTGTAATGAGATCTGTGTGTGTGTGTGTGTGTGTGTGTGTGTGTTGTGTACAATAGTGTTTACCTTCAGCTCGGACTCCTCCCTTAATATAGGAGGCTGGTCCTGTAAAAAAAAAAATTTGGAATGTACCATCTTGAAAAAAAGGAATGGTTTGATCAACAGTTAAATGTATAATAAATGTAAAACAAACAAATCAGTTCGTTCTATGTACCTTCTCCAGCTCCATCTACCAGAGGAGCAATAGGCTGGGGCTGCACCTCTCCCTCTCCTGAACACACACACACACAGACTTAATTAGCAGGTTGAGATGTGGATTAGCAATAACGTTGAAATATTAAAGTATGAATAACGACTAACCGAACTGATCTACAGACTTTACTCCGTCGATAGCAGGAGCTTCATACTGCAGTGCTGCACACAGAAGTGAAGGATTATGGGATATGATAGCATGTGCACTCATGTAAATATGTCTGAAAACATACTGAAAAAGTGTTTTAAAAAGAAAAAAATTAAAAAGTAAGTGGACCGATGATAGTGCTCATGTGTCCTACATGGTGAAGAGGGCATGTGTTTTGGGATGCCACACAGTGTGTTGATGATGGTGTTTATGTGGCCTAGGTAGTGAATAGGGTGTGTGGTTTGGGACATGCCCCCACAGTGGACTGATGGTGTTAATTTGGACTAGA
>JAOTRR010000059.1:1859304-1875067 GCA_028570945.1 Gogo arcuatus
GTTTATCCTTTTTAACAACAAATGCAGTCTTCACAGGTGAAACCCAGGGCTCAGATCAAGAGAAGACATTCAGAGCTATTAACCGTTTAAACAATCAATCAATCTAACAGGGCAACAGTTACATGTTCCAATATTTTTGACCACCTGAACAGTGGTGGGTTCTGTACAGTCTAGTGTATATTTTTGTGCCAAAAATATACACCAGGAAAAATTAAGTGGAATTTTTCAACTTCAGTTACTTTAAAAAGTGATTAGTTTATTTTTAATTTCTGTTTATTTATTTTAATTTGCCATCCAATTACTGCGGTAACAGCTCCTAGTGACGTCTGAATAAAACAAATCATTTATTGATATATTTCATGCAAATCGTAGCAAGACACTAGCGGTCACATGAGCACAAGTCAACTTTTAAACATGTTGGGTGATGTCCTACATTTTTACTACATTTGGTGCTGTTGAAAATGCTTGAGCACTTTTGATAGCAATTTGCTGTTATTATTGTTGTTTTTCTTCTTTTTATTATTGCTGTGTGCAAGTCCTCAGCCCTGTAAAGCCTGTCAACCGAAACCGAAGCACATCCCACAGCACTCTCCTGGAGTTAACCAGTGCAGAATATGGGCTCCACTGAAATACACTGATAAAATGACAGACACATTTCTTCTTTTTCATCGGTTCTTCTGGGTTCATACTTCAGCCTTGCTTTCATCCCTCCATCATTCTCAGCTCAGTCGCTTTTGACTTTTGGACACCTACAGCTAATTCTGTACAACTCCACACTCAGCTCATTTCACCATCTTCACCTGAGCTCTGTTACTTTTCTGTATTCCTGATCAGGCCAGTACAACTGGACTGAATTAACAACAATAATAATAATAAATATTTTCTCTTCTATTTTATTCAAGGTTCTAGCTTTTCTGTTCTACTTGAATTCTGTTCTTAGTCTAATAGTCTAATGTTCTGAACCTGAAAATAAAATTAAACTCACCTTCAGTAAAGAAAGCGAATAACAATTAAAAATCACTGATGTTCTGGCAGCGCGCGCGCGCTCTCACTGAAACGCACAGGCTGTGGATGGAGCTCGCGCTCTGCCTTACCTTGGACTCGGACCGGATCGGACCGGAACCCGGTGAGTGCTGCAGGTCCCGGTGATGCGGTTCGTTCTCCTTCTCGCCATTTTCCGTCATCTTTTTTTTTTTTAAACCACAACGGAGAAATGGAGAGCCGTTTCTTTTTCTATTTAATAAACAGACCGCTCGCGTGCTCGTGAAGCGCAGCTTCACCTCCCAACGTCACTGCGGATCCTGCGCGCGAGACTCGTTAAAAAAAAAAAAAAAAAAAAAAAGAACCATAAAGTCTGTTAATAAGGAAAAATATCACCAATCCCTCGGTCTTCGTCTCTTCATGAACGATAAACGTGTCTTAAAAGCGTCACTGTAGTCACGTGCGCACAATAAACGTTTACGGTTTTTTTTTTACATTCCAACAGCTGTTACATGAACATTCCATCCTCACTCAGCTGCGCTCGCGCTCTCAGAACTTTCAGCACGCACCCTCACTGATAATTGGACATAATCGGCACTAGTGTAGTGACGTCACCAAATAGGGCGGGGCTATCAGTGAGGTACCAACAACCCCGTCCGAAAACAGCGCTTAAATAACAATAACTCGACAGTGTGGCTCTTACTATAGATCTCTGTACCTGATGAAAACGTCACTGGTTTTGCCAGCGACTGACTCTAGAAATCTACAGAAATGAAGCCAAAATTCCTCCGCCATGTTGTCAAATTTGGAGCCAGATTCTGCGCAGTAGAGACCACAGTCAGAGTCAAAGTCAGGTGCACATACAGTACACGTTTGGTAGGCCCCGCCCCCTTCTCCCAAAAGCAAGGTCCAGGACGTCGCAGAATGTCTTCGTTAAACTTGCACTGACAACAACGCGGCAAGGGCAAGGGCAAGGCAAGGGCACTTCGTTCCTGGATATCCGATTTGTCCGGTACGTGTAATGTATCAACAGTAAAAGTGCAGTTCACTAAATGTGACTTAATGACATCTTCAGACACCTTATAGTTCTGAATCGAGCCAGAAGCTGTGTTTCCGTTAACCGGCTTACTGTGCAATTTAAAATTTCAAACTAAAAAACGAGTAATGGAAACGTGAATTAAAAAAAAAACTCAATAATCGCAAAAACGTTTTACGAGGTGGTTTTTCAGATGATTCGATAAAGCAAACTTCACAGAACTGAAATGGAAACACGACCCTTCTGGAATAAAAGAGCGCTCTGTAAGAGTTATCGCGAGAGGAGAAAACTGCATAACATCACTTCGTTGAAACACAGACCATTCGCAATTGCAATCGCAATGGAAACCCGGCTAGTGACAATTTAATAAAACGAATGTTATTAGCTAACGGCAGGCTAACGTTACATATGCTAGCAACTTATACGTAGCACAACAGGCCATAACTGTCAAAACGTTTAAATTTAACAGTTATAAGAAATGATAATGCAATGGTAGGTTAGACTCGGTTGCCTGAAAAACTCAAGTACAAGCTCAGCTACTCCATGTAATGAACAGACAGGGCGCGAGACAGGTGCTGCAGCCGGTCTCTTCCGGGCCTGGGCTGTCAATCACTTCATTCCCGAGTGTATCCACGCCTTCTTAGGATATAGTAGAATAACATTTTAAAAACTCATTTCTGGGGGAAAATAATAAAAAAATGTGCAGATATCAGCATAGGGAAAATGAACTTCGAATTAGACACTGTAAACAACGACGGTTTAAACAAGAAATGTCATTGAAACACATGGGGATGGGCGGAGCCTGTACTGCGATATGTCTTGTATTGTGGCTTTAGTGTACCATCTCATGCCTAATTATTACTCCTCACACTATATGAGATACCACTAAAACAGAACTGTACACTTTAAACCTGGCTTTAGTCCCAGCAATCAGCAATCTAACCTGTTGTGTTTGGAATATAAGAATGACTTGGCACGTACTTTTTATCCATTTATAGTTACATTTAATGTTGTATAACATCCACGAAACAACTTCGTTTCTATCACTAATGTTGTAGAAGCTACTGTATAAACAGTCCTTCCCTCACCAGATTTAATAAAATGCAGCTTGTCATGTTACAGAGAAACCACAAATCATAAACTCCTCTGTCCTGAAGACATCAGAAAAACGCTAGAATTCATGTCTACTTAGTGTTCTGACATGGATGTCAGCCATTTTAATAAATATCCCAAATGCTAATCACATTGAATCTCTTGTAGCAAGACTGAGTAGCTGTGTATATTACCCATAATGCACTGCAAGCATACGTATATATCACAGCTCTTTGTTTACAGATCTCTGTATTCCCACGGCCGTATTTTCTCTCAATTAAAGGAACTTGGGATGGCTCCCAAGTGGTGCAACAGGAAAGTGTTTGCCTTATCATCTGGAGATGATACCACAACCATCTGTAGCCAAGAGAGCAAAATTTGCAGTGCTCTCTGGGTAGGAGGGGCATACTCTCTTTACCTGTCAGTTACAGTGACATTAGCTAATCATAGGTGTCTATTAATTCATGTATGTGGAAGAGGACAGATAGTACTTTCCTCTGAGTGTGAGTGAGTGACTGTCCTGTGAAGCAGCATTTTGAAATGATGTGGTTGGCTGGATTTACGTGTCTCAGAGGGAGCATGTGTATAGATATTTCAATAATTTGTGAGTTTGTAACATATGGCCCTGGGAAATAGGGATCTAGGAATATAGGGCCTGGGGGATATAGTTCCCTAGAAAATGTGGCCCTAGGAACGTGGAGTTCACATGCTTACAAAATTACAAAGAGGGAACAAGATTTCAGGTACTACAACTCCCTAGGTATATAAGGTGGTGCAAGGAATCTAGGGATCTGGAAGCAGAGGACATGCAAGAACATTTAAATGAGCAACCAGTAGCCATGATCTGTTGCAGTCTTTGGGAATTGTGGAGTGTTTCCACAACCTGTGTGATGAAGTGTGGAAAATGTGTAATGCACTTAATCTGGGGCTACAAAATACTGCATCATGAATACCCCTCTTTCATTTAGCTAGTGCAAATAAATGAATTAATTAATACAAAGCAAATCAAGCCATAATATGACAGTCGACTCGCAGCATAAATATAAAATGTAAATTTCAGACACTGATTTGGGTCGAGGGCTGAGAGGAGCCTTTGAAACGTGCAGCACTTTTGCTCTTTGTGATGAATTGGCTGTTTGTTCACATGCCACCGGATTAATTTAGGATTTGTATACAGGTCACACTAATCAGCGCATGCATATCATTAGGAATCAGACTGGGCTCTCACACAGGGCTGTGGTGGATGTGTTTAGCGCAGTTTGGAGGGAAAGGTCAGAGTTAATCCAGCACAGCATTAAAGCGATCATTGCTGTTTTAGCGCAGCCTTGTTCACGTCCTCTCAGCAATCAAGAGGGCCGATACACTTTAGTATACAACTGCACAATCTAGGCAATTCTCAGCAAGAACAAACAAACCCAGCTTTAATCACATAACATCACTGGTTGGAAACATATCATTGTGTTTTGTCAGCTTTAAAAAATGCTTCTATTTTGCACAATACTGCAATGGAAACCTGGCTAGTGAGATAAAGAAAAAAGAAAAACGTAGTGAAAATGGATTAGAAGCAGAGAGAGAGACAGAGAGAGAATGAAGGATTTATGCAAATTTGACAGAAAAGTGGAGATCAGGTGATTTCAATGCTGAGCTGAGAGCCTCCCCCCCTCCACACACATGCATAACTGCTTCAGACATATCACAAGACTGCTTCGCTTGCTAAGCTAATCAACTCCCTCAAGTGTGTGTGTGTGTGTGTATGAGAGAGAGAGAGAGAGAGAGAGATTTAAATAAATTCCCATTCCAGTAGGCTATGCTGTATGACACACAGCCATCGGGCTAATATGGATGAAAAGTGGTAGTGCAACGGTTAGCACTGTTGCCTCACAGCAAGAAGGTTCTGGGGTCGTACCTTGTAGCCGACTAGCACCTTCCTGTGTGGAGTTTACATGTTCTCTGGCAAAATACTAATTATATTTCATTAGCATGAATTACATATGTATTATTTCAATAATATAATTAGTCTTTTATTGTGCCCCAGTCCCCTCCATTAATCGCCACCTTATCGCAGTGGAGGGGTTTGAGTGTCCAAGTGATCCTAGGAGCTATGTTGTTGGGGGCAATTTGCCCCTGGTAGGGTCTCCCAAGACAAGTGGGTCTTATGTAAGGGGCCAGACTAAATGTAATTTCAAAGACTCCTATGAAAAGAAAAATCAGGAATCAAGATACCTCACCTGGGATACGGATACTGGGGCCCCACCCTGGAGCTAGATCTGGAAATTCATTATAGTTTTGACATTAAGTCTAGTTTGTTGAATTTATCTGTTCATTGATGGAGACTTCAGTGCAAAACTGTTCATGACAACTGCAGCCCTAAGCCATCATTTCAAAACTGTTTATATTAATTGTCCAAAGTCATCTTCTAAGTGTATCTTTAGGCTGTCCATACGAGGCCATCCTCCACAGGAGGGAAGCGATTTTAGGGACATGGAATGCTACCTCTCTGATGGGGAAGGAGCCTGAGCCTGTGTGGGGGTTTGAAAGATACCAGCTAGATATAGTCAGGCTCACCTCAACACCGTACGGGTTCTGGAAACAATCTCCTGGAGAGGGGCTGGACTCTATTCCAATTTGGAGTTGCCCTGGGGGAGAGGCGTCTGGCAGGTGTGGATTTACTTATAGTCCCATGGTTCAGTGCCTATACATTGGAGTTTTCTCCCAGTGAATGAGAGAGTTGTCTGATGTTTACATGCAGACTAAAAATCCATTTATAATAAAACCAATAGATTAATCAGATTTTTAAAAAAAACATTCAGGTTTCATTTGTACAAACTTTCATTTGCTTAGCTCATGATTGCACTAAATTAAAATCTTTAATCATCACAAGGCTTGATCTCTGTTTCCATTTCAGCGACTTTGTGTTGTTCCCATACTTATTTAGGGGAAAATCTGAAAATACAAGTCAAATTTCTTTTTGATCATTTTCTCCATTTCAGATGCTGACAGGAACATTATTTATGAAAATAATGTGCTCCATTCCTCAGGGTGTATTTATTTAAACACTTTGCATGCTACATCTGTCAGTCACATGCAAAAGATTTTCAATGCTAATATGAATTTTGCTTTAGAAAATGTTTTTAATTTATTACGTTTATTGAGATTTATTGTTTTGGGCACCTCATAGTTAGTCAATTAAGGTATCCAACTGTTTCCTACTACCCCTGGTAGTTAGGAGGTGAAGTAGAACCTTTACTGTGATATTGTCTAGATCTGTATTCAGAGTTAGTGGCTGAAGTTGAAAAAAGTTCACTGTTAATGTGGGGAAAATTCCTCATATTCAGAGTCAAATTATGCAGCTGCTCAAGCCGATTTTCTAGGCTCACCATTCAGATTATTAAAATGACCTGCATGCCATTCTTCCGCACTGCACACACATATCTGAATACAGCCATCGGTCAGTACATTCCTTTATACTTTACATGCTTTCATGCCTGCTGCTTTCAGCCAATAACACAGCAGACATTTTATAATAAATCTACATGTAGTGATGTAACTGATTTCTGAAAGGAAAGTGAGAATGAAGGCAGGGCCAGGAAAAAAAAAAAACCCTTCTCAGAACATCAGCGTGTGCATATTATTTTAATTACAGCGTTGAAGAACTTACCATCTTCAGGGGCCCGTTTGACACAGTAGTGCGTGTGGCTAATGAAATACTCATAACATACTGTGTGTAAAATTATTTTATTATACATATGGGTGGCTGTGGGGTGCCAATATAAAATACAAAGGTACATTACAATAATAAGATCTGAAGTAGTTCTTTCCTAAATGGCAGTAATGATATTCCATGAAAAGGCTTTGAATAACTACTGAATTCTTAGTCAAGTCTTAATAAAAATAAATCTGCACTATAAAATATAAGTCTTCATCCAATAGGCTGTAACAAGCAAGTATTATGTACATAAATAGAATAAAATCTGAATTTATCAGGGGATTATACAGGCTGAGGACATTTGCTTTCAGAAGATTCATTCACTAGCCATTATTTTTAAGGCGCTTGAATACTTGATACAAACTATACAAATAACTTGATAGTGACCCCTGTTGGTGGAGTTGTCAAACACTTCCAAAATGCCACACTTTTCATACGTAAAATAGTTTGATTCACCGGTAAAGTTTATTTCAATCATGTATAATGATCTTATGCAAATAGTATTTACATACGAAGGAGGAATTGCTAATCCACTTGATTGCACTCCTCTACAAAGCCTAAAAGCACATGACAAAGCGAATAAAGAACATTAAAATGTTTCAAGAAAATAACGCTTATAAAAAGACATGGCTTCAACTAAACAAGCACTTCAAGAAAGAAGACTTTCTTTTTTCTTTTTTTTTTAAAAAACATTGTCACCTTTTACAAATACAGCACATTTTTACTTTAGATAGACAGTAAATATGGTCAAAATGCAACCTACAATGAGCCATTAAAATTAATTTTGATACTTTGACAGGTTTATCATATTGAACCTCACTGGAGGATTCTTTTTGCATCCCATAAACAGTGACGGATATGTGAAGTACAAACCATAATGCATGCCATCCTATTATTCTAAAGAGGGTGGACTAAATCTCTCCATCTGATTATTAAAAATCTTACAGTTTAAAAAGAATGAGCATAATATTCAACATTTTAAATGACAGAACCTTCATAGAGGTGCCAAAATACAAAAAATGGTAAACATACCCGTGGAATAATCTCTATTTGAATGGTTCTAAGTTAGAGCCAGTTAGAGCAGAGTCCATCAGGTCATCATCTTCAGTGTGCATGTACACAGGACTTGGTCGAGAGGCACGTTCAGAGCTGAGCAAAGATATAGAGGGTTCTGAGGAGGACAGAGGAGACCTGGACCAGCTGTCTGCCTTCATTGGGTGTGAAGAGGGACCACAGGACATTGTTGATTTCTTCTTCTCCTTCTCTCGATCCCTGTCTCTGTCCCGCTCCCTCTCCCGCTCTCTTTCTTTCTGCTTTTTCTTTTCTTTTTTGTGCTTCTTGTGCTTCTCTCCCAAGCTGACTGACATGTAGTCCTGTGGTGGTTGTAGCGGCCTCATGCTCTGATCATCATCAGAGCTGGGGCTGTTCTGATGGGATTTCTCTGCCACTGAACTGCTGCCAGACTCGCTCTCACTGTCTGGGAACAGAGGTGTGTATCCAGGTGAACGACCATGGCTTGGAGAACTGCGGTCATGCTTCGGTGTTGAGCCACTGAAAAGAGGCGATGCTTTCAAGCCTGAATGCTGGGGGCGTATGGAACCTTCTGCTGATCCGTCACCAGGCTTCTGGAGAGTTACTTTGGACTTGATGCTTGGAGAACCTCCGTCAGGTTTGCTTATGATAATCTTAGCCACACCAGTGCTACTCACTCCACTACCTTTTGGGTCCATCATTTTTTTATCACCCGGGTTTCCTGTTGAAAGAGACCCCTTGGATTTCCCTTCTTTTTCAACCTTGTCTCGCTTTGGAGGACCAACATTTGGAGGTACTCCCCCACCTCCACTCCCTGTACTGCTGCCAGGACCACCACCTCCTTCACATTCCTCCCCACCAATGCCACCACTACCCACACTCTTCAGCTTGTCTATGACCGCTGTAAGGGAAGGTTTTTTGTTTCGGCTAGGGGACTTTCCTTTGGCGTTAGGGTTGTTCCCCCCACCTCCTCCACCACATCCTCCGCCTCCCCCTCCACCCCCACTTCCCCCATATTGTGACTGACCACCAGAAGAAAATGTCATAGAGCCTGAAGAGGAGGAGCTAGCAGATGAGGTGGAAGAAGAGGAAGAACCAGAGGAAGAGCCACTTCCTAACTGTTTCTGGGAATTCATCCCACCACCAGAAGAGGACTTTGACCCCCCTGAACTCCCACTTCCAGAACCAATTGGTGACTTAGCTTTTGAGGATGGTGGTGTTCCTGGAACCTGTCCTTGCTGAAGTTTCATTGGGGAGGAAAGTTTGTCAGAACTCCCAGACCGAGAGTGTGAAGGAGAGATGTTAGGCTTAATGCTAGGGTTTATCATTGATCCAGGGGGCTTGCCTCCTTGGGGCCTCATTTTATTCCCACTAACTGCTCCACTGCTGCCACTGCTACCTGAACCTGACATACCATGCTTGGTGATTGGAGAAGAGCCCGGTTTGCCTGAACCCATCCCGAGGGAAGAGCTTTTGGACTGAGGGGGCAAGCCACTCCCACTTCCTCCTGAACTTGGGGGTTTAGAACTGTTACCTTGTCCCATGGAGCCTTCCATCTTGCTGGTCTTTATTTTTCCTGAAGATGAAGAAGAGTGGGAATGGTGGCTTTTGCTGCTGCTTGTGCCACTGGTACCACCAGTACTTCCAGCTGCAGAACTGCTTGATGTATAACCTCCATGAGATGATGTTTTCCCCCCAGTTAAGGTTTTTGGGATTTGTATTGTAATTTTAGGTATAGGTGGGGTTGCACCTCCTGGTGGGGTCTGAGAACGACCTGAGCTGCCTGGGGATTTGGATCCACCTCCACTCATTGAACTTCCAGAACTGACACTCCCACTTGGAGGGGTATAGGGTCGACCCCCAGAAATGTGTGAGGGAGACTTACCTTCTGGGTCAAGCTTTTTACGTTTGAGTGGCTTTTCTTTTGATTTTCCCTCACTAGAAGGTGTACGACTACGTTTCATCTGCTTTCCTTCAGAAGAGCCTGTCCCTCCCATCACCATCCCAGAGTTACCTCCCCCATTATCCTCCTTTGGCCTCATCTGCTGCTGTTTGACCTTTACTTCACTACATTTAAAGTCACTGCTAAGTCCTGGCATACCAATCATGAGTGGACTCTGTCCACCACCTCCATGAGAATGTGAATCCCCCAAATCTGGCCCTGGGCCTAGCAAAGGTTTTCCTCCTCCACTGTTTCCACTAAAAACCATGCTAACATCAAAAGGGTCCTTTAGAGAGGCATCAGGTGTGCTGCGGCCATGCGAAGTTGGATTCTGAGGGGTGCCCGAGGGTGTATTCTGTTGACTTCCCCCACTGAAGCTTTTCACAAGGTCAAGATCTGGCTCTGGACTGGGTGAACTGTCATCAAAGTAACTTGTATGTGAGAAGGTTCCCTGACCTGGCAGCAACTCAGGGTTGAAGTCTGTATCTGGAAAGAAATTACTCGAGGAGTCATCACTATTTGGCGTAGCTGCAGTAACGGTCTCTGCAATCAGGTCTGCTGGATCAGTGTAGGTGTTTTCATTGCTGTTGGCACTAAACAAGTCAGCCTCAAATACTGCACTACCCTGCCCTGAGCTAGAGGAATCCCTTAGCGGAGTGTCTAGGGAACCTCCTTCTTCCCCACCCATGTGATGCTGCCCATGGCTGCCGCCACTCCCTTTGGTGGCTGGATCAGGAATATCAGACAGAATATCATTAATGTCAGGACCAATACTTTCGGAGCTAGAGAGGCGCACCATGCGAGGTATAGATCCTGGCGGCTGTGACTGAACTTGTGTCTGAGATGGACCATGTGACTGTGGATGGTATGACATTCCCGGACCTGATGGTGGGGTCCCACATTGGCTTGGGGCTGGGGTGATACTGTGAGGAGTGTCCAACCCATCACCTGGAAGATTGACATCAAAAATGGGATTCTGAGAGGCATCAACATCCATGGAAAAGAGCTCACGGTGGAAATCATCTTCAGTGGGGGGGTGTGTGAAATGGTGCTGCTGGCTTATGCTTCCCAACTGCTGTTGTTGGGATTGCTGTTTCATTCCCATTCCTCCCCCTGTTCCCATCACACTCTTATCGGTGCCCCTTGGTCTCTTCTTCTTGCCTTTGGTGCCTCCTCCAGGACATGGTTGACCTTGGCTATCTGTGCGAGGAGAACCAGAAGAGTTTTGTCTCTCCAGAGGGCTGCTACCATACAGGGCAGCAAAGTCCTGTGAGGGGTTGTCCTTCAACAAGTTCATCAGCATGGGGTGGTTTTTGGTATTGCTAGCAGGTGAGGTGGTCAGTGGCGGTGTCTGGTGTGGCTGTGAGCTTGCAGAGCCCTGAGGAGTGGGACTAGACCCTACACTTCCTGTTATCTTGAGAAGGCTTGTGAGTATTGGGTTCTGAGTCACCTTGCTAAAATCATCTGAACCATGGTTGTGCTGTGGTGGGAGCTGCTGCGGCTGACTTCCTATCTGCCCCATAGTGTCCACAACTGAGCTTCCCTGGTGGCTCATACTAAAAATGGAACCAATTGGGCCTTGAAATGGCCCACTTGCACCCAAATTCCCAGCACTACTGCCACCTGTAGGTGTAGTAGCACCTCCTACACCAGGTAGACCCACAGTGCTGCTCCCATCAGGTCCTGCACCCATCCCCATGTAACCAGGGCTACCTGTGGGCGGAAGGTTCTTTTTCACCATTATCTCCACAGTTTCAGCTATTAGGGATAAGGCTGGGGTGTCTGCTTGAATTGTCTCTGCCTTGCGACGGATAGCTCGCATTGTCACAGGAATGGACATGCATCTGAGGAAGTAAAAAAGTTACAAAAAAAGTAAAACGTTTGAAATTAATTTTTTTTACAACTATTTAATACCTCTCTGATGACCAGCAGATCATGTTCCAAATACACCAGGCCCATACACATACCTATTAGTAATTTATTTGCTTAGAAGTTATCACTCAGTGGTCTAAGGCAAGTTAAAATGTACCACGAGCACACTGCTGCACTTACCGTTGAACTACCTTGGTAATGAATTCATCTGTGCAGATCAAAGCATCAGACAAACCCTTATAGAGCTTACACACTACCTGCCGTGAGTCGATTACCTCCATTACAACTGAGAGACAGACAGGGAGAGAGAGAAAGACCGGGAAAGAGAAAGGCAGACAAAACAGTTTAAGGCACTCAATCACTCTGACTTTAAAATCTAAAACTGGATTAAAATGAATCCTCACCACAGACGAGAGACTCATTGACAGGATGCTGGAAGGACACGCTGAAGCTTGAGTCTGTTAGTGGACAGACCTCAAACTGCAGCAGCCCAGGGGTATCTATAGAAATGACAGCATCACATATTATAACGTGCCATTAAATAATTACAGCTCATTTCTCTGATGGCTCATATGCTTTGACACTTTTATATATGTAATGTATAAGCATGGTAATAAGAGCATACACATGCAGAGTTAGAGGGAACCTGAGACGAAGCATTCACTGCTGTTGCTAACTACATTCATACAACCCTGATTGCAAAAAAGTAAATAAAAACAGAATGCAACGATTTGCAAATCTTTTTTGACTTATATTCAACTAAATATCTTGTCTTTGTATTCAATGTTCATACTGATAAACTTTATTGTCTTCTGGAAATATACACTCATTCTGAATTTGATGTCTGCAACATGTTCCAAAAAATGTGGGGCAGGGGTTACAAAAGACTGGGAAAGTTGTGGAATGCTCAAAAAAAACAGCTGTTTGGTACATTCTACAGGTAAACAGATTTCTTGGTAATTGGAAAGGCTCAGTCGTTCACAAGCAAGGACGGGGCGAGGTTCACCACTTTGTGAAAAAAAAATGAATGGGTAAATAGTCAAACGGTTTTAGAAAAATGTTTCTTAGTGTACAATTGCAAGGAATTCAGGGATTTCACCATCAACAATCCATAATAACATCAAAAGATTCAGAGAACCCACAGAAATCTCTACATTTAAGGGCCAAGGCTGAAAACCAATATTAAATGCCCATGATTTTCAGTCCCTTAGGCGGCACTGCTTTAAAAACCGGCATGATTGTACAAAGGACGTTACTACATGGGCTCGATAACACTTTGGAAAACCGTTGTCAGTAACCACGGTTCGTCGCTGTATCTACCATACAATGTGAAAGCCAAATATCAACAACATCCAGAAACGCCACCAAATTCTCTGGGTCCGAGCTCATCTGAGATGGACTGACGCGAAGTGGGAAAGTGTACTGTAAATGTACCTGAACTGTCCATAATGTGCTGGAAACTAGTGTATAGCAGTGCGATATACCCAGGCCTGTGCCAGCTAACCGAGTTACCATGGTAACAGTGCCCAGTGATGCTAAAAACTTAGCTTATAAAAAGTCCAAAATATTGATTTATTTCATGCAAATCATAGCAAAACAAAGGTATTCCCACACGTAAAATAAATATAATAAACATGTAGGATCATATGATACCCAGCATTAACTGCACATTTATTGCACCTAGCATAGATGTGATCTTGGGTTCTATTCAATTCAATGCCACTTGTATAGCATTTTTAACAGTGGACATTTGTCACAAAGCAATAAGTAAAGAAAAACTCCCTGAGACTATATGAGGAAGAAATCTTGACCTTCAGAGGAACCAGACCTCAGAAGGGAACCCATCCTCAATTTCCAAAATAAAAGATAGAGCAAAAAAAAAAAAAAAAAAAAAACCCACACACTATGGCATTCACCCCCACTGATCATAGGTGATAACTATCCGCTCAAATTGGGCAAGCGACCAATTGTAAGGGATAACGGCACCCGTCTGATCGCATGGGGTAACTGTCCACGTTCATATACCATATCAAGTATAAAATGCAGAATTGCAGTGTGAAGTCACAAAGCATCCAGTGACCAGTCCAGGTTGGTGATTAACTAAATAAACTCTGAGTTGTCCAGTAAATTATCTGAGGCAACAGACTCACCTTCCTTTATGTAGGTCTTTTTGACGCAGCTGCCGATCAGTGTGTTATAAGCTGCTTGGTGCCGTATGATGTCCAGCAGAGCGGGCACGTGAGCAGGGTGTCGAAAGGGGATTTTGGACACCAGCGCTCCCTGCAGAGATTTCCCATCCTGCACTGGGGCATCTCCATTCAGAAAGTAGCAATGCTGCTGTCCTGGCAGAGACTTTATAAAACAATGATAATGGTTCAACACTGTAAAGTATACAGAAGCATCATTGTACAAAAGGCTATGCTCAAATACAACCCCGTTTCCACACAACATTTCACACATCAACAAATAATTGTTCTCCGTAATTTAAAGAGAATAAAGTATACCCTACATCACCGACACTGGCAAAACTGCCAAATGACTAAAAGTATTTTTCACTAATTGTCAGTGGTGTACAAACCTGTCGCAGTTCACCACTGACCTCTGGCACTGAGATCTTACATTACACAGATATTACTCACTGCGTAAAATCTCATGGATCGGGCTGATGCTGGAGCATCGC
This sequence comes from Gogo arcuatus, assembly GCA_028570945.1. NCBI lineage: Eukaryota > Metazoa > Chordata > Actinopteri > Siluriformes > Anchariidae > Gogo > Gogo arcuatus. The sequence continues at coordinate 1,873,646 of JAOTRR010000059.1, forward strand.
TGCCATCTTCTTCACTGAGCTGGTTTTTAATGATGAGGTCATAGAGTGACGACAAATCAGGAACAGACTCAAACACTGGGATACCTATAACAAAGAACACCATTTTACTGCTCAAATACACTTTGTCTTTGATTATGTCACCAAAAATGACGTACACCATTTTCTCCTTATCCCAAATGCATTTTAGAATGCCACGACAAATCCAAACAATTGACTCGAATGTTTCGTCAGACCAATCCTATGCTGCGTGTGGTCCAATACTGCTTCAGTTCTGCACTCTCTACCTGCAATTGGTTCCTATTTACTGAAAAATTATAACTGTGATTTCATCTTATTCTGCCACATATTAACTCTCATTATATGTACATAGAGATATTATGAAGAAAAGTATAGCTTGGAAAGAAGTAGCAGAGACTGTTGGTGCCTCAGGAGAGTGTATGTACTCTCATGATTTTGTTGACTCTGCTGAGAGAGGGTTGCAAACAGACAATATTACATCAGCCCCTGTTGTTGTACCTCCCCCTTCTGTCCAGGGGGCTAGATCTGCCAATGACTCTCGATTTAATTTATTTATTAATTAACCACCCCTCTGCTGCTCTCTCTACTCACTCTCCTATTCCCTGTCGAATTTCATGTGTTGGACCAAAGCTAGTGAGAACCATCAAGAACAGGAATGTCGTTTTCAATAACTTGATTCCTTCAAAATAGTTGAATTCTTAACCTAGGCAGGTGTGTTGTGTGCCGCTTAATTTATCGTCCTCCCACTCCTAAAGCCATTCTTTTTTTTTGTCTGAATTTGCCAACTTACTCTCAGAGATTGTTTTAAAATATGATAAAATCATTATTACTGGGGATTTTAATCTATATATTGATATTATATTGCCCATCTCCAAACTCCCATTTCTATCTAAAGTGTTAGAGAGTGTCATTGCAGTGCAGATACAGGAGGGAGTCGAGTACAATAATATTTCTGAGAAATTTCAATCCGGTTTCAGAAATAAACAGTACAGAAACGGCGCTCCTCATGGTTACAAATGAATGAAGATGCTGGGAATATATCTGTGCTAATTCTCTTTGATGGAAGTGCTGCGTTTGACACTATCACCCATGATCAGTAGATTAGAACAGCGGGTGGGATTATCAGGAATGGCCCTCGCCTGGTTTTCCTCATATTTACCTAACAGAACTTTTGCTGTTTCTGTTGGTAAGGAGGTTTCCTCCTCCACCTTGCTTACACGTGGGGTACCCAAGGCTCAATTATAGGTCCGATTTTATTTTCTCTATATATGCTCCCTCCTGGACGTATCATCCGGTGATGTGACATTAACTTCCACTGTTATGCTGGTGATTTCAATTCTTCTAGCCCGGTGTTTCTCAATCCTCCTCCTGGAGCCCCCTGTCCTGCATATCTTCTATCTATCC
>JAOTRR010000059.1:2128272-2138338 GCA_028570945.1 Gogo arcuatus
ATGGAGTTGCCAGGTAGAAGGAAAAGAGGAAGACCAAAGATGAGATTTATGGATGATGTGAAGGACATGAGGATAGTTGGTGTGACAGAAGAAGACACGGAGGACAGGAGGAGATGGAGGAACATTATCCGCTGTGGCGACCCCTAACGGGAACAGCCAAAAGAAGAAGAAGAAGAAGAAGAAGAAGACAGGTGACTTCTTTTTGAGTTACTGAGATTTGGATGTACTCACATTCCCCAGACTCACATGGATTCAGAAGAAATGATTAGGAATGAATCTAGGTAGTTTCTTCATTTAAGTTTTTTAAAACAGTTTTTTTGTTCTGAAATTGGCTCCACACCTCAGGATGTATTTATTGATAGGGACTTCAAAACACTTCAGTAAATCAATCTGGATAAGGGCGTCTGCCGAATGCCATGAATGTAAGTGTAAAAGGAGTAAAGATAATATAATTAAAGTGTAATCAGGAAGAATTCACTGAAAGATCTAGAGCAGTTGTTCCCAGCAGATAACTTAGAAACGCCCTCTTGCAATTTCAGATATTGGATACCTGCTTACTTTCTCACCTGATGTTTATTTGTTTGTTTGTTTATGCATCATATGACCTCTCCATCAGGAACGTTGGAACTTTTTTCTGGGAATAGGTGCTGTAAATGGGGGTGGGGGGTGCATGGGGCATGGACTACTTCACTCATCGCACCGTTATCATTTCTTTTGTGGTGCCCACCCTGGATAGTGCTGTCCAACACAGCAGTGTTGATTAGACTGAGCTATTGATAACCGTGACCCAAGACTTTAATTTCAAATATGAAATGATTTGAGAAGTATAAAGCCTTTCTCTTTCAAGAACAGACTCTTGGGTTCTGACACCAACTTTCTCTTAGCTGACCTGCACCAGTGGTGGAAGAAGTATTCAGATCCTTTCCTTAAGGAAAAGTACTAATACCACACTGTGAACATCCTCCACTACAAGTAAAAGTCCTGCATTCAAAACCTTACTTAACTAAAAGTATGTGAGTATTATCTGCAAACTTTTTGCTTAAAGTATCAAAAGTAAAACTACTCATTGTGCAGTAAAATGGTCCCTGTCCGTGTTGTACTATTATATATGATGTTTTTGGATTAATATTACTGCTACATTAATGTGTATGTTGCATCTTACTGCTGTAAATGTTTAAGGTTGAGCTATTTTAATTACGTTATAGATGTGTGGGAACCATGTATCCTTAAAAAGGGAACTTTTCATGAGCTCAGAAAAACAACCCTGTTTTCATCTTTGTGACAATTAATTTTCCAGCTAATAAAAAAAATGTAATCTGAAAAGTAACTAGTCACTGAAACTGTCAGACAAATGTAGTGGAATATTTGCCTCTGTGATATAGCCTCATGGAGAAGAAGTATAAAGTTGCATAAAATAGAAATACACAAGTAAAGTACAAGTGCCTCTGATTTGTAATTTAAGTACAGTACTTAAGTAAATTACATTCCACCACTGAACTGTACACACCACACATGACTCTGTCACTGTCTGCAGTGTATTCTAGCCACTGCCACTCCTCGAACCAGGCGGCCTTGCAGGAGTGAGTGAAGCTCTCCCCGGGGAATTTTTGGACAGGGAATGCAGAATACTTGTAGTCTGAAGGACAGCGCACCTGCCTTTTGAGTGGCCTCGGGAGACGGGGAAGGAAGAGTAGGACTACTGAGCAGGACAGGTCTCTCTCTCTCTCTCTCTCTCTCTCTCTCTCTCTCTCTCTCTCTCTCTCTCAGGTGCTTGGCTGGCTCAGAGGGAGGTAATGGTTGTGAAAAGTAATCAAATATATGCTTTTGTGACATTGTGGTTCAAGCTGCTAGCCTGAATTTGCCTACTTGCTAGCTAACCAGGTCAATGTGTGCACACGTGTGCATCAAAAGATCTAACACATGCAACACGTGACGTCTACATGAGGCTTATCATTTCTGACAATCACATCACTAGGCTACGAAAGCATATATTCTTTATGTTGTAAATAAACATGAAAGAGAAATGAAAGTCAGACCAATTTTAACACTGATTCTTTACTTTAAAAAAAGGTTGGTGCAGTAAAGGGAAGCTATTGATTATGGGGGCTGTCTGGGGGAGGAGGGGGGTGCAGCCAAACCCTCCGCATCCCTACGTCCAATGTCTATGTTCTCCATCCAGATCTATTTAATTTCACCTGTGATCCATTCTCTCCTCTGCTCCGTGTTTGTACTATTACAAGCAAAACCATATTCTGACTTGACTTAAGAAGAAGAAGAAGATTCCCTCCCACGGGAACACGCACAGGCTGCAGGGAACGCGGATGACTGACAAAGACAGAATTTCATCTTGGGAGCATACAGAAAGCTGTGTGGAGGAGAGAGAGAGAGAGAGAGAGAGAGAGAGAGAGAGAGAGAGAGAATCTGTACTACAGACATTTCAACTGAAGCAAAGAAAACACTGAACGAGAGACAGGACAGAGGAGAGAACTGACTTTCTGCACAGAGAGAAATATCCTCCACACAACTTTACTTTTATCTGCTTTATTTCTTTACTTCTCTTTTCTTTTTCTTTCTGAATGGTTACTAACTAAAAATAAGTGCAGTGACTCTTCAGCTTCTGTAATTAAAGGTAAGAAAGCTGTTGATGTTTTTATGTTTAATTAATTAATTAATTAATTAATTAATCACTTTCTTTCTGTCTACATCCTGAAATATTCAGTTCTGATGCTGAACCACAGATTCAGAAGCTTGGTGGATAAAAAAGAAAAAGAAAGCGTTCAGTAATCAAATATTTATTTCTTTATTAAACAATGAGTCCAAGCACTAAAACAAAAAGAAAAGTTTTTAATTTTTTTTTGAAAAAATCTTTTCTGAAACAAAACATGTATCGCTTAAAAAGCTCAGCAGAGCAGAACCTCAGCTTAGATTGTTTTTGTAATAAAAAATATTTTTTATAATTTTTTTATTAATTTCATTTTTAATTAACATTTTTTAAATTAAATTTATTAAACTAGTTTTATTAAATTCACCACTTTTAGACATCTGAGCTGCAAAAAATGTTACTCAATTTCCCCTCGGGATTATTAAAGTATTTCTGATTCTGATTTTGAGATCAGTCCTGATTTCTGGAAGAAAACACAGATGTTCATCATCTTTTAAAAAGAAAATTGATTTATCTTTTTATTAAATTCACCAATTTTAGACATTTGAGTTACAAAAAATGTAAAAACATTAGTTATAATTTTATATCGGGTCACTTGGTTTTAAATGATTTAAAGCATGATATCTAGTTTTATTTATTTAAAAATGTATTTTTATTTATTATATAGTTAAAATAGAATGATTTAATTGTTTATTCTCTATTATATTATTTTGTACAAAATGTAACTGAGTGCTTGTATATTTAGTTTTATATAAATAACAGCTTAAGAAAATGTATGAATAATGAACACTAACCCTGACATTAACTCCATCTTTAACTCTTTAACCACAAACTCCACCCTTTATATGAACCCTAATCTTCATAACTTCTTATGTTTTAATTCTTCATTTTAATTTAACTAGAACTTTAGAAAGTGGCAAATCAAGTTGAGGTATGTGAGGAGGTTTTATTTTAATGTTACATTATGATAATTTTTAAACATTTTTTCAGTAATTGCTAATTAGCTAGTTCTGTCCTAACATATAATAACATATGTTCAGAGACACATGAAGCCAGTTGCATCTTTTCACACTACTGTATAACAGGGAAATGTAACACACACTCAGAGGGAGGGAGCTATCTGCCCTCTTCTACATAGTGAAAGAGTATAGCACAGTATTACATTTAGAGGCTGTTTTGAGCTCCTGAGCTCGTGTACACGTGTGAAACATGACAATAATAATACTTTATAACAAGGTAGTGAGATGCCACCATCCACAGACATGGCAACGTTGAAGATCACGCCTGAGGTCCTGCAGGAGCTGCTGCGCTATTACAACCTGTCCCGTCAGGAGTTCATCCACACGTACAACATCCGGCCCCTGGTGTACGTCCCCGAGCTGCCGGCCGGAGCCAAGACCACGTTCGTGATCATGTACACGCTGATCTTCATGCTGGCGCTGGTGGGAAACAGTTTGGTGGTGTGTGTGGTAGTGAGGAAGGGCTCGAGTCAAAGCGCCACCAGCATCTTCATCTGCTCTCTGGCCATCAGTGACCTTCTCATCACCTTCTTCTGCATCCCCTTCACTCTCCTGCAGAACATTTCAGCTCAGTGGCTCGGAGGTGAGAAGCTCATCAGCGTTAGCATTTTCACACACAGTGAAAGACCAGGAATAAAAGGGTGATTAAAGTAATATGAGCATGTAATATGAGTGCAGGACTGATTATATCCTTTCGGTGCTGTAATTACACTTGAGTCACTCCATCAGTGTGCTCAGCTTGAGTTCTTCACTGCGGTTCTTTTCTACTGAAGATAAACTGCACTGAGCTGACCGTTACATTACCATTCGAATTTGTTTGCATACCGCGTCCTGTAGCTCTTTAAAAGCCACTTCAGACTGTGTGGGCTGTCAGTTTAACAAAGGCAGCAGTTTATAAAAGCACTTTAGCCAGAAATAATTCAAATGATTTGACATTTTTATAAAGTTACCGAATAAAAGAAGTGGCCAAAATCCAAGAATATAAATGATTTATCAGACTAACAATAAAGGAGCGCGACGCCGTTTCTGCTCCTCTTCGTAGGCGTGTTGGTGCATGACACGGTTTCTGTTCACAGGTGTGTTGGTGTGTGACGCTGTTTCTGTTCACAGGTGTGTTGGTGTGTAAGACAGTTCCATTTGTCCAGACCACAGCGATCGTGACGGGGATTCTCACTATGACGTGTATCGCAGTGGAGAGATACCAGGGCATCGTCCATCCATTCAAAATGAAGAGGCAGTACACGCCACAACGAGCCTACAGAATACTGGGTGAGTCACCGGATAATCTACTTCATCACCACTCTTTATTACAGGTGCAGTACTGATTGACGGCAGCAGTGATGGCACTTAGCACGTCGCTCGACTCAGGTTTGGGGGGGAAGCAGCTATGCAGAGTCACGTATGAACTGCACACGGTGTTGTATGCTGCTATATTTACAGCATGGAATTATATTTAGAAATCAACTCTGGCTGTTGCCATGGTGATCCTCTGACAGCGTATTAGGGCCATTGGTGGTTAAAAAAATGGAGCTGAGGGAGGGGGTAATATTCTGAGAAAAAACTCCAAGAGAATTTCCGAGATTAACATTGTACATTTACGAGAAAAAACTTTGATATTCTTAGAGATTAAAAAGTCACAAATTTATGAGAACAAAAAACTTGGAAAAAGTGTGTTTTTTGTCAAGGAACCAGATCGCTTCTCTTTGTAAGGTTTGATCAACGTCATCATACCACAGACACCACAGACTGAACTGAGAGTTATAGGAAATGCAGTCTTTCCTCCTCGATCACACAATATAAAAGAATACAGCACTAAGAGCTTTTCAACTATATTCCCCAGAATGCACTGCAGCCAGGACGCTTGAGAGTTTTTTCTCATGAACTTGTGACTTTTTACTCTCGGGGGAATATCTGAATTTTTTCTTGTAAATGTATAACTTTAATCTAGGAGATTTTTTTCTCAGAATATAACGCCCCCCCCCACCTCAACTCCATTTTGCTCATGCTTTTGCTTGCTTGCTTTATTTATCTGTCTATCTAACCATCCATCCATCCATCCATCCTAGAATGGCCCTAATACACTGTTGTATGATCCTGACCTGGACATACATGTGATTTTTTTCTTTAAAAATCATTGCAAAAAAGTGTTGTTGTTGTTGTTGTTTTCAGCATTGCAGTGTGTTGCGTGTTTATGATTCATCAATGTATAACACAGGAAGTCCATCTGTGGAGGATTAGAGGAAAGATCAGGCTTTAGAGAATGGCCTGGAGAAAAAGTATAAAAAAAAAAACCTCTCTCTCTCTGTGTGTGCGTGCGCATGCTTTTACCACATTTTATGGACAGAAAATAAGAAAAAAGATTCAAGAAACAAGAGATGTTTATTGTCAGCTCGTCTATATACAAGTATACAGTAAGGTTGAAATAACGTTTCTCTAAGGCTCGTAGTGTAACATAAAAGAAAAATAGAAGACAAAGGACAAACATAAACCAGTGCAAGTCAACTTGCACGGTAATTTTAATAATAAAGACACATTTTGGTATTTAATGCCTGCCTTAATGTGGAATTCTAAACCTTATATAATATTAAATACAGTGGATATAAAAGTTTACACACCCCTGATAAAACTACAGGTTTTTGTGATGTAAAAAAAAGTAACCAAAATAAATCATATCGGATCTTTTTCCACCTTTATTCCTCCAGCTGCAAGAACATCTGGTGAGTACTGGTCACTTCTTGCATGTGACAAGAGTCTCTGGTATTTTCCACATGTCTGGGATATGGGGTCTGGTGTCTAGATGGAAGCCCTTTCTCAGGAAAAAAACATCCAAGCTCGACTAAATCACCCCAAACCATGACACAATGTGTTCTGATCTGATGAGACCAAGGCAGAACTTTTTGGGAAATAAGTTTGGTGTAAAAACAAGACCTAAAGAACACCATAGCCACAGTGAAGCATGGTGGTGGGAGCATCATGCTATGGAGCTGTTTCTCTTCAGTCAGCTGGGACTGAGGCTCTAGTCAAGACAGAGGGAATCATGGATAGTTACAAATTCGAATGTATTTTGGCACAAAACTTGAATGCGTCTGTTAGACAGCTGAAGATGAAAAAATATTTGACTTTCCAGCACGATAACGACCCAAAGCACAAATCCATTTAATTCTGTATGAAATGAGAACGAATGCAGAAGGTTCAGCTGCACTCTGCAGTGGGACTGAAAGGAGAGATGAAACTGAAAGCACCATGAGGCTGTGAAGGTGATTTCTCTGTCAAAAGCCAAATGAAAATAATAGGAAAAAAACACCTCTCATGGATTCTTTCAATGGAAAACCGCCGCATCTCTGACAGTTCTATTTATTTATTCGTTTAGGATTTTAAACATCAGGCCCGGAGGAGAAACTCATGTTCTCTTTTACTTATAAATGCCATCCACTGAAGATGTACACGTCTCAGCCCTGAGTCCTGATTTATTCCTTTTGTTTAAAAGTGGTGTGTGTGTGTGTGTGTACAGTATATTAGTTTGGAATACATTCTTTCCCCCTCTAAGCAGTTAAAACTAACTCAAAGAAAAGACCCAGAGGAGCAGAGGTTTGTTTCTCTCCGTTCTGCTCTGCACACAGAAAAGAGTTCTTAGGAATTAATTACACATCAAATCTCATGAGCATTCAGTCTCTCTTCAGATTTCTATCCCAGCCAGTGACATGTGCAGCACAAACTGAAAAGGTCTTGTTCACTCAGGCAGAAAGACACGACGATTACTGAAGTGTGTGTTTTGTATTTACAGGCTTGGTGTGGCTGATCTCAGTCATGGTGGGATCGCCCATGCTGTTCGTCCAGAAGTTAGAGGTGAGTTATTAAAGTTTAAAGTCATTGACTCTCTCAGTGTTCTCGTTAGTGATTAATGACAGAAATGTCAAGATCCTAAAACTCAACTCAATAGGTGTCCAGTTTCACACATTTTTTTCATGCAGACATGACTTCTGCGAACAAGGACCAAACCGCCATCATGGGTTTACACACACATACACACACACACACTCAGCAGTCATGTACGAGTGCTCCAGTCCTGCAGGTGGCGGTGTTACAATTTCACAATTTCCATGATTACAGGGAAAAGATCAGAATGTTCTTAAACACCTTTTTTTTAATGAAAATCACAGGATTGGTACACGTTTCACGCATGACATGGCAAGTGACACCTCCATACACTCTGCAATTATGTCAAATTGTTAGTGGAACCCACCCAAATGTCGTCTCTGCATGAATTTTCTAATAGTTTCTCAGTATTATTGAGAAATTGCAGATGGAGTGTGGATGAGATGGAAAATCCTAAAAAAAAAGAAAATCTAATTTAATGAGAACCTTTACACATTTTACACAGCAGCTCTGCATTTTAACATCTGAACGCATAAATATGTGCAGTCTCTTTTTTTCCCCCCTGATAAAGTCCTCAGGTGAGCTGATCAACGTGTGAACCCGGACTGATTGACGTTTGTAGGTGTTTAGAAGCCTCTGGTTGAAATATGAGCTGATGTGACACACTCACTTCCTGTCATGGTAAATGGGTACCGTCGCCATTCCTGTGACTTCATGAATGCAAAATAAAGTAGATCAGTGTGTGTTTGGCTTAACCATCATTAAATACATATATTCATTTAAACATCAGGTAACTCTACTGTTTATTATTCATGCCACTGAAATATTTCAGCTGAAAACTATGAAAAAACAGAACTTTTGGTTTTGTATTGTATAAAAGTATAAAATATAACATTTTACAAATCATTTCGAAGGTAATTCTACTGTGTAAACAGACCGTGATGGAAAACGTTGTTTGTTCTCCTGCACTGCAGTCAGAAACGACTGATGGCTTCAGGAGGAATATTAGACGTGGACTGATGTGTAAAAGGATTATATTGAAAATGTACCGTCATGTTTCTTTCAGTTCACTGCGTTTACCCCCAGCCCTTTCTGATGCATTATGCGACTTATTTTCATGTTGTTTTATATTTTTTCCAGTTAACAATCAGCAAACAGCAACAAAGCAACAGATCCAGGAGAAATACATCTGTATAAGTGTGCTGTAGTATTAAACAAGACAGTTTCTGATTCACTACGTTTACACGCACAAAATATTCCGGTTTTTGCCGTTATTCCAAAAAAAAAAAAGAGATATAATATTCCTACTAAGCTGTTTACATGGCTAATGAAACTGAATATTCCACTGATATTCCCGTTTACAAGCAGCCAGAAATATTCCGAAAGAATGCTCCTAACACCTGAATAATATCAGCATATCCCACACGTATCAAATTCCACCTGTATCCACCTGTATCAAATTCCGATATTTGCATATTCGAAGTATTAGTGGAATATTAGTGTGCATGTAAACATACTGACTGTGGCGTAACGTTCTAATTCTCCCCTAGTTCACCCTCGCTAATTAGCTGAGGAGTTAAACCAGGAGAGCTGAGACCAGAGAAACTCTGGTATGTCAGAAAATAGACACACTTTTACATCACTTTTCTAATTAAAGTATTATTGACCAAGAAGAAGCTGAAATTTGAAAAATCAATCCCTAAACAACAGAACTTTAATTAATATTCTGTGACTGGGTGATGATTATTAATATCACCGTTCATTTATATTCATCCTCTAAGTACTGACGAATTTAATAGATGAATGAGAATCAGGGTGTGTACAAGGACCTGAGTGGGTTTAACACACAGCCCTGGTTTGTGAGATGGTCCACATGCTGCATATTTAATAGAACAACATTTCAAACCTCTGCAGTTCTCGATGTTTTTATGAACATGTCCTTTTAACAAAGCCGTACACAGCTGAGCTCCTATTCACACTTCAGGAATATTAAACCACATGCTGAATCAACATTATTGATTTTAGCTCTCAGTATTAAAACTAACCATCGAGGAAAATATTAGCGCTAAATGGTGTGCAAAAACGTCAATAGTCCTTTAAATAGGAAACAGCAAATTACAGATCAGGCGTCAGTCAGGAGCACGAATGATCCAACCTTCTCAAACCGATCTCAGCACGTTTATCCCAGGTTAAGAGCAATTAGCTCATGAGTTCAAATCAGGGAGGTTTTCCACGAAGCGAGTTAATAAAAGTAGGGCTTATTTCAAATAGCCAACACTAGATTTAGTGTAAAAGGTCAATCCAGGGTCAGTGAGTTCCATCAACAACATTCAGGTGAAAATTATTTCTGTATTTCAAGCTGGAATTGGCCAATTGAAGCTCATGTATGTGCACAAAATATAATATAAATATTTAGTCAGTGCCTAAAAGCGGAGCTCCTGAAAGCGGAGCTCCTATTTAGTCACTGCCTAAAAGCGGAGCTCCTGATGAGTGTATGAGCAAAATATTT
>JAOTRR010000059.1:2283650-2294333 GCA_028570945.1 Gogo arcuatus
GGTGGATTTTTTCTAACCCTTTTTACTAATCTTTACAAGGGGTGCCAATAATTATTGAGGGCACTGTACGCTCAATGAAGCCTGGACTTCACTGTCGGTGCATTTGCCCGTGGTTTTTTTTTCCCATTTTTTAACGCTAACATTAAGAGATGTTGTTTACACGGCTAATGTTTTACACAGATTTTTAAAAATGGTGGTTGGCGGTGCTGCACTGGCTCGTGTTCAACCAATCAATGGTTCATCACTCAGGGTTCCTCTTGTGCTGGGAGAGAACCTACCCTGAAGTCAGAGCTTAAAAAGTCCCTCAAAACGTCATTCTGAGAACTACGATCATCCTCAGTTCCTGCAGTCCGGACACACAAAAAAGGAGGAACTTCCTCCAACAGTTCTAAGACCTATGAAAAAGTTCCTCTGGTCTGAAAACACAGACTGAAACTGCTTCTGGTTGGGAAAAGTCTTAACTACTCTTTTTATAGGGTTCTACATTGGACCAGAGCCAAACGAAGAACCGTTAAGGGTTAAGAGTGTTTTGCAGATGGATTTGTCAGCACCATTTAGACAGAAAAGAGATTTTATTGTGTTGAAACTGATGATCATAAAGAATTACATTTTTGTAAGAAGAATGATTTTTACATTTTTTAAAATGTTACCTGATAAAGTGAGCGGTGTATCATGAGCATGACAGTCACTGCCTTGTGAAAAGAACATTATAATTATTTACTCAAACTCTCACAGTGTCTGTGCATGAGAACCGATATTAAACTCCATTCCTGCATCATCATGCAGCATCGTGTCCACAGTCTGAACGTTCCTGATGCTGGAACCCACTTTATTCTGTTTAACAAATGACTGATGTTAAAAGTCTGATAATAAACACACACACACGTTCTAGCAGTGTAAGCATCAGCATTCTATGTGATTACAGTTCATTTGTCATTTATCTTGACCTTTAGAGCACACTTCATTAAACTGGGCTGTTTGTTTTAACAGTTGCTGAGCGAATGTGGACTGTGTCTATGGTTAGTAAGTGGACTTTCGGATATTTTATCACTTCTTTTACTCATTTCTTTCTCCCTCACATCATCATTCAGATAAAATCCTGATCCTTTTCCCTATTACAAATGTTAACTTCAGTATTTTGAAGCTTGTCTCTAAATGACAGTAAAATGTTTAAACTGTTGTAAATGTTCTAATCTGTAAGAATCATTTGTTCATATTCCTGTGTGTATATTATAACTCCTGGACCAAAGTACTGATTATTATTTTGTTTGTTTTGGGATATTATAAATCATGTAAAGGATAACCTTTCAGATCTTATGAAGAAATAAATAATATACTCTTAATAATATTCACAGTAATCCTAATAAAATGATCTTTTTTCTGTATTAAAGCCAAGAGCCGAGCTTTATTGCAGCACAGAGCAATGATTCACTTCTTATTGTTGTTGTTGTTTTTTTTAAATTTCCCATTAACACTAATATATTAATATCTTTAAAACAGAACTGTTTATAATTATAGTGTAAAAACACGGGGCTCTAGTGTAACAACTTCGAAACCTAAAACTCAAAACCATGAACAATGTTTAGAACATTTCATCTGGGAAGATCCTGAGTCATTGAATCAAAATTGATTCATTTTGATTCTTTTGAATCCAAATCTGTGAATCAGTTGAGAGACTGAATGCTTTTTGGAACGTGTTTATACGACATTTTACATTCCAGGTGTAAACCCTTACAGCACCTTTTCCTTGGAGTAAAGGTTCCAAGTAGAACAAAGCTAGGACTGTTAGCTATCTAAAGAACTCCTGAAGAACCCTTTTTAAAGAACCTTTTAAGTGCCTGTGAGGAGCTTAATATATTAATAAACTAGTTTGGTGCTGATACAGTTTAAGGGTTCTTTAACGGTTCATTGGATAGTCAAAGGGTCTTAACTTCCAAAAATGTTTTTACTTGAATCTCTACCATCTTAAAAGCTTATATGTTTTGTTTTTCTGGGGAACCCATGAAGGTTTTATGTAGAGCTCTACAAGAGAAACGCTTCCTGTCAGAACGAGTTACAGGTAGAATCATATTTTGTAAGCTAAGACCCTTTAATTATCCAAAAACCCTTGAAGAACCCTGTTTTCTAAGATTGTAAGTAAGCTGGGTACATTTGCAGTACAAACTCTTCTTAATACCTAGAACCTTTCATTTAACATTTAACTTGACTGTCTTGGTGCTTGGTACAAAAAGGTTCTTCAAGGGTTCTTTAAGGGTTCATTGAATAATTAGGGTATAGGCAAAGCCTCCTAAAACTACTACTTTACTTTATCCTTATTATGATGGGGAAACAGAACCTCTAGAATCTGTAGAGTTCTACATAGAATATTCAAGAGTTTCCTCAGAGGGACACCTGAAGAACCAATAAGGGTTCTAAATTTTCTGAGCATTCTTTAGTTTGTCCCACTATCAGAACCTGCACAGTGCTGATACAGAGACTTTTTCTTTGAAGAACCATGTCAAATTTAGTTCATGGTACTCTATTGGGGGGGAGAAAGGTTTCCTCAGGTGTTCTTCAAGGTATCATTGGATAATTAAGGGTTCTTAGACTCCCAAAAGGGTTGTGTGTGTGGAACCTTCTCTATTATAGGAGAGAACTGGATTCTATGTAAAAAAAAAAAAAAAAAAAAAGGTTTTAAGGAAGCTACAACCCTTAACCATGGAACCTTTTTTTTTTTTTTTTTTTAAAGAAAAAAAAAGTTTAATTTATTATGATGGAATGTTGTTATGAAATGTTCAGGCTCCTTTTAAATGTGTTTCATTTCTCTGCCAAGTTTCTGATCAGACTTATGACGTGAAGGTGTTCCACTAGAGTCCTGTAGAACCGCCTGAGTGTTACTGTGTTTCCTGCTTTAGAACACACTTGATTTCATTTCTTCAGCAGAACATGGGTTTTAGAATTTTAAAAATGAGTGAGGACAGGAAAGAAACCGGACTCACTGAGTTTCTTTTCTCCAAAGTGCACCGTGGATGAGTTGAGGGGTCACAGGTATGAACACACACACTACAGACACACACCACACACACACACATGCATGGAACCCCTGTGCTGATGAAGCATTCGGTTCTGAGTGGAAAACAAACAAACAGATGCATTCAGTCCAAAGCGAGTGGCGTGTGTTTAACATTTTGCTTTTTATCCTGAAAGCAAAGTCACTCTTTGGTTCCAGTGACTGCATCAGAAACCTCATTCCTGAATCTGAATTGCACAATGCTAGTCTTGCTAAATGCTAGTCTTGCTAAATGCTAGTCTTGCTAAATGATAGTCTTGCTAAATGCTAAACGACTCTAGCATTTGGTGCTTCCACTTTATGGTTTGGTTTGCTGTACTTTGCACTTCCTGCATGGGTTTTTGTTCCATAGCTTACTGTATTTTCCGGATTCTAAGATTTCTGTCAAACTAAGCTGAAATAAAACTTTTGCACAAATTTCGGATGTGTGAGTTGCAGATAACAAGAACAGAATGTGGACTTTTCTCTGAGATGAAACAGTGGAAGAATTAGACCATGTACTTTGCATTCATTCGTTTATCATTCTGAAATGAAAAACAAGCAAACAGGTTTTTACTTTATTTTTTTTCTTGTCATGCGCTAAAACAGGAAATGAATGAATTTTTTTTAAACTATTCCAAAAAATAAAATATTATTTTATGATTGTTTCTGCACATTTCACCCATCGACTGTAGAAAACATGGACAGCATAACGTCTCTTAAAAGGCAAAGCCCCCACAGGTCTAGCGCCCCTGCTGGCTGGCTGCAGTATAATGTGTAGCTCCGCCCATCCCCATGTGTTTCAATGACAAAATAGCCTTTTTTCCATATCACTTTTCTCATCTACAGTGTTTAATTTGAACAGTTAGTTTTTCCTATGCTGATATCTGCACATGTTTTTATTTAGTATTTAAAATGTTATTCTGTTATATCGTAAGAAGGCGTGGTTACACTTGGGAATGAAGTGATGATTGACAGATTTCCCGGAAGAGACCAGCTGCAGCCATCCAGCTACTTATTTGAACTTTTCTGGACACATGCACGAATACAAACTGTTATCCATTTCTATTAAAAACATTTGAAACATTGAGGGGTTTAATAGGAAAAGGCGAATTTAATCACGCTAGCTAACAGCCATAGAGTCACCTTGATAGCTATATTATTTCAGTATTAACGACATCCATCCAGCCTACTATTGAAATTTGCACAAAAGTCATTTGTTCGTCAGTGAACACACACTACTGATAACATTAGGATGGATTTTATAAGTAGGCGAGTTAGTTTTATTTCCAGTTCATGCTCATGTGATAAATGTCCTTCCTAGACGGCTCAGTATTAAAGAAATATCTCCAGCTGAAACTATTTAATCTCTCTGGATAGACATAAGAATGATTTCCACAACGAAGACAGTCTGCGATGTGCTGGACCTTGGTATTGGGCGAAGGGGTGGGGCCTACAAAATGAGAGAGTGTACCTGACTTCGACTCTTGTCTCTACTGCGCAGACTCGGGCAACAGAACCACGCCATCAGTGTTTTCTACAGTCGATGGTTTCACCACACAAAGTCTAGAAATGAAATATTCATGAATCCAAATCCACTTTAAAGCCAAAAACGTTTTTGAATATCTGGTTTTGCAAGTTTTTTTATTTGGAAATGATAAACATACACGGATCGTTACTAATTATTATTACACCCAATTCTATACAAGTGTAATTTCTAATATTTAAAAAATACTTTTATGAAAATATTTTAAAAATGGTTTTGAATTCAGTGTACTGAAAGACTTATTTTCCGGAAAACACAGTAACAGCATGACGAACAGCTCTGACCATGAAAATCGCTGAAACTTCCGGAGAGCATGTGTGAGAGGAATTTGCCTGCTAAACAACATGTGCTAGGAATTTTCTGATGTCTTTAAAATGTCTTGGAAAAGAAAGTCGGGACGTTTTTACAGACATGAAAAGAGCATCGGCTGACTTTGAAATAAAATAAACATTTATGGTTCTGCAGATTTCTTTTTGAGAACCAAACCCCAAGAACCAAAGAACACTTGCGACTGGGAAGCTGCTGATACTCACACCTGAATACCTGATAAAATATTTAATTCAGTGCTGCACTGTGTGAAGACGAGTTACTGTTATCACCCTGAAGCTGATTATTTTCCTCTAACAGCACGTCCCAAAGTGTTTTATTCCTCTTACACCACAGCAACTTACCAACAATTACAATTTTTGTTTATTAAAAGAAAGACGCATCGTACTTTTTACACATTCATAGTTACATTTAATGTTGTTGAAACCTGATCTCACTTACGTTATAGCAGCTATAAACAGTCGTTCCCTCACTGGTGTCTCTTTATTCTCTCTCTTGAAGTTGATAAAAGTTAATAGAAGTTCCTGCAGGAAAATACCAATCAAACTCACATAAACATACTCATACAAACGCCGTGTTCATTCAGGACCACTCCAGCACTGCTCTCATTCTTCCAATCAAAGGCAAGAGGAAGTGAAGTGAGGACCAATCACGCCGCAGGAACCATTTGGAGTTACAGATTGTGCTGCTTTGACTGTGAGATCACTCGCAATAATCAAACAGCATCATTTCCATTTAGCTATGAGAGTTAGTAATTAGTTATGCACTGATTCTCAGGTTTTATTTTTAATGCTAAACTGACACGGACGTCCTGTCAGTCACCAAAACGTCTCTGAGTGAACTGCTTACAGCAGCATGATGTACAACATTTAATTATCATAACGCAAACGCAGATAAATTCTCAGACTTTTATTGACCATATTTGCTGATGATAACCTGACGATGTGCAGCGTAACTGTAAAAAGGGGTGTGGCTGATTAAAGTTTTTGTTTTCTTGACCATCGTGAAGCATGTAACCTGACAAAGAGCTGTGTAATTGTAAAAAGGGGCGTGGCCCTTTGATTAGATTCTTTGTGTTTTCTTTGCCATCTTCAGACAGTAACCAAGTACAGAGTGGTGTAATGGTAAAAAGGGGCGTGGTCAATAAATAATTGGGATTTTCTAGGGTTAGGGTTACTGTGCAGACAGTAACCTGACAAAGTGTGATGTAATTGTATAAAGGGGCGTGGCTGATCGTTTCAATGAGCCTGTGTCCATCTCAGATTCCTGTTGTTGGAGTGAAACCTATGCTGTCGTCTTCTGTTGTAACACATCTGCCTGAAGGTTTGATGTGTTATGAGTTCTGAGATGTTTTTCTGCACATCATGGTTGCAAAGTGATTATTTGACTTAACGTAGCCTTGATTCTCGAGGTTTTCTTAACCATTAGTGCAGATGCTAACCTGGTGAAGAATGACATCATTGTAAAAAGGGCGTGGTCAGGCGAGATCCTGTATGTAGAAGTGGTGTGACATACTGTAACTAATCAAGACATGAAATAGAATTTTATGACTGTGTTTGAAGGGAAAATATCAGATCTCAATATCAGCCATGTATTTTAAAGCGTCTCACTTCCTGTCACACGGCTCTGCCCGCATCCATTTCTGGATAAAAAATAAGTTAGTGTAAACACCAAACTGACAAAACGTCTTTGTAGCACTGAGCCGTGCTGCCGTGTGCCTGCGTGAAAATAAACCCACAGCGTTTTAACAGAACATCTAAATCTTAATATTAAAACAATAAAAAAGTTTAAAAACCATCAAATCCAACATGACAGTGATTCAGCATTTTCACTCCAACGTGATTTAATACCGACACTCGGTGCGTGGCTAATTATTAACGTTAAACTTGATTCAGTGCTACATGTTAAAGATGAATGTGTGTATAAAGTGTAAATAAGAGGCAGAGTGCTCGTTAGCGTCGAGCGCTTCAGGCTTCATTAGCATATTTGTTTTCGACGCAAAATACAGCTACAGAATTTCATTATTTTCAGAACGTTAGCATGTGAATTATTTTTCCGAAACTCGCTGATCTGTAAATGTGGAGAACACGTGATGCCTTAAATCCAATAAATACAAACAGGAAAAAAGAAAAAACATTCTTAGGAAGCAAACTTGCTTAATATTGATGTTGCCTTAGCTCTGTGACTTACTCTTTAAAAAACCTTTATACATTTATCTTTAATTTTATTAACATTTTTAATTAATTACCAAAAACATAGGCTGCTAGCTAGTTGGCTAACATTTAGCTAGACGTAAATGTACCTAGTGTTACTCTTGCTAGCTAACACCACAATACTAGCCCCAGTGAACTTGTGTTTGTGTTTTTAAAACGATTAATTGTTTTATTTAATGAATTATTTTCTGTTTCTTGTGTTTATCAAGACAGTTATATGTATTAGCTACACTAGTTTAGCTAACTGGATGTTAGTGGTGTGCTAATTTCTTATTCAGTAAAAGACAGGAATAATTCAAGTTTACATTTAGCAATAAAAACTGATCTACCGGCTACAAGTTAGCAAGCTAATGTTAGCTAGATGGATAAATGGCTACACTTGGTAGCTAACAGCAAGATAACCTTATGAATGATTTTTTTTTTCAAATATATACAGATTTAATTCTGAATAATAAAACATTTCCTCCTGATGGTGATGATATTATCAAAGAACAGATTTGAATGAAAACATCTTCCTTGCTTTATTTCATAATCGAAATGTTATTTGCTGTGTTTATTCAGAGTCAGGTGTAATAAGAAACTGGGAGGATTCTAAATTATTTTATAAACATATGTTAATAAACTTTACAAAAAACACCTAGCTAGCTAGCTAATGTCGCCTAGATGCAAACAGTGCTAGTTAACAGTGTAACACACTTCATTAAAGCTTTCCCAAATATTCTGTTTAGAATAATAGATACAGCCATGAATTTGTGTTAAAACAATAATATCGAATACCTTTATAATAACAAGTTTCACCAGTGTTTTTAAAAAAAATAATAAAATCCATCTTTATTTATTATGTTCATCCAGAGATAGGCGTTAGCCACTGCGGTGTAGCTAACTGGATGTTGTTCATGATGTGCTAATTTCATATCTAATAAGTATCGAATATGGAATAATTTATTTTATAAAGAACTACTGCTTGCTAATATTAGCAGGATGAAAATATTAGCAGGCTAATCCTGTTATCTAAGAGTGTAATGCATTCTATTAACACTTTTTACTTAAAATATTTAGCACTGTGATGACACAACTCCGGACTTCTAAAGTTTTAAACGTATTTTTAAATAACTCTTTGCTAACTATGTTCATCCATGGATTTAGCTGCATCTGATTTCGCTAACTGGATGTTGTTAGCGATATGTAATTCATTCAGCTGACATCCTGGCATGAACCAAACATTGGGATGCTATATCGCTAACTGACTAACACTAGCTGCTAATCTAAATGTGAAATTTCATAATATGCTAAAATAAATGTGTAGCCACATGTTGCAAAGTGGGTGCGAGGACATCCTTGTTTGGTCTCTTCAGCTTGGCATGAAGATGTTAACGAGCTCAAATGAATCATCTGTCACCTGAGTGTTTCAATTGAAATCATCACACATTCATTATCACTAATGTGTAACAGTAACTCAATTACATGCTTTTTGTGCATTTTATGAGCTTCTTAAACTCGAACGCTTATAAATAAGTGGGCGTGGCTAGCTAATACAAACTTAACACATGCTAACTGGTGCTACAGCCTATTTGTAAGAAAGAACCTTTGAGAAACATCGATTTTACAGCAATCATCTGTCCATTTGTATCTTTATTTCATTCATTTTGGAGATATAATCTCATGGGTTTTGAGTGAAGACCACGCCCATTTCAGGTTATATTTGGAATGCTTTAAGATGTACACTCCCATCAAGCACCTTAGTAGGTTCCTCAGTTTGTCCTACGTTTAAAGGTAGAACCCTACAGCAGGTCTTTTCTCTTTCATGTTCCTCCAGCTAGAAACGTTAAACATCTAAAGAACCCTTGAGGAACCTTTGTTTTTAAGAGTTTTTCTCCACTGATTCTTCTGATATCCAGGTGGTTCTCTGGTTCCACCCACTGGGACCTGGTTCTAGAATTCAGAGACTGGGTTCTTGCTGAACTGAACAGACCAAACAGACAGTTAAACTCACGACAGCGAGAAGTGGCAGCCATTAACACCATGATTTAACCTTGTTCAGTTCTTCTACTAGGTAGTTAATTAACGACCAAAAATGACTAGCATGCTAATTAACATGATTGAGTTAGATGCTAAACAAGGAGAGATTTTGGCACTAGCGTATTTTCTTGCAGATTTTAGAGAATATTTTCTAAATATTAAAAGTCAGTGAGGTTCCTGTGCAGGTTCCTCTCCTGGTTCTTCTGCTAATCCCTCACAGTGATGGACTTCCTAAATAGAATGCTAACTTAAGTGAGTAGGAAATTATCACCAATGTGTGAAACTTGCTAGCTGTAAGCTAAATCTAGCTGATGTTAGAGAGACGTTGTTGTTGTTATTGTTATTATTTTAACGTGATCATTATGTGAGTGTGTAACAGTGACGAATTAAAACGGATTCATTTAGGACAAGCGAAAATCCACTCATTAATTTACTGCGTTTAAATTGTACACTATTCATTTTACATGAGTTTTATATTTTGTGTGCATATTAGAAATGTTTCTGTGTTTATGTATTTATTTTCTAGCCTCACATGTCATTATAATAAATACTTCCTGTACAGGTGGGATGTAAATGTCATGTACATGATTTTATTTTGTATTTTCAATAACAATACAGTTGGCTGTTATTACGTGTGTTTGTGGTTTTATTCGTGATGAAAATCTTGTGTTTCACTCAATCCTGAAAATCCTGAAGATACGGTAAAGTAACACATCCACACGCTGATCTGTAATCCACACGCATCGACAAAGTAACAACCAACAAGACAATAAGATCAAGTAAAGTTAAAAATGATAAATAAATAAATAACTCACTATTTAAAGCTGTGAATATTTCAAATGAGGATGAAATCATTTTGTGGAAGTGAACTGGAGTGAACAGACGGTTAAAGTGTTTAAAGTAAACTTATATTTACTGTTAATGTTAATTTACTGTCTGATTGTCTGCCTCTTCCTTAAAGTGGCCTTTGGTTAGAGAAAATTGCTGTTTTCTTCTGTACTTCTGTAAAAAACTCTTAGGCAGGTGTAACAAAATGCTCTAAAGAAAAGATGTCCTCAAAAAGAACGAAATGAAAAGTTTCTACCTAAATAATCTACTATAAAGAGCAGAACGCAGTAATAAATAAAGCAGGCGACTGTTTGGTGTGGCAGCATGTCTCAGGAATGGTGTGTGCAGGGGTATAAGAGAGCATCTTGGAGAATTTTACAGCTAAAACCCGACACACTGCATCATGGGCTTTTTGTCTGAAAAGTGCTCTGTTATGTAACAATGTTAAAAATGTTTGTAAATGTAAATAGTTTACTTTTTACTGATGCAATAATGCAAAAGACATCAAATAAAAAGCTAAGATTATTATTTATAGTTTTATTTGGCGATTTGTGTATTTATTTATTGTTCCTATTATTAGTAGCAGTATTAATAGCACTAGTAGTAGTAGTATTCACAGCAGTAGGGGAGAGTGGGGAGACCTGGGACAGTTTGAAATTAACTGTAAATTAATTTCACCCAATCAGGTTTTAGATTAATCAGAAGTTCGATGTTGCCCCTTA
>JAOTRR010000059.1:2655165-2670141 GCA_028570945.1 Gogo arcuatus
AAAGCCTTCCCAGAAGAGTGGAGCTTATTATAACAGTAAAGGGGGAATAAATCTGGAATGAGATGTTCAACAAGAACATATGGGTGTGATGGTCAGGGGTGCACAAACATTTGGTCATATTGCGTATCTAAAACAGAACATCTTGAATAATTATATTGTTCATCCTTTTTGAAGAAGGGAAGGAATACAGGAACCACTTTGTATTGGAAAACTGATCACAGCAGCAGAGGTGGGATTGTACATGTATTACAAAACAAGGAAATGAACAAAAGACTCATCTCTGGTGTGTCCTCTTACGTACCTTGACTTTTTCACAATGTCTTGTGCACAATACTAGAAGTGTATGATTTCTCTTTTGTTTTATACTTCAGTGTATTTACCATGTTAGTTCATTTACTGTGCTTTAATTTAACTCTAATCCAAGATGATCTATGTAAATAAATATGTATTTCTTAAATGTAATTGTTTTAAAATTTATGCACGAATAAATGTTTTACATAAATATATAAGAAACATGATCCTGAATTTCTGCTATGTCTTAAATTATTTCCTGCAAGACAACCTCTATCAGTCTTTTCAGTGTTTCTGGTAATAGTTAGTGTGCCAAAAATTATGTTTTAAAAAACGGTGAATTGTTTATTTTCTGGATTAGTTGAGCAGTTTGCACACAGCGATCATTAGCCTAGATGTGGATTTTGCTTGAAGGAATATTTCGATATAAAAGAACTTTACAGTAAAGTTGAAGCTGAAATTAATATCTTTATACAAGGGCATATCAGGGCCATTGTAGGTAAAAAAAAAATAAAAATAAAAATACGGAGCTGAGGGAAGGGGTAGTATTCCAAGGAAAAAAACCCCTCAGAATTTCCGAGATTAAAGTTGTAAATTTATGGGAAAAAACTCAGATATTCTCTGAGATTATACAGTCATAAATTTGCAAGAAAAAAACTCAGAAATTCTGGGATTAAAAAGTCACAAATTTATGAGAAAAAAACTCAATGTCACCACACCACAGATGCCACGGATGAGCCGAGAGATATAAGAAATGCAGTGAAATTAAAGCTGCATCCAGCTTCTTCCAGTAATGCATTTCTCCATCTTGGAAAACCATTATCAATATTTATTCTAGTTTTTCTAGTGTTTCTTGTTATTTATTGTGGAAGCAAAGTGTGGTTTTGTGCTCGTAGTAAAATTATCTGGTCATCTGTGACTGGGAGCCAAGAGAGCAAAAATTGGCTGTGCTGTCAGAGTGGGAGGGGCATACTCTCACTTCCCTGTCAATCACAGCAACACAAGCCAATTATGGGCATCTGTCAGCTCAAGTATGCAGAAGAGGACGAATCACGCTTTCCTCTGTGTGTGTTATGCCACCCTGTGATGCAGTGTGAGCAGTTGGCTTGACGTGTCTCGGAGGAAGCACGTGTTCGCCTTCTCTGGTTGGTAGCTGTTAGGGGTGAGCTACCTCATAGGTGGTAAACTTGCGAGACCAAATTTGGAGAAAATAACAGAAAAATGCAAAAGAAACATAAAAAAGGATCTAGTTGTGTTGAGTGCTTACTAGATTCTGACATGTTGTCCTTCACAAACAGACGGAAATGTGAGTGAAAGGGTGTTAGGGACGTGCCTATAAAAAGGACTGACAGGAAACCCATGTAAACACGTAAGCATTCTGGCTGGAAAAACACTTCTCCAAACGGGGTTTTCTCAGTCACACAATACACTTCAACTACATAAACAATTCTTTTAAAATGTTCTACATATTTTCCAGGTTATTTGCTCTAGGACATAAATAATTAAAGGGCTATTGCACCTTTAAGGCTTCACCTACTTTGGTTCTACCAGATTGCTCCAAAGTTTTAGCTCAGCTGCTCATTGGTGTATGTGAGGAACAGCACAGTGGCACGTACCTGTTCACAGTTACTCAGTGTTTTAGAAGCCTGATCTAAATCTGAAAGCCTCCAGTGCTGCCTTAACAGGAGATCAAGGATAATAAGCTTTACCTTAGTGCAGCAGTGAACTGCGAGTTAGTGACAGCCGTCTCATGCTGAAGGGGTTCTGGGGGTTTGCTTTTGTCTTCTGTAATGTTTTATGTAGTACACAATCTGAGATAGCTCTAATCAATCTGAGATAGTGTGGAACAGAGACATACAATAACACTTCTTCTTTTCTGACACTAAAACCCATCCAATATTATTTTTTTTAAACTGAAGTACTTAAATTATATACAGGAAAAAATACATAGATAAAAACAGGACTTAACCCAAACCTGTTTTTATTCTGTTAAACTCTTTAAAAAATCTGTACACTGCAAATACAGTATAATAAATATAATCAACTATAAGTATAGGGTCTCTTTATAGGTTGTATTTAAACATTTCCAGCCCCCCCCCCCCCCAAAAAAAATCAAAACTCAATTCTAATATTTTCCATTAGTTACAGGATCAGATTTATTTATTTTTTTCTCTGATATCTGCTCCACCCCTTTTTGCTGATATCGGATTAATAGCAATCATCATCTCTGCCATCTCTACTGGAAAAAAACAGCAAATAGGCTGTATTTTTATCTCTCAGAGCTGTAAGAAGCAACTTGCTTATTAACGTTAATTAAATGGAAGTTTGGCTAATCTGATCCTTTGTGTCAAATCCAGCGATGTCGGACTCGACGCTAATCTGAAGCTGAAATAAAGCTTTATCTGTCTGCCACACTGCCTCCATTAGTGACATCAAACTACTCTGGGTTTAAATACAAGAGCCAGATTTTTTATCCAGGTAGTCTGAATCTTGGAGCAATCTGCAATCTAATGTCTATTTGAAAGTCAAAGCATGCAAAAATCAGGAAGTAGAATGAAAAAAATGGTAGCAAAGTGTCTCATATGCTGTATATTACAGCATATTACAGAACAATCTGAGGTGAAAATAATAATGAAGAGATTAAGACTGGAAAGGAAAGTTAAACTCCATCCTGAAATGCATTAAACACAGGAAGTTTATACTGAAGTATCATTTCTGACGATTCTGGTGCTAATGTGTTGGTTGTGCTGAGATGTCGGAGAGGGACGTTGTAATTATCGTTATCATTATCGCTAACACAGTTACAGTGGTATTTAACGGGGAAAAATAAGAACCATCTCAAACACAAGTGATAATGGTCAGGTTTTGCTGTAAGCTCCTAAAACCAAAAGAGTGAGAGATACTTTTCTTATTCAAAGTACCAGAATGGAATGCTGCTATACGACTCAGTCAAGCTGAGAGACACAGCTCGGCTAGTTAGGGATCTACTAGAGGACAAGTGTGATGGTGTTGACAGTTGTGTTAGCATGAAAGTTGAAGTGTTTTCAAGTTGAATTTGTTAACCATAATGAAAATAGTGCAAGATGTCAATGAAAGAAATTTAAACTAAAAAAAAAAAGGTCAAAACTTTATTCTAAAATAAATCCTGCATGCTGTTGAAGATGACAGTAATTATAAAGATTAATATGTAAATCTTTAAAGGCCATGATAGACCTACGATGAAAGAAAATGATTACATTCTGCTTGCGTCATCAATCAACGTTTGCATGCTAATTAGCTAGCTACTCATCTGGAAGCTGTACATCATCCTGCAAGATTAAATTGCTTATTATAAAGCCTCACACTTTACGTTCACATATAACACAATATCATGATTGTAGTTTTCTGTAAATAAATCCTTTATACAATAATGTGATCATATTGAAGATTGTGAAGCAAAAGCATGAAACATAAATGTTGAGAACTGATCTACTTTGTCATGCTGTTCAGTTATGAGTGTTTGATTAACACAAGGTCTAAACTGAGATATTAGAAATCGTTTTTCATCAGTTTCGGTCGCATGTGCAAAATATTTAACGGACGACACACATACAAAAAGTGGTTATGGAGCACGAGCACGTCTCCGGGCTGTAGAAGATGGAATAAAGGACATTTTATTCTTTACTCTTTATTATTTAAAAATGTTAAGCTTTTTTGCACTTGAGATAGGTTCAGAACAATATTACTATGAAAGTCTGGATAACGAAGGGTCACAGTGTTCCTCTGACCAATCAGCATTCAATAAAAAATACCTTAAATAAAAGAAGAAGAGAAATTGTGTCTGCTAGTTGCAGGTAATTTTTTTGCTTTCCTCGAATGCGACTTTGTAACATAATTTTATTTAATTTGAGAAGCTGACAAGTTGACAAACGACATGCAGTTCAACACAATATAAGCCCAAGTCTGTTAATCATACACTTACATCATTTCACCCTTTACACTATGGATTAAATCACTAATAAGCATTCCAATCCAATATCCAGAGGATTTATCCAATCTTCTGGAGTGCGTTCTAGTGTTAACATGGTATAATAATATATACGGATTCCCAAAGGCTCTTTCAATTTATTTGCACCATCCTTCACCTCCTGGAGAGTTGCATCAGGCGGATTAAGCACAAGGAGCTTAAATCCAGCGAGCGCTCGGACATGTCCTGCAGACCAGCCTGCTCCTCACTCCTGCCTCCATCAGCACCACGAGCATGTTTTCCATAACACTAACAACACTGTTACTTTTTAATCAGTTATATTCGGCCACTGGTTTCTGTGTGACGGGATGCTCATGTACTGAAGACAGCGTTGGAAGGTGAGTTAAATAATAAACAGCAAGAGTATTTAGCAAGTCAGGAGGTGATTGTTGTATATTTATTGATTGATGTGACAATAAGTGAGGAATAACACACAACGTGTCATGCTGTTACAAGAAAATAATCAGCGAAGGGGTGGTGTGATGAAGCGGATTTACAATTACCATGATGAAGATGATTATTTTCCTATAACAGCACATGCCCAAGTGTTTTAATCCACTGAGAAATTTACCAATTACAATTTTTATTTATTAAAGAACATCTTATCATGTTTTTATCTGTTAATAGTTTCATTGAATGTTCTGGAAACAAGTGAGTTCCTGTTGTCACTTATGTTATAGGAGCTATAAACAGTCTTTCCCTCACCAGACTCACTCTATTCTCTCTCTTGAAGAAGTTAATAAGACAAAAAAACCCACAACTTGTCATCTTCTTTACTGAGAAACTCCTCTGTCCTGAAAATGCCAGAAAACTTATTTACCTCTGACTGTTACAAAGCGCTGACACTGGAGACTCCTTCCAGAAATGTTACGCAACATTTTGGCACATCACAGGTTTTTTAAAGAAATCCATTTATGCTGTACGAGTCCCAGTGAATGAATTGTTACTATAGAAACAATAACGTATTAGTTGTAGAACGAGAGCATTAATATAAACCTGTGATTTGCAGCTGCACTTCTGTCAGAGCTGCTGTTCTAGAAAATTCATCAACACCTTCTGATTCACAGTGGTGTAAGAGGACAGAAGAAATAAATCAGCTGTGATTAAACAACATCACTAAACAATTTGAACCTTTTTTTTCTCTCTTTCAGATCGCTATTATGTATGGAAACTGCTTTAGGATCAATTCCTGAGAACCTCCTTGGAGATTTTATCAAAATCAGAATTGAGAATTCACACCTCACAGAAATACCCCAAAGGGCTTTTTACACAGTCAGTGCCTTGGAGTCGCTGTGGCTGAACTTTAACACCATCACACTGATGAACATTAAGAGCCTTGAAGGTCTGTATAACCTGACAGAACTTCGACTGGAAGGAAATAAACTGAGATCGATACCGTGGATGGCCTTTCAGGAAACACCCAAACTCAAAATCCTGGATCTGAAGCACAATCGGTTGGACGTGCTGCCAGAATTCGCGTTACGCCACCTTCCCACACTGACCTATTTAGATTTATCCTTCAATCAGCTTACAGTGATATCCCCGGATGTTTTTCTCAACTGGCCTCGCTATCAGGTACAAAAGCACAGCAGGAGGGAGGAGAGCAATGCTAATGTCGTATTAGCGTTGCATGATAACCACTGGCTGTGCGACTGCCGACTCAAAGGCTTTGTCGAATTTGTCAAATCCGTCAGTCCACCCATCATTTTGATGAACTCGTACTTGTCCTGTTTGGGTCCAAAATCTAATGCTGGGAAGTTTTTTCATGAGGTTGCACTGAGGAATTGTCTGAAGCCAGAAAGTTCTACGCCTGATGCTAACGTCACGGCAGTGCTAGGGTCAAACACGACGCTAAGATGCTTTGTGAAGGCGAGGCCTGATGCAGTGGTTCGATGGAGCTACAGTCTAAAAGCCATCAGAGGATTCACAGGTAAAGGTGCTGCTCTTGGCTGAGGAGCTCAGAGGAACCACGCTAATATACATTTTTTTGATGAACAAACAACAATTAGCATGTCTATGTCAAATTTATGTTCAGATTATTGAGAGAAAAAATAAAATAAAACCAAGAGGTTTATTTCTTACTTAATGTCAGCATTTTCTAAGGTTTATGCAAATTATACTTGTTTTCCATTCTTCTTCCATCATTATATACATTTGACTGAAAAATCAAAAAGGACCAATTATCAAAAAAAGGTGTTCGCATAATTAAGGGCACTTCAGTCCCCCGAGCAGAAATCTAAGTGCAATTTTACACCTATAAAACCATCAGTCAAGTTCGTTTCACACTATATATAATTGAAATGTTTTAGGAGTGGCATGTAAAGACCAGGTGATGTTTTTCCAATCTCCAGTTGTCCAGTTTGGGTGATCCTGCACCCGTTGGAGCCTCAGATTCTTGTTCTTGGCAGACAGGAGAGGAACCTGATGTGGTGGTCTGCTGTAGTAGCTCATCCACCTCAAGGTTCGATATGTTGTGTGCTCTGAGATGCTTTTCTTCTCACCATGGTTGTAAAGAGTGATTATTTGAATTACTGTAGACGTCCTGTCAGCGTGAAACAGTCTAGACATTTTCCTCTGAGCTTTCTCCTCAACATAGTGTTTCCACCGACAGAACTGCTGCTCACAGGATGTTTTTTTGTGTTTCATACCATACTGTGTAAACTCTACAGATTGTTGTGTGTGAAAATCCCAGCAGACCATCAGTTTCTGAAATACTCAAATCATCTGGCACCAACAACCATGCCACGACCAAGGTCATGGAGATCACTGAGATTTTTCCCCATTCTGATGTTTGATGTGAATGCTCACTAACTGAAGCTCTTCACCTGGATCTGCATGATTTTAAACATTGTGCTGCTGCCACATGACTGAAGCCTTGACACATCACTGATATAGTATTTCCTCTCTGTAATCAGATGGTGCTTCTGATTTGCTGGTGATGGTGAAATACATCCCTCTGTACCTGTGAGAGACCATTTTGACCCACAGTCACTTTATGCTCAACTAGTTACGACGTACCGTAAATGTCTGTGGTACAGCCGAATTTCTACATCGCACTAGTACTAAACTTGTCTCAATGTATGGTTTAGGAGCAACTTAACACTCTGAATTATGATCATATTTACATTCAGCAAGTGCAACTGGCCGCTGGTAACTTTTTAAATGTTTTGAATGGTACAGGACCTAGAAAGCACGATCCAAGCACTTGTAATGATTTGGAGATGGATGCCAGACTGGGCCAGAGGAGGCCAGACTTGTTTCATTAAGCCAAAATACCAACTAGATTCAAGTCAAGACTAGATATCTACATAAGCTGAGAAACAAGAGTACTCATAACAACACACTAAGGAGGGAAAAGACAGAACTTATATCAGGGACATACACAAAGGAAACACAAGACAGGTGCACACAATCACAGAAAATGAGTGGGACAACAGAGGAAGAAGTTTAAAAGTACATGGGAGAGTGCCCTCTGGAGGCGTGTCTCCACTGAACACTCCTCAATGTACAGATCAGGGTCCGTGTTGATTTTACGCATGGAAACATTTCTATAGTGGCAGAAAGATAATCTCAGAACCTTCTAAAGACATTCTTTGTACAGTTTAATCCAAATGTATGTTAATGTATGTATGACGTTTGAAAATGTTAGGATGCTGTCCTGGGGACAACAGTATGGCCCCACCCACAAATATGGATATTTTTGAATACATTTTTTTATGCCTCATATTTTTTTTTGAAAATATGTCCATCCTCAGGAAAACTCAAATCGGTTCAAAAATGTTGACAGAACATCAGCCCGGTGGGTGGCGATAGTACAACATAAACTGTTAAGGGCTGCATATTGGGCAGTAGAGAAGGCAAAATGCTGAAAAAAAAAAAAAGCGCAACATGGTGGATTCAAGATTGTGGGGACACAGAAAAATTCTAGGTTTAACTGTCCATATACTGTATGTGTGGACGGGGCTTTAGTTAGCTTTAGTTAGTGCTATTTTAATGAGATCATCATCTTTGTCCTCTTGATGGAAAACACAACTTTTCACTTTTTTAATTTTTGGGAAAAACCTTTAAAAAAAGAAACATTTTGTGTTCTTGTCATCACATAATAGCTTCAATTTCTCTTCTTTCTGTTCCTCTCTCTGTAGTTTCTCAGTCTCAGGTGAACGAAGATACAATCATCTCGGCTTTAATAATCCCGTCAGTCCGCTCATCTGATCGCGGCCTCTACAAATGCAGTGCCAGCAACTTCATCGGGAATTCCTCCGTTAGCATCCAGCTCAACATCTTGTACTCCAACACTTCTTTTGCGATGTCCCCTGGGTTTCCTCTGCCCTCTGTCAATGAACACATTTACATCGATATACGAATCGCCAAGCAGACCGTGTACGGTATAACCATCGAGTGGTATGCGGTGACAGAGAACCCTTCTGAAACATGGTTCACTGTCCATTTTGGTCGCTACGATTCTCCAAAGAAAGAGGCTCTGTACATCGGCCCAGGCATCAACAAGTACTCTGTGAATGATCTCGAACCAGCTACGAAGTATGAGGTGTGCGTCTCGCTGAAGAATCAGTCACCTCGTCCTGAGCAGTGTATTGTTTTTGTGACAGGGAGCAGCACGAATGAACTGGAGCAGCGCGAACGACTCATCCACATCATCGTGATCGTTTGTGCCATGGTGCTAGCGGTTCCTGCAGGTATGTTTGCCTGCACCACCAACACCAGGATCAACTGTTTGGATCACTGCACTCAGGTGTGCAGCAGAAATCAGGAAAAGAGAGAAGCAAGGGACTCATTGGAAAATGACAGGCAGAGAACATTCGACAGTCTCCAGGCAGCCAGCGATGAAGGACTCTACAAAGATTCGGGAAAAGAGAGGAAATGGAGACGGCGCTCGGAAGATAAAGTGCAGAAGGGTAACAGCGCACAGCTCTACTAACCAACACGGTGGAGATAATCGCATGAATTTGCACAAACTGACTCGTGTTGAAATTCACAAGCAGTTCAGCTATAAAACACTGAAACACCAGCTGAGAACTTTCCTAATGGGCGTGGCCTAATATTCTAATGAACAATCTTAAATTGACAGCATAAGCAGCAAGTACTGCACTCTTTCAACCTTACATGCATCAACCCACCCAATCAGTAGGCTACACTTGATAGCTTGCTAAACTGCTGTGTGGGTGGGTCTTGCAAACTTCTGCCTTATGACTGGTGAGAAAGCTTCCACATGCTTGATCCCAAATTAGCCCCACCCACTTTCTCACTAACAGTTAAGAAAATTCCTTTAAGTTCACTGGAGGAAGGTATGACACCGGATATTATAAATCATAAATCATTAATCTTCTACAACTGTATACTGTATAGTATAGCTTTATGTCAATAATATCCAGGTGAAATTATCCAGTGTGTAATAAATGAGATGTTGTTGAATAAAAAGTCAAATGCTGGACAGGCCACGCCCACAAGTGACAAATGTAGTGTTCAGTACATGCCCACAAGAGGCAAACCTGATATAAAGATGTCCTGAAATTGGACAGTGAACACATCTGATCACTCTCAGATCACTGATTGGTTAATTTATGTAAAAAAAAGTCATAAATGTTACAATGGGTGTGTGTTTTTTGTGTAACAAACATGGCGTCGCTGTGTGGACTGGATTTTGTTCACATAAATAACTGTGATAAATGCTGTTGGATTTTATATGTAATAAAAAATGTTGTGATGTAATACATATAATCTTGGTGTATTTAATAAACAGTGTTTCATAATCTCTGAGTGATAAACAGCCACTCGGTGATATGTTTGTCCATATTTATTTAAAACAAAACAAAACAAAGACAATAAAAGTCATCGTA
This sequence comes from Gogo arcuatus, assembly GCA_028570945.1. Taxonomy (NCBI): domain Eukaryota; kingdom Metazoa; phylum Chordata; class Actinopteri; order Siluriformes; family Anchariidae; genus Gogo; species Gogo arcuatus. The sequence continues at coordinate 2,665,318 of JAOTRR010000059.1, forward strand.
AGACTTCTGAACAGTTTAAATAGACGTTAAGCAGCTGGAAGTTTAATCACCACGGCAGAAACGGACGTCATTACAACAAACTGTGCATGATAAACAGATCATTAATAATCTGCATAGAAACTTCTGGATGTCTGTGTTGCACCAATAAGATGCTTCGTCGTGAATTATTTAAAAATAAGGGTATTGTAGTGAATTGTGAGTTTAATGCTGTTAGATATCTTTAAATAGAACCAAATAATTACAGTGTGCTGTTTTTAACATGTGCATTACCTGCTTTAGATTTCTGTAAAACTTTTAATATTATTATTATTAAGTTACAATAACTGACTAAATAAGCGACTCCAAGTGAAAAGTTAATTGAAAAGATCGAGACATGCAAGTGTTTAGTACAAAATCCTACTAATATGAGTAAACTAGTAAATATAAAGAAAGGAAAATAAAGCCGAGACGTGTCTGTTGTCTGAAGTTGTCCGTAAATACATCAGTTTTCTTAAGCTTCCTTCAAATGACAATTGTTCATCTTTCTAATCTTATTTTGAAATATTTTTGTCATACAGCAATGATAGTGTACAGCATATTTACATATTTAGACTTCTGCTACAATTCTGCCTTCAAACCAAGGGGGCGGGGCTCAGGGGGTGGAGTCATACTACCAAATAGTGTTAAGGAGTTAAGTAATTCTGAACGAGATTTAGTGAGTGTGGTTTACGGCAGAAACTTTACACAAAAGTTTAACACATTACTTGTTAGCTACGTTAGCCTCCTTGCTCCGGACGTAACACTAGCGCTACGTAGTAAGTGACAAAGCAACAGATGATCTATTTTCTATGTACAAACAACACCGTGATGCAAAACATCCAAACAATTAACTTGAGTGATAACTCTGACTAATCCTGCGGCCCGTGTGGTGCAACGTTTCTTCAGTTCCCCTGCTCACAACTTTAATTCCTACCTGCGATCTTTGCCCCTTTTACTGTTTGACACACAAATGGAAGAAAAAAGCATGGTTTCATTTTATCCTGTATATATGACCTCTCGTTAAATGTGTATAGAGATATTATGAAGAAAAATAAAGCTGTAAGGAAGTAGCAGAGATTGTTGGTGGCCTCTGGTGAGTATACATAGCTAGTACAGCTAGCTCACTTTGCTAATCTGGGAACGAAGATAGCACAAAGCAGAGCATCTAACACTGTAAATTAGTGTGTTATTTAAATTGTTTTTAAATAGTTAGCTTTACTATGAGGTGGTTACTATCATATCTCATCGGAACCAAAGACACTGCACAGGCCACACTCACAAGAGATAAACTACAAGCAACACTTGCTCTGTGTGTGTGTGTGTGTGTGTGTGTGTGTGTGTGTGTGTGTGTTGGGGGGTGTTCAGACACTCAGACCCCAAACATGTCTTCGCTAGTTTATTTGGGATAAGAGGGAAGAAATTGTGTTGATCTACTGCTTTACATTTTAGATAAATACTGCAGCAATTTCATAGGCAAGCTTAAATAAAGTTCATAGCAAAATGAAACAATGAAAAAATGTGTAAAATTCTGATTTCATCTTTTCTCTTTACACTTCTCTGTTCCTTGTGGATGTTATTAATCTAAAGATTAGCGCAGCAGAGCTTAAGAATCAGAGCTCATCTGAAGCCATGTAAATGAACTCTGAAACACACAAACTGCATGATAAAACTACGATAAAATGATATTTTCTCTCTTTAATTCTAGATGCGTCTTCCTAGTAAATTAGGCAGATTTAACTACTGAAATCCAAAAGCCTGAACCTTACGCCTCAGCACTTTACACACACCTCACTTTTATCTTATTATTGTTATTAGTAGTAGTAGTAGTAGAATTAGCATATAAATATTTCATCATGCATCAGTTACAAAAAGCAGAGGCAGAACGTTAACCCGGACCTGCTGCCACTGTCGAGTTGCATTTCTTGGTTATAATCTCGTGCTTCCATTTTTTTCTGAGACAGCAAAGCAATCTATGCTAATCTGGTGGCTTTAATAGTAAGTAGCTATGCTAGCATGTTTGCTAACCCAGTGGTTTCAGCAGTAGTAGCCTTGATTAGCCTCGATGATCTTCTGCTCCAGCCTCTTCTTCAGCTCTGAAACCAGTGCTGAGCTGATGTTTCCCTCTCTCTTCTTAGTTGGCTGATCTTCTGTATCTGTGCTACTGATGGATCTCTCGCTCGAGATCCGGGAGCTTAAGGATCCTGAGATGGTAGGCACAGCACCTTGATGCTCGCTCATCCTGGGATTGTTATTTGGTGGAGGTGGAGGCAGAACCGGTGCACACGGTGGTGGAGGTTTGGACCATGGTCTGTCGCTCTTCTTGTTGCTCTCCACATCGTTACCAGTGAAGAACCTGTCGGGATTTTGCGAGTTTCCGAACGTGAAGTTCCACTGCTGGGGTTCTCCACGTCTGCGGCGGATGACACGGCGGGACGGCCCAATCCTGTTGGACTTTGTGTTGCGCAGGTACATTGCTGTGGAGATCACCACTGTGACCATCACCATCACACTAATGACTCCAGCTGCCACACCCAAAGCCTTCACTGGATTGTCCCTGCTCTGCATTAAAAATGCCGCCACCGGGCCTGAGAGCCGATTCTGGAAAAGATCAGAGATTTTCTGCATTTTTCATGTACATATAAAATTATATGTTCAATTGAAGGTTGATTTTTTGATTTTGTTTTTTTTTTCAGTTAGTCTTACTGCTTCAGTTATGTCGAGCTGGACAATGGCGGTGGTCATGAATGAAGGAGAACCTCGATCTCGCGCCTGGACCACCACTGACCACTTGCAATCATGCTGTCTGGTGATGTTATGCACCATCTCCATGGACTTGATGAACGGCTTTAGCTTGATCTCGCCCGTGCTGGTGTTGATGTCGAAAACATTCTCCGGCTCAGCTTTCATGATGGAGTACTCGATGACGTTGTTGGGTTCCTCAGCATCATCATCCACCGCCTGAACACAGGGAGACATTTAGCAAAAAAAAACCCTGCAAAGTTATGGCATGAATCCTGATATCATTTACTGCTAGCTACATTAGCATTGCTCAACTGAATGATCATGTTAAAACTATATTTAATTGCACTGTGCTTTCAGTTCTGTGTTGAAGGTTCTGTGATGGTTCAGAAGGTTCTATGTCATGAATCATAGTTTCATTGTAGGTGTTTGAACTCACAACCTCCCAATGATAATGGGAACCCATAGTCAGGTTCACCACTGAGTTCTAGCATGAAAAAGTTCAGGAACCTTACAGGCTTATGTTCAGTTAGTTTAGCATCTGCATAAAGTCTCAGATCAACACTCAACAAAGTGCAGACCTCTATCTTCACAGGAGCTCCGAGTATCATGGTCTTCTCCAGGATGTTCTCGTTAAACTCTGGAGAATGATCGTTCTGATCTAGAACTGTGACAAAGACCTCAGCCAGGCTGTACTTCCCCTCGCTGTCTTCTGCCTTCACATAGAAATTATACTTCGACTTCACCTCCGCATCCAGAGATGCCCACGGCTGAGTGTAGATGATCCCCGAGGTAGGGTGGATGAGGAACCTGTGGAACACATGGTCAAAATCACTTGATTAACCATGTTTACACTCAGAGTAATGCATGACAGTCAGGAGATTCATTAACTGGTATACTTTTACAAAATTTAGAACCCTTAATGGTTCTTCGCTTCTTCATAAGGTTCTTAATGTAGAACCCTACAACAGAGTGTTTCTTTATCAAAAAAGAGACCCAATTTAGAAGCTAAAAACCATTAATTATCTGCTGAACCCTTACACAACCCTTGAAGAACCTGTATGTATTAACTGGGTATGTGTCCAGTACAAGCTCCAAAAAACTGCTCAGTATTAGTCTTAATTATATGGAGTCCTGGAAGGGACATGGAGGAAAAAAAGATGTACTTTTGCAAGATCTTGCAAAAAAAGTAATGCGAGGTCTCGCAAAGTTTTTCATTTAGGTCAATGTACTTCCGAGTCAGTCTGGCAACATGGAAACATGGGCATTTATACACCTCCTACATTTCTGAAATAGTGTGTACGCACCTCTAAATAGAGTTTACGCAACTTTAAAATTTGCTAACGTTACAGTTTCCGATTGTTTTGCCAGCGCAAGCCGTAGTATATTCAGAATTACGCTGCATTATCACATTTACAGTATCTGTGTGACCAATAACATTGTCTCTTGCTAGAGGGTATGCACGTGATGTCAGCATATGCAGAAGTCACTGAGTGGCAGAATGCCTCACTTACTGAATGGCAGAATTAGCGTTCAGCTCGAATGCTGTGAATCCACATCTCCAAAATGGACTTAATGTCTTTATATTTGAAGCCAACCTCAAAATTCTATGAACCTCTCCCACTGGTGTGTGTGCTCCATTGTTGTGATTTGTTGCTGAACTGACCAAGAAGTACACTGACCTAAAGGAAAAACGTCCAGGGCTCCATATAATTAGGTGCAAGAAGAAAAAAAGAAATATAAATAATATTTGCATTTAGCTAGGATGCAAGATGCATGTACTGTGAGTTGGCCTAGTGGTTAGCATGTCTGTCTCGCGACCGGGAGATTGTGAGTTCTACTTGCGGTCAGGTCATGCCAAAGACCGTCGCAAAAATGGTGCCATCTGGCGAGGCATGCTGCAATGCAAATGTGAGTAGGGAGTCAAACTCTCGCAGTTATCAGAGGACCAGCCCTAGCTATATAAGAGGCCAAGAGCTATAGAAACAGAGATTGGCACTGCCCGGTGTGCTTTAAGGGCCTGGTTAGTACTTGGATGGGAGACTGCCTGGGAATACCAGGTGCTGG
>JAOTRR010000059.1:2950867-2960870 GCA_028570945.1 Gogo arcuatus
CATTTTACACTCATCGGGAGCTCCGCTTTTAGGCAGTGCCTAAATATATATATTAATCTATGTATAACTAGCTTGTAGACAGTTTATTACTGAACCTTCCCATGTTATCTTAGCATTAATTTACATTACTATTCATTTTATTCACATATTTATTCTGATTATCAATTTAAGTCCAAATGTTACATCAATATTTACTCTGAGGAAAGTTCCTGGTATTCAGAGTCAGGTTACGCACCTGCATGGTTTTTCAGTAGTATCTAGAAAACCTGATACGGATCTATGGGATTAAATTTCCTCAAAGGAACAAAAAACAGGTACAAAAACACCATTATTTTTATTTGAGAGGCACTTTAAACAACATTTAAAAGCATCACCGCACACATGACGGTGTCACATCTAACACACACACAGAGCTGCTTCCCAGTTTAGTGTGAGATTTATCCTTCATTTTAATATTTTATCTCCTTTTATCCTCTTATAGTAACTTCCTGTAACACACGGCTAACACACATCACAGCTGTTCCTGGATCAGAGAGGAAGTGAAGATTCCGCTGCAGGCCTCTTTATAGTAATTAGAATAAAAGGATACGGATAATGATTTATGAATTAATTGAGGATATTTTTGGTCTGCCCTGAGCTCATTTACTGCTGCAGGAAGGCAAGCCTCGTTATTCAGGTCTATTTTTAAATCCCACAATCATACCGATGTCCAAATTAGCTCAACATCTGACTCCTGAGCTTTAAACACTTGAAGTTGTTAAAAGAAATTCACCAAAACATTTTAGAAAACATGGGAAAACCCTGGGAATTCGTGATTCAACGGGAACCCAAACCCTTAGAGCTGTGGATCATGTAGTCGTTTTATTCAGACATTTACACTCCAAACAGCTAGTAGCTTGAATCAACCATAAATAAGGGGCTTGCAATATTTTTTTGGCCTGTGATTAACTCCCCAAAATTCTCACAACCCCATGACCCTTCTTGTTCCTCTTCTTCTTCTTCTGAGCAGAATCCACAGAATGCTGGGTCACTTTTTATTTAAAGATTAAAATCAATCTTAAACAAATTTAGTTTGAAACTCATGATAAAATACATAAAAATACAAACTTTTAAATGCATGAATAAACACAAGCTCAGTGTGCGGTATGTTCTTTAGTGTTTTGTTTTGAGTTTTTTTCTGGTTTTGGTCCTGTCTCCACCCCCTGGCCTGTCATTGGTTTATTACCCTAATGTGTTCACCTGTTCTGTGTCTCATCCTTAATTAGTTTGGTTAATTTCTGCCCTGTTGTTTCTGTTCCTCCTTCCAAAGTCTTATCATGTTTTTATTCTGTTAAGTCTAAACAAAAAAAACAACTAATACCTTTCAACTCTGCTGCTCAGATGAACATAAAGATCTTCAGCTTTTTAATCAATACAGAACATATTCTTCAATCCCTACACTGCAACATTCACTCCATTGCTTTTCCATTTCTGACCCTTTTTCAGGAGCGATTGGGTGACATCATATCGGGTTTTGGTCAGCAACGATTCACACACCTGGGTGACTCTGAAGAATGGCTCCAGAGACATGGTGAGCAGAGCATGTGCTTAACAGTTATTAATAATACATACAACGTATAATCATTTTTTTATATTGCATTAAATTTAAGATGCATCTTAAAGTGCTTTACAGAAGACGTGTTCCATTTTTTATGAGTCTGAGTCGAGTCCCGTATCCACTATGAGTCTGAGTCGAGTCCCAAGTACAGTATGAGTCCAAGTTGAGTCCCGCGTCCCCTATGAGTCCGAGTCGAGTCCCGTGTCCACTGTGAGTCCGAGTCGAGTCCCGCGTCCACTGTGAGTCCGAGTCGAGTCCCGCGTCCACTGTGAGTCCGAGCCGAGTCCCGCGTCCATTGTGAGTCCGAGCCGAGTCCCGCATCCACTGTGAGTCTGAGTCGAGTCCCGCGTCCACTAAGAGTCTGAGCCGAGTCCCGCGTCCACTGTGAGTCCGAGCCGAGTCCCGTGTCCACTGTGAGTCTGAGTCGAGTCCTGAATTCATTTTGAGTTCCATTAAATGGTAAACTAAAAAGGTTATATTTTTAAACTGTAATAGAGGGCACCTGATGAATACTGAGAGGTAATGAGTACTTTGGAGCATAAAAACCAAAAGGTCAGCCATTTTTGGGTTTAATGGTTAAAATAGCAGATTCAGGAATCCGTCAACAGTATGATATTATAACTACTGTTACTACATTTCAGATTAAAAACAGGTTAATTTTTTTAATCTTCTACAAAATGAGCCTGAATTGAATTTGAATTAAATGAACCTGATTGAACTGATTGAATTTGACTCAAGCTTCTGTCTCAAACACTAGAATTAACATCGCTAATTGGTGAACACTTCATTTCAGACTGGCTGATTATTTTTATTACAGTATCATCCGCTTTTTTCTTTTACAAACCTTCTAATCATATTTATTAATTGGGATAATTACAGATGTAGGTCCTTTTACACAGGAGAATATTATTGTTATTATAATTACTGATGTGATCCTGTATGAGCATTTGATTGCCGCTGATTCTGAAGAGTGTATGCTTGTTGCAGGTTTATTAAACGCTCATTTGCAAACCTAATTAGCTTCAATTAAAACCCTGCTGAGACACAGAGAGACTGTTCATGTATTTGCTAACACTTACAGCTCCAATAAAGTTTTAGCATTAACTGCATTTAGCAGTGAAGGAAAAAAAATTAAGTTCCTAAAGTACTTTAGGAAGAAATCTTGAGAGGAACTCTTTAGTCAACTCATAGTCACAGTGGACTTGTGACTCAACTCAGACTCATAGTAGACATATGACTTGTCTCAGTCTCATACTGGACATGTGAATTGACTCACTCATAGTAAACACTTGACTCTACTCAGACTCATACTGGACGTTTCACTCATCTTGGACTCATAGTGGGTCTATGACTTGATATATATAACCTGTGACTTGGCACAGAGTCATAGTGGACATGTGACTAACTCAAAGTGGATGTATGGCTTGACTCAGACTCATACTGAATCTGTGACATGACTCAGACTCAGAGTGGATTCTGGAATTGACTCAGACTCATAGTGAACATCTGACATGACTCAAACTCATAGTGGATGTGTGACTCAACTCAGACTCATAGTGGACATGTGACTCAACTCAGACTCATACTGGACCTGTGACTCAACTCAGACTCAAAGTGGACTCTGGAATTGACTCAGACTCATAGTGCACATTTGACATGACTTAAAACACAACTCATAGTGGACATGTGACCCGACACTCGACTCATACTGGACCTGTGACTTGACTCAGACTCATAATGGACTCTAGAACTGACTCAGACTCATAGTGGATCTGTGACTACATTCAAACTCATAATGGACTCAGGACTCAATTCGAACTCACAGTGGACCTGTGACTTGACTCAGACTCATAGTGAACATATGACTTGACTCAGAGTCATAGTGGACGTGTGACTCGCCTCAGACTGATTGCGAACTCCTGACTCATCTCAGACTCTGGAATTGACTCAGATTCATAGTGCACGTGTGACTCATCTCAGACTCACAGTAAATGCTTGACTCGTCTCAGACTCATTGTGAACTCTTTACTCATCTCAGACTCTAGAATTGCCTCACAAATAGTTTAAGAAGTAACAAAAATGCAGTTATTTTTTTAATCAATTTATTTCTTCATCTGTTTTTGTTCACCCTATAGTTTCTTGTAAGGGCTTGGTAACTTCAATGCATTACAGTTTTAGGATTTTGAGCTTGAGGATAATGAATAAATGTCGATATCGTATTGGTCATGACCTGTGCTTGCCTCAGTAGCTGTTCATTGGCAATAAGGAGAAGGAGATCCCGGTGCTGAACAAATTCCCCAGGCCTGTGGTGGCACGCTACATCCGGATCAACCCGCGCTCCTGGTACAACCACGGCAGCATCTGTATGAGGGCAGAGATACTGGGATGCCCCTTACCAGGTAACAAAGATGCAACTCTGGGTTCTTCACAACTGAGAAGAAGAAGCAGTGTGCATGTAGTACAATGTAGTACAGCAGATGTAGGGCTCATCTTTCAGAAAAGGTTCTAAGGAGAACTTAGTTAGAAATCTAGAACGCATAACCATCCAAACAACCCACGAGGAACCCTTTTTCATGCAGGTGGTCTCCATCAGTAGCTATGTTTAAATGCAGCCTAATAATGAAAGGAGATCTGTTTAATATCTATTTAATCAGTTATAGGTATGTTACACTATAAGTAAAGAATCAAACACTGTGTTACTGTTATAGGAATATAATCAACACATGAGAAAAAGATAAAAATAAGGATGAAGAATACAAAATAAAGGTAGAAGAAAATATTAGTAAAGGAAAAAAAATTCTTTGGAGAAAATGGGGAGCAAAATAATAGTTCCATAAGCAAAATACTGTACATAAAAAAATCATAATGTTGGCAAAAAGAAAATTTTCACTTTTTTCATATACTGGGTCAAGTGAAAGGTTTAATTCTAAATTTTCAAATAGGTTTCTGTATCAGGATTTAAACTGTTAATTACAGAAGACTGTTTTGTTTTTATAAATGATTCCTGTGGATAATATTTTCACGTGTGTACATTTTAGATCCTAATAATTATTACCACCGCCGCAACGAAATCACCACCACAGACCAGCTGGACTTCAGACACCACAACTACAAGGAGATGAGGCAGGTAAAGAATGATCCTCACCACTACAATCAGACTTTAATGCTTTACATTCACACTGACTCATTTGGTGGACTATACAGTAAATATCAGAATGCTACTCTAGGTGGCATATTATAAATGGTAGCTGTTGCTAGCTACTAAAATACATCATCATGTCCACCATTTTGGATTGTCACGCAATGTCAATACTGTATATAGACTCCTAACTATTTGGTTTTATGTAAAGAAAGTTGGACAGAAATCATCAGCAACCAAGATACGACCAACATACAGTATTCTTCTAAAAAAAAAACTAGAGTAATACTGTATAATAGCCTAATAATAATGTCCCAAGACAGTGCTATTTTAATTCACATGACAGAATTATCAACAATAATAAGTTATACATGAGAATGATATAAAATCACAAAGATTTATGTATACTAGATTAATGTATGATTATGTAAAAGCATGATTCCTCGTCTTGTCCATTAACTGGACACACCGCTCCAATTCGAAGGTCTTCATTTAAAACACAACATAAACATCCTGTAGTCTTTAACTGACATGCATTAGCATTTGAACTATGATACTTACTGAACATTTCAGTGTTCATTTTGAGAGATAATTTGGATTTTGTTTCATTTTAACAGCTTTGGTCAATAAAACTAAAAGCGGTATTCGCCTCCCAACCAAAATTTCCCTAACGTGCTTCCAAAATGCCAGTGAAGCATTTCTGTGCATCAGGAAGTACAAGAACTGTCAACACATGCTAACCTGTAGTAACACATCTTCTAATACACATGTCAGTGCTGATGTTCAACAAGAAAGCATTGGTTTGGTGCACGCCAGCCGAGCTAATTACATCCATGCTGCCCGCCCACATGCTCGATGAGGAAAAACAGATGTCTAGAAAAAGATTTACAATGTGGAAATCACAGTTCATCATGAGCTTAATTAAAATCCCATTCTTTCTTCTTTGATTAATTACCATCCAGGCAGCTGGCAAACAAAACATCAAAATACATTATTAAGCATGCAGGCTGACAGCTCAGCTCACCACGCCGTTTACCAGCATGCTCCGCTTTTGTTTAAAGCATACAGTGTGTGGAACCCCTATGAGACCCGAGCTCTACAGAACACAGACGCAGATGTTCCTCACTTTCATTTGCATTTGCGTTTCTGTGCTGCTGCTCCATGGTTTCTCATCTCTATCCTGGTACGAAGCTAATTAGGCCACTCCTTTTCTGTGGTAGTGGATCACGACATGGACGGGCTTGGAACGATTTGGATAAAAGAACTGCCATCAAGTTGGAGTTTAATATGCTGTATGCATTAAGGGATATTCCCAAGTGTTCGGCTTTACCTCTCACTGTTCATTTCCTGCCTTTAAAGCTACAGTAGGTAATTTATTTTAGAAGCATTTTTAAAATATATATTTCTTGAAATTCTCTTTACATCCCGACACCAATGAATAAATCTTACATGTGAATGAGACATGAGGTAGTTGGATAAGACAATGATGAGCTAAGCTCCTCCCACAAATGCTTTGTCTCATGGATTCATCCTCTAGCAGTAGTCAGGCAGTGCGCGTTCATGTGTTTTGGAGAAGTGGCTTTGGAAGGATGGCTGAATGGAGGGGGTGGGGTTTTTCAGTTGGATAATTTCAAAATCTATCTTCCTTTTACTGGTTTCTCTAAAATTACCTACCCTAGCTTTAATGCTTGGCCCACACACACTATCCTAAGATCCCAAATACTGTATACACTACAAAAAATGACATCTTAGCAAACTGAAAATATCTTGAATAAAGTCAGATTTATCACTAAATAAATGCTTCTATGCTAAATGCTTCTAAAATATCAGATTTACATCACACACAAACCAGTTCTAAAAATCATTAAACTTATTTATAGACCATTTTTACTAGTTTGAAATAGTCTTGTTCTATTGGCAGATAATGCTTTCTAATTGTAATAATTTTTAAAGAAAACCTTGAAATGAGTAAAAGCATCTCAAAACAGGCCGATCTCATGAATCTTATATTTGATAAGAAGAATTATTCTATACTTTTAACCATATTCAAGATGTTTCCACTTTCTAGGATATATGTTTTGCACAGGCTTTTCTTTTTACCACCTCCAGAATAAAGCACACATTCAGATCACATTCACGAATCACGGACAAATCCCGTGTGATATCTCATAGAAATCCTCGTAAAAACAAATGCCACGTCAAGACATCACAAAGCGCTGACACTGGAGACTCTTTCCAAAACACAGGCTGAAGTTATGGTTTTATAAGTTATGTTTTTTTTCACCTCTGAGGAGAATATGCTGACAGAATCTGAATCTGATCAGTAATGTTTATAAGCCTGAGTATTTTACAGACTGTGCCCTCTGGTGTCCAGGAGGTGCATTGCAATGTCATGGCTGTTATTAATTAATTAGTTAGTTAGTTAGTTAGTTAGTTAGTTAGTTAGGTAGTTAGTTAGTTAGTTTATTTAGAACATGCTGTTATAGGAAAATAAACAACTTCTGTGTGGTAACAGTAACTCCACTTCATCACACCAGGCTGTCACTGATTATATGTCATGACACTAATTGTTTTATGTATTGCTTAACCCTTTAATGTTCTGGTCAACCATTTGGTATAGCACATTTTAGTCCCTATATCGTATTGCTTTTTCCTTGGTGTGGCCATTAAAGGGTTAAGTTCCTTGCAGCCACTCAGTTGTTGTGGTCAGTGTTTAAAAAAAGTAAATAAATCTTTTCTTTGTGCTGCAGTTAATGAAGGTGGTGAATGAAATGTGTCCGAATATAACTCGCATTTATAACATCGGGAAGAGCTACAACGGGCAGAAACTCTACGCTATAGAGATAACAGATAATCCAGGAGAACATGAGCTGGGTAAGATATCATCACACACACGCACACACACACACACACACATAAAACACACTCTTTACAGCCTTCTGAGATAAAGTGCTACCATGACTCATCAAAACACACTCGCAGGTATGACTCATCCACCCCCCTCCTCCAGGTGAGCCGGAGTTTCGCTACACGGCGGGTTCCCATGGTAACGAGGTGCTGGGGCGTGAACTTCTCCTCCTGTTAATGCAGTTCTTATGTGTGGAGTATCGCTCCGGTAACCAAAGGATACGACACCTGGTTCATGAGACGCGCATCCATCTACTGCCATCGGTCAACCCAGATGGATATGACAAGGCCGCAGAGGCTGTAGGTCTCTCTCTCACACACACACACACACACACACACACACATGCACACACACACGCACAATACTGAAATCACACACATCAGTATTCAGACCTCAGACGTACGTCACTGTAGATTGAAGTGCTATTTACGTGAAGTTACATGAGAGGCATCTCAGACATGTGTCTCAGTTACACCTTTACTGATTCTGATGTTGCACTCAAGCACGTTTCTTGCGTGATATCGGCTCAAGTTAGGAGCAGGATTAAATCCAGCGCCATTGTCTGACAGTTTGATGTAACCACAATATGTCATGCTGAAATTGATGTTTTGGCTGTTAATACACTCAAACACACTCTGGAATGTCACACAAGGTCCATATTAAATACATAAATATGCCACTATTACAGTAATTGATTAATTATATCATCCCTTTAAAGTCCATGAAAGTTTTTTCCCCACGTCAAAGACCGTCATTATCTTAAGTAGTGAGTTTGTTATGAATGAACTTGAAGTTTCTCTATACATGTAGCAGATGAGCACTTGGTCAGATTATCCTTCAAACCATGGACATGTTTTCTTTTTCATCGAATTAACACAAACAGGCTGTGCTGGATCAAGTGCTATTCTATGCGCAGCTGAATAGTGAGTGTGGAAGTTAAATGAAACCAGTGATTAAAGTATTCCTGCAGCATCATCTCATCTGATCTTGTTTAGGATTTCTCTGTGTCAATACAGATGCAAATTTTGAACTTAAGTCACCAACTCTTCCTACTACTATACCCTTGAAAACTGTCCTGTCCTCAGGGCTCTGAGCTGAGTGGATGGTCTTTGGGTCGATGGAGTCAGGACGGCATGGACATCCACCACAACTTCCCTGACCTGAACAAAATTCTGTGGGAAGCCGAGTCTCGGAACTGGGTTCCACGCAAGTTCCACAACCACCACATACCCATTCCTGAGTGGTACCAGTCCAAAAACGCCACGGTATGTGATCTAGAGTTCCGCTAGAAAGTTTGTGAACCCTTGACTTTTTGTATAAATCTGACCTGAAATATGATTAGATCTTCATTGAAGTCCTAAAACTAGAGACAGACTACAACCCTATACACACAAGTAAGTCTAAAAAAAAAAAGAAATGGTTTAAGCAGAAGATATTTAATACAGTATTTTGGAATGGCCAAGCCAAAGTCCAGACAGTAACCCAATAGAAATTATGTAGAAGGACCTAAAAAGAGCAGGAAGTCCACCAACATCAGCAGTTTTGTGAGGGTGAATAAAGCCAAAGTTCCTCTAACCATCACCAGTTACCGGAAACATTTGGTTGAAGTTATTGCTGCTTAAAGGGGTCACCAGTTTCTGAAAAACAAAGGTTCACTTACAGTACTTTTCTCTGACAAAGATATTTGTTGGATGTTGGATAATTTTGCTCAAAAATGAATATAAAAAGTATAAAGTTTCTGTGGGTTTTGTTTGAGTTCTCTTTAGTTTCTCTGTCTAGTTTTAGGACTTAGATGAAGATCTGATCATGTTGTATTTCAGATCAAATTTATGCAGAAATACAGAAAATTGTAAAGGGTTCACAAACTTTCTAGCAGCACTGTATACACACACACATAGTGCTACAGTTGTGACTGTGTAGTATACAACCAAGAAATACATGAAATACTGATCTCAGTGGAACATCTGTCAGGCACAGATGCGGGTGCAGGATTTTCCTGAACAAAGCAGACGAATCCAAAAGGTCAAACAAACATCAGAATCGATAGACAAGCAAAGTATCAGATGAGCAGCAGACAGACTTCCAGGCTAGACAGCGTGTACACAAACAAACAGCTCAGTAACGTCACTAGTGGTATGCTAGAAGCAAGACTTCACAAAGATTCACTGAAAGTCAGTGTTCTTTATGTGGAGTTTCCTAATCAGGAGCTCATCAGGAACAGATAGCTTAAATATCGATTCTTGAATAATAAAGTATGTATCAGTATAGAATATTGTATAACAAAAGCACAGATGAATTCTCAAATCTGATTGCTCAGAAGGTGTTGATTAGTTTTCTATAACAGCAGCTCTGACAGTAG
>JAOTRR010000059.1:2983122-2995253 GCA_028570945.1 Gogo arcuatus
AGATTTTGATGAAATTTGGTGTACAGCTTTTGTATTATCCTAGGTTCAAGTGATTGTGAGTTTGAGGTTGATAATATGTAGCTTGGTGGAGGTATGAACTCTATTGAGTCCCCTTCTAGTTTATTTCTGTAATAACTGGATGCATCCTAAACAGAAATATCATTTACAAAAATCACTTAGATACTTTAAAAAATTTCTCTTCATTATGAATGGATGTCACGCCAGCACGGGAATCCACCCAAAACTCCACTTCCCATAACACACCTCTTCCTACAAACATGGCTGCCATGAACTACAATCCCACGGCACGTTCATACTCGCCTGAGTTCTAACCATGCACACCTGTTCCCAATCACCCACACACCTTATATACACACACACTCTCACCATGCCTCTTCACAAAGTAACACTCAGTGTGTTTGTACCTGACTTACCAAGCCTTGCATTCTTGTTACGATATTCTGGATTTGATCTTGCCTTGTTGTCCTGTTTGCTAATCGCCTGACCTGAAGCTTGTACCTGATTCACCTGATTAATAAAACGTCAAACCTGCATTTGCATCCCTGTCCGATTCGGTTGTCTGATGATATGTAATGAGGAAGGTCGAGTAATAAAGCCAGAAAGAGTTAACAGATATGAAGTAGTACAGCTTGTTGTAGGGATGTTCAAACATTGTTCTGATACAAGCAGGGAAACATTTCTCTGTTTACTATCAAAATTATTTTCTGGATAATGGGTTACTTTTTGTCTTAACTCTTCCAGATTGGTTCCTTACACCTCCGTTGTGTGTGTGTGTGTGTGTGTGGATATGAGTGTCTGATATCTTGTGTATACTTTTCCGGCTACAAGCTTCAGAATCTTGAAGGCTGCATTCTGATTGGCTCTCAGCACTTCCTGAAAACAAACATTTGAACACGGAGCAGAACACTAGACCGAAAGGAATCGCAGAATCCTGTCTAAACAATTTCACAGAGATTGTGAGTTAAAGGTTTGTGATTGGTTGCCAGCCATGTCAGGCAAATTGCATTGACATTGTACTGACAAAGCTGAGAGGTTTCTCACTGCAGCCTGCAGGATAGGATGGCCCACACTGAACCATGTAAGGACAACTACAGGATAACCCCTAACCCTAACCCCTAACCCTTGTACGTCATAGCCCCCATATATGGTAAGTGCATGACATGTCTCTCCACCCATATCCAATCCTGCAGGCTGTAGCGAGACATACTTGACAAACCTTAGCAAGACTAGCCTGTGACACTACCCATATACCAATTTTTTGTGGGTTATAAATTACTTTAAATAATTTTCCATTTTTAACTGTCATGCACAAATTCAATATTCAGATAAAACAGATGGACTCTCCTGTTAGAGTTGAGTTAAACCCAGCACACTGACTGAGATCATAATGCCGAAGTGGAAGTGCTTCTCACTTCCTTTCAGATGCACAGCACAGCACTGTTATTAAATTCCACTCATGCTGTGACTATAATTCATTTTTAACAAGAGCTCCTTCTGCAAGTCAGACACACACTGTACGACACGTTCACTGACCCCAAATGACCTCTTCAGACGAGCAGATTTTCATCCGATTGTAACTTCCTGTTCCTCAGAGAACCATCATCTCCCTGTGTGTGTGTGTGTGTGTGTGTGTGTGTATAACATTAAACACCTCGGACAGATTTTCTGCACTTTATCTTGGTGACAGGAGAAAAATTCTGTCAGCACGTTTTAATGTGATGGACTGCTAATTTGAAAAGCTGCGCTAGCTGCGTTAGCAGGTTAACACTGTTAATATATCAGATTAGCAAAAACCCTGAATATAAAAACATGCTAATTTTATACAATCTGCTTCCTACAGTGGGACTGATCAAATATCAGCACCTTAAACTAATACCCTAATGTTTAATATCTGGTTTTCATATTTAAGTTTCATCAGCAGAACTGAAATGTCAGTAAGAATGGAAACGAAACTTTGGGTTAGCTATTGAAATGTCAATTATAGCAGAATTGGCACAGTTATGAGATTACGACACAGAGATTAGCAGTTTCTATGGTAACACACTCAATCAATCATTTAGTAAAGTTGTGTGTAAAGTTATATTTTCACCAATCTGAACAAAGAAAATCCTGCAAAAGTTTTGCACGTCCCCGAGGTGTTTTATTCCTCTTATATCACGAGCTGTTACTATAAAAACGATAACGTATTAGAACGAGCGCATTAGTGTACAGAAGTAACAGGAAACAAATCTCTGAGGAAATCGCTTTAACTACATTGTCGTTGCCTACAAGGTCGAGTGTGTTCCTGATGAAAAATCCTCTTCTGCTACGAGTGGACATTTGTGTGATGTGGTGTAGCTGATACACACTTCAGAGTCGAGAGGGAAAAGCCGGCGTGGGCGTGTGGAAATGATTAACTGAAAGCTCATCTAATAACATGCTAATGAGATCACGCTAACATCCAGGTAGATTTCTTATCAGGACAATATAATTATCTTATGTATAATGTATTTCAAATATTTCGCACTCTTGTCCTTGATAACAGTGTTGTGTGAAATTATTATGATTATGATTATGATTATAATAGGCACATACTTATCCCCATATGTCCTGGGGTCACACTCATGGGCTGTAGGAATGTGATGAATTAAAATAAATATAGAAATAAAAAAGAGAATGAAAGAAGAAATGAAAAACAAAATGGCTGACACATAAAACAAAGTGTAACTACTTAAATTTACATGTCTAATAAAGTCTGAAGCTGGAATGGTGGAATAGCGTCCAATTAACACTCTGCTACAAAAGACTTCACATTTCTGATACTGAATTCCATCACGTTATCTATCACACACACACACACAAATCGCATGATCAATAAGTCCGACTCATTTTCGCCACTGGATTTTCCAAGAACATCAGTCAAACTCGGAAATCAGAATGTTACTCTGTATGTCGTTGAGCTTCTATAGATGACGTGTAATGAGATGTAGTGTCCATGAACTTTCCTTTTGAAACAGGAAATTAGTCAAATAGCTAGAGCTCAAGATCATTATGGTAGCTTAAGGCTTATTTATGCTCAACGTTAAATACATATACGGATATGGACGGAGCCTTCTGTCCGTACTCTGTGTTTATTTCGTCCATATTTGTGCACGTTTTCTGAAAGCTAATGGAGCAGTACCAGTGGAAATCCTGGAGGCAGTATAGCCAATCATTCAATTGAGACACGGCAAGGAAATTCTAAAAATTGCAGAACATTTTGAGGAGATGTTATGCAATTTAGGAAGAAATTTTAAACATCTATATGATGGTTACAGCATCTATAATGCTGCGTCCGCGTTTGTGTCTTTTTTTTCAGGAGTGTTTGACTCTGAGCTGCCCTCTAGTGGATGTTCTAACTGCTTAACATCCATGACTACATAAATGATGCATGGAAGTATGTGGGCAGTGACAGTTACATCGTTTGAAACGGATGTATGTAGTTTCGTACGTAATGGGAGCATAAATGCATTAGCTAGCTAGGTAAACATAGAGGAAATCCAGACATACCATTAGCAAGCAAAAATAGGGTTTGCAGCTAGCTACGTAGTTACTAAATATGGAATAAAACAATGTGTAGTGCTGTTATAGGAAAATAATCAAAAATTAGAGTGGTGTGCTGAAGTGGAGACACTGTTACCATGACGAATTTGATTATTTTCCTGTAACAGCACATCCCAAAATGTTTTATTTCTCTAATACCACTGCAATTTGCCAAATTTCTTAAAAATTAATTAAAGGGCAGCACATCATATTTTTTATCTGTTTATAGTTATATTTTATGTTCCAAAAAACAAGTTAGTTCCTGTTCTCTTATACATTATAGCACCTATAAATGTCGTTCCTTCACCACCCTCACTTTTTCTCTTGAAGTTAATAAGAAGAAAAACACAGCTTGTCATATAACCAAGAAATGTCTCGGTACTAAAACTTAAAGTTACAGCTTTACCTCTCACTGTTACAAAGCACTGACACTGCAGACTCCTTCCAGAAATGTTACATAAACACATTTCTCCTTACAGAAAACTTCACCATATCAACGATTACAACTGTTTTTAAATCCACGGATTATGCTGAGCGTCCGCTGTACAAATCCCAGTGAATGAGCTGTTGCTATAGAAACGGTAATGTATTAGAACTTAAAGGTGTTACAGATCGTTAATCAACAGTTTCTGACCAATCAGATTCGAGAATTCGGCAGTGTTGTGGCGGTATTTAGATTGATAACTGGCGGAATTTGTTTATGGGGAAACAGTATAATCTAAAACACTGGTTATGATTTCATGGGTTCTTGATTTTTCATTTTCTAACAAGTTCATCATTCTTTACTCACTATAAACTGAACTAAATAGAAACAGTACCAGTCAAAAGTTTGGACACACCTACTCATTACTATGAATGAGTAGGCGTGTCCAAACTTTTGACTGGTACTGTATGCATAGAGGTAGTTGGTTGCCTGGTCATAGTCATTTCAAAAGTACTTGTAGATAAGAAAACGGATTCATGCGTAACGCGACCACGTTTGATCTAATACATAAAATGAGCTACAAATTTTAAGTTTAGTCCCAAAACACTTTGTGCTGACCATCACAAATAAACACTATCCACAGCTTGAGTATAAATAGTCTCATATTAGCCATGACGCTAGCTGATTTCAATCTAAATTCAATTACACTGGAGGAAGAAGGCACTAAACACACAGCGGAGGTGATTTGTCCTTTCACCTGTCCTGGAGCAAGGAAACTCTGTCAATTAATCCGACAGTCTGAGAGGCCAGGAGGGAGCATAGCATTCTCTCTCTTTCCTCTCTCTCAGCTGCCAACCGTGGACTAATTGGTTTCTGAGAGAGTCGGCTCGAGTGTGTGGGGGAAACAACAAAAGTTTCAAGATAGATTGTGCCGTTCACGGATGAGAGGGTTCTGCTGAAGCCCACGTCAATTTCCCCCAACATTTGTTCTGCAGTACGGTCCAGTGTGTCAGATTGTCCCATGTCAGTAAATAAGACTTTATTTTCTAAAACCTAACAGGGTCTTGTTGTTCAAATGAATTCTGATGAAATGGTTTTCTCTGGACATGTCACAGACGATAGCAGAACTACACTCTGGTCTAAGGAGCACGGGTTGAGTTAGATATCGGTGCTACATTTCAAATTAATCGTCCACTCTTGTTCATGAGCTTCCATTGGAAACGGTGTCGTCTCACAATATCCTTAGATGTACTGTAAGCTTCCAACAATCCGTTCAGATGACGTCCTCTGATATCCATACAAGATCCTTTATCAGTTTTTGACACACACACACACACACGCAAATATATATATATATATATCTCCATCCTGTCCTGTCATGACCTTGACCTTGCAGTTCACCACTCTTAGAGGAATCTTAAAATATGCAGCTACCAATGAAGTCCTAATCACACAGGAAAAAAAATCAGTAGAACAGTCAGTATAGATGTGGAAACACTGAATGAGACTGATATTTGCTCTAACATGGCCCTGTAGAGTTGAACGCACTTTCAAACTTGGATTCTAGAGAAAGGAGCTTTCCAGAAATCTTAAGAATATATATTTTAGAAAATGAAATCTCTGGAACTCGGTCAAAGCTTTAATTCTAGACACTGGAACACTTATATATCTTGCTGTGGACAACATAACTATAAAATTGTCTACTCTCCAGAACTCTCTAGAAACCTATATTCTAAACTATTACCCTATCTAGATTTTTCTTTCTTTTTTTTGCATTTTTGATGGATGTAATTCTCAGAAATTCTCAGTACAATCTTCCACTCTAGAGAATCAAGTTTTTCATTCTAGAGAATTGAGCTCCCTAGAATATTCTGTTCTGGACAACATAACTGTATAAAACTTTCCACTCTCCAGAATGCACTCTCTAGAATGCTCTTGAATTCTACAGTCTAGGCAGTTGGGCTAAAACTTTTGCATGGTACTCTCTGGAAGATTTTACAGAGTTTCACTCTAGACAGCTGAATTCTAGAATATTCTACTGTAGACAACTTAACTCTTTAAAAAAGCTCACTCTCCAGAATTCAAATGAACTCTCCACAACTGTTTTAATTTCCAGGCAATAGGGAGCTCTGGAATTTTTTTTTTCATTTTAGACAGTTGAAACTCTCTGAAACCCTGTAAAATCTTACATTTTAGAGAAATGGACTCTCTAGAATATTCTGCTGTGAACACCATAACTCTATAAAATCATCCACTCTCTGTAATGCTATGGAATTCTCTAGAACCCTTTTGAATTCTAAAATATAAGCAATTGAACTCTTAAAAAGTTTTGCATGGTGCACTGTGGATGGGTTTTTGCTCCAGAGACTGGAATACTCTAGAATATTCTGCTGTGAACAACATAACTCTATAAAAAGTCCACTCTCAAGAATTCTAAGGAAATCTCTAGAACATGCTTGCCTTCAACATTCTAGAGAACTGAGCTCTCTAGAATTTTTGCATTTTAGATTAATGTTATTGTTGGGAACATTGTAAAAATCTTTCACTCTAAAGAACTGAATTAACCAGGAATTCCTATAATTGTCTTTTTTGAACACTGGAAAGTGAACTATCTAGAATCCATCATTGTGGAGAATAGAATTCTGTTGAACCATTGAGAATGTATAATCCTCCAGGATGTAACTCTTTCAGACTTTTTAAGAGTCCAGCCTAGAGAATGGACCTCTATATGACGATCCAAAATCTTCCACTCTAGAGAAGAACTCTCAAGATCTACCGCAAAGAATGAAACTCTTTTAAAATGTAAAAACTGAAATATCGAGACTGAAATTCTCTGGAAATTGCAAATTCATATGTTTTAGAGAATGGAATTCTCCGAAACATGGAGAATACAACTCTCTCTGCAATTCCCCTGAAAAGAAACCTCCATTGTACTTTGTGGAACTCTCCAGGACTCTGAAAGTCTTCTGTTTTAGAAAATGTAGTGCTCTGGAAGTGTTTAACTTCCACTCTAGAACAAACAACTCTCCAGAACTCTCCAGAATATTGTAGAAACCTGAATTCTCCAAAATTCTTCAGAATCTGTTTAGAAAAATCATTGAAAATCTTGAATTACAATTGTACTTTCTAGAGAATGGACCTTTCTGGAATCTCCAGTGAATCATTTTGATAGGATCCGATAGAAGAGCGGAATCTTCAGTTCTTGTGCGTAGAAGCTCCTCCTCCTCATCATTACACCTAATGTTTTTTATGCTGTACATTCCTTCAGTGTTCCCGGTAGCTCCATTGCCTGGACGACGGTGTTGGGGCCATTTGCTCGCTGCCATTCTTCTGACGAGTTCATGGATCTGCGTTTTAGGATCCGGTTGATGATGTCAGTGCAGGCTTTCCGGTACTGGTGCCGGAGCAGGGAGTAGACAAAGGGGTCGCATGCTGCTTTACAGTAGGCCAGACACTTACATAGCACCCCCCAGTGCTGGTTTATAGGAACTGCAGGCCAAAATTCCAGAAGCCTATGACAAGACAAAAAGAGGGAGATTTTAGCTTTACAGTTGGTATATTTATTTCCAAATCATGTAACATGATGGGTTTAATGAAATTCTGTTATTTATATTATTCATATTATTATCCATCTTCTTTTCAAGCTTCCAAGGTTTATCCTGAACCAATAATCCTGCCACAACTCTACAAACCCTTCCTGTGAGCAGGAAAATACTACTAACTGCAGTACAGGAGGACGTAAAGGTTCAAGGTTTGAAAAACACTGGTATATGGAAACCATTTTAGGTTCCACAACGTTCAGAACTGGAAACCATGAATGGTCCGCCTGGAGATGGTGGGCCTTTGAGTGGGACAGATGGGTATAATTGATGGGTGTGTCTTTGGACCCATACATAAACTTAAGACACCCTTCAAAAAATTGTACCATTTCATTTAAAGAGTTTTACTGGCAACACTGTCTTTACCTTGACCTTTTCCACCATTTTCTAGTGTTACAACCTGGAAGTGAGATGGACTTCATTGGGATTTTATGTCATGAATTTACACAAAACGCCCCACAGGATTGAATTGGGAGCAAAAATCAGTATAGTTTGCAAAGTTATTTACAAATGCAAAAAAAAAAGTTGTGTTTGCATAAGTGTTCACCCCTTAGCTGTGAAACTTGTACATTAGTTCTGGTACAGGCAGTTACCATTAGAAGTCACAGAATTAGTTAAATGAAGTCAACTTTGGTACAATTAAAGTGTTATGTGATATCAATATAAATACACCTGGACTCTAAATGAAGAGTTTGTTAAAGAACATACTTAAACAAACAGCGCAATGGAGCCCAACAAGTTACCAAAACAAGTCCAGAACAAAGCTCTGGAAAAGTATCACTACAGGTTTGGCTGTAAAAAGAAATATCGCAAACTTTGAACATCCCATGAAGTGACATTAAATCCATTATTAAAACTAAAAAAACATGGAACCACGTTGATTCTGCCTAAAGGAGATCATCCAGCAAAATCAGTGACCGGTTAAAGAAGGGATTAGTCAGAGAAACAAAGTCACTGAACATTATGCTACCAGCACCATGCTTCACAGTTGAGATGGTGTTCTCAGGGTGAGAGCAGTGTTAGGTTTCTGCCCAGATGTAGTAAAAGTTCAGCACAAAGTTTACAAAATTTCCAGAGAAAAAGGGTGTTTTTGGTTAAAATCCTTCAGCTGTGCAAGCAAAGTGCTTGTGAGGTTGTATGAGGTGAAGCTACATCCGCTTCATCCCACCACCCCGTCACTGATTATTTTACTATAACATCATGTCACGTATTGCCTGTCTTGGGAAACAGGGCATTGTTCAAGCAGTACAGTGAGTAAATATATCTGCATTTATTCCTCAGTGTGTGTATGTGTGTGTCTCTTTTTCTTTCTCATTTTAGTTGTCCTAGTTTACAATCCTTGCATATCTAATTTTTTTCAGGTTTGCGTCTAAAGAAAAATCTGCCTGTCTCCTTTTAGTTACGATGACGGATTTGCCTGTGAGGACCACGTCTCCTGGTGATACGGCCATGTTGACTGAAAACGCTTGGATAAACAGACTTGGCACACTGATTCTGCAGTGTATCCTTATGTACTTAATGAATAAACCTCAGTGGTAGAACACGGCTACCTTGAAGCTAGAGTTCTGGATTGAATCTAAGGAATTAAATTTAAGCTGGAAAAAACATGAAGAAGCTCAAATTGCATTTTTTCCTCTCTCTCTCTCTCTTGCTCTCCATTTCTTCTGTTTCTACTTTCTTTATATTTAACTTATTAGAGCCTACCCCTCCCGCTCGGTGACTTCCACTCTTCATAACAGCTCTGGTCCGCCATTTTAGCTTTTCACTCCGAAACCGAGTGACGGATTCGAGTGCTCACAGGGTCTGTAACGATCCAAATCATTTTTCATCACTCTTACAGTACGAGTGTGACTTGTCTGGGTGAAAACAGTGCTGTGAGCTTCGCATGCAGCCAAATAAAATCCCTATCACATTTCCCAGCAGTGCTTTTTAATCGTATTAAGAGGATAATACTGTATTTTAAGTTATAAATTTAAAACATCCTCTTTCTGTAAGGAGTTACTTTCGATGTCTATTGTTGCCAGACTTTGTCTCTAAATACGTGTCTATTTTTGGCCCTGATCAAATTTCACGTCTCATCTTCTTCTGCCTGGACGTCCTACAAATGTCAGTTTTTGTTTTTCTTTTGGGCGTCTTTTTGTGTGTGTGTGTGTGTGTGTGTGTGTGTGTGTGTGTGTGTGTAAGCATAATACATTCTCAGTGAGCACAGTTTGCAGTGCAGAGTAAAAATAGGTTGAAAAATATGCAAATATGTGTGGTAGTCTGGGAAAACCCTTCATGTGGTCAATTTGTGACATTTTCTACTATTTCTGAAAACGAAGGAAACCTGTTTCTCTTTTGCATTCTTCACATTTAGATATAACGGTCAAGGATTTTAAGTGAACCTCTACATTTCTAACCTAATGAAAAACAATTGGACATTATGACCAAATTTGAAAGAATTATAAGTTTGACCAGGAAACGAGTTCTCACTTTGGTTATCAGTATCATCGTCCTCCATCTCATCACCCGATCACATGTGGTGTTTAAACCCGAAACTCATTGTCATCTCTTCACTCCACTGATCTCTATTCATTCTAACATCAGTGTGGAAATAATCACTGAGTCATTCGCTCACTTCTTTCTTGTTATTCATGTCTTTTTACTTGGTCATTTCAAGCTGTCAGTCTGTCTGTACAGAGTGTGTAATGATCGTCTCTGTTTTGCTCTGATGATGCCGTGGCGGCGCATGGAGCATCGCAGACATTTTGACAGCTGCCATCTGATTACACGCTGAATTGTTCAGGCTTATGTCTATATCACTATGGAACAAATTGTACACGGGAGGTTTTACACATCTTTGTGTAAAAAACTAATGCTTTTTACTGTTGTATTTATTAAATTGGCTCCTTACACAGCATGATCTTTGCAGGCAAGGTTAGAAATTCACCTAAATAAAAACATTTCCACATCATTTTGCTGAAGTATATTTATAATAAAGTAGAGCTATCATTTCTGCCTGTTTTCCAAAATGCAGCCATAACATCCAGTGGGTTTTCCCAGATCTCCACACATATCAGGCCTTATTAGCACCTATTAATGGCTAATACTGTATTTTTAAAAAGTGTTATAGTTCCAGGTTCTGATAACAAGAAAGAATTTTCTCATTTTCATGTTAGGAATATTGTATTTGCAAAAAAATGCTTCGTTTTATGCCGCTGCGATTGGGCATTCCAATCTTGGGTAGTAATTTGAAGCAGACAGATACATGTGCGCACACACACACACACACACACACACACAAACACACCGAGGATGTTGAGAATTCCCATCTTTACTGTAAGACAGCCGCTGGCATTTATAAAATCTGTGCCGCGTTATTTTATTATAATCCTGAGCATCCAGCCTCTTCTCTGGAAATCTAATTAATGGCAACACACTTGCTGAACCATCAGAGACTGCTAGACACACACACACACACACACACAAAGAGCTTGCTTTAATTACAATACAGCAGTGCTGATGTATATCACAAGCACAGTGAGGACGCGTGAAGATTAGCTTCTGCACAATGAACCTCATTCTGTTTCTCATGCCTCAAATACAATACAGATATATTGCTAGTATGCTATGAATATGGACATGTTTGAATCCTATATGGACTATTTAAACCTTTTAAACTATTTCATAGTACGGCTTTTTGATCGAATCTGGGAGTCGACTCATGTTTTTGATCGGGAAATCAAACATTTGTTTCACTTCCTGTAAATGGCTTAATGAACCACAGACTTGACTCCCATTGAACACCCACTGTGCATGAACTTGAGGGATGTAAATGAATCCAAAGCTTAGGTGAATCAGTACATCAGTTAAACGAATCTTATTTGAATCAATTCCAAACCTTACTATCGAGTAGTTATTAAACTGGCAACTTGATGTATGTGTCCACATTTATTTTTTTAAATAAAAGTTTATTTTTTGTATGTAAACCAAACTGGTAGTTTTCTGATTTCAAATAAAGTGAGTCTTACCAATGAGATTAGCATCTCACTTAAGAAATAAGTTGAACACAGAAGCACAGATACCAACAGTATGTAGTAGCAATAACCTTTTTCCCCATGACAAAATTTAAAAACATTAGGCAGAAATCTGTATATGAACAGCATATTGTATGTTTTGTTAATTATATACATACAGTATGCATTATAATCAGTAGCGAGACTAAAATACTTGACCCTAATCTAACATACTGAAATAATTTAACAGAACCTCCTATATATCATCTTATTTATGTTTTCTCAGGAGACTGACCTCTGAAACAAGCTCTGTAAGATCCTAGAATAGATTTGTCTCCAGTTTGTCAACAAACGCATGAGAACAATATTGAAATGTATAAAAACAATGCTCCTCAATGAAAGATAGGAAGGGATTTGGATATTTCACCCTCTTTAAACGATTCAAGGAATCTGGAGGAATGTCGGTGCGTAAAGGACAAGGGCACAAGCCTAAGCTGAACACCCGTGATCTCCGATCCCTCAGACGGCACT
>JAOTRR010000059.1:3430301-3445252 GCA_028570945.1 Gogo arcuatus
ACACACACACACACACACACACACACACACACACACACACACACACACACAACTGCTTATATGCTATTGTCTTCCTTCACTGAATTGAGTGTGTATCTTTCCATTTTAGAACGAAGAGCTTGGCTCCTATATTATTTCTATTTGCGGTAATAAAAGCCTGTATCAGACCTACAAATATGATCATTATTGGTATACTGTCACTAGTGGAAAGCACACTATTTTTTTGTCTTTTTTTTCCCAGAAAATACACCCTGTTAGCTGTCCAGATGTATTATTTATAACAATTATTACAACAAATCTGAGAGGACGTATAACCAAGCTCTAACTCTTCTAAAGAGGGAGAGGAGTGGTGTGTCAGAGGTGTGTTTTGCCATTGGCAAAGGGAAGAGGTCCACATTGGACCAGTAGATCACCAGATCACCAGATCAAAACCTCCCCTTTACCCATAGGTCCTACCTCCAAGGCACCTCTCCATTACTTCACTATATTTAAATTTGTACATACACCTACGGTTTTTGCTACTTTTCCAAGGAGACGTAAATGTCTGTGCAATTAGTTCAGTTAACAAACAGCAACAACACATCTTCCGTCTAAGGTCTGGTCCTCTTTTAAGCTGTACAGTATTCCTTCAGTGCTGCAGACTCCACATACGCTCATGGGTTGTCACTGTTTTGCTTTGTGCTACTGCTGCTATTATAAAGGCTGGGGTTCAAAACTAAAGGGTGGGGCAAAGGGGCCCCTACTGCAGCATAGTTGAAAAGAGTGGGTAAAAAGGGCAAGGGCTCTACTTTGTCCCCTGGTGCCATCATATTGAGAGCCATAGGAAGGGTGGCGAGGTTGTATGGGTATGGTAGTAGCTGTGGGCCATAGAGGAGTTGATAAGGATCGGGGTAAAAGGGCAGTTTTGTTGAGTCAGCATGGGGTACCATCTTTCCCAGTGCACCAAAAGATAAGGGTGCAGAAGGGTACGACATAAGCATCTGGTCCTCCTGATTCTTACCAGAGCAGTACCCTCCTGGTATGATTAAGGGAAGTGCATACTCCTCAACAGGATAGCCAGATTCTCTACAGGGCTCTCTTGAAGAGGTGCTGTCCTTTGTCTCTGGCTCTGAATGGGGCACTTGGGGGTGCAGTGCAGAATGAGAAGAGGGGGGCTCACTGCTGTGATCTGAACCTGTTGGAAGCACAGATCTTTGTTTCTCAACACTTTGCATGCCTTGGTGTGCTTGGTTTGTCTCTAAATGTGACCGAAACTGCAGGTTCAAAGGTCTTGGAGAGTGACAAGGGGACTGTGGGTGCCGTTGTGGGGGTCCTTTATGAGTGGTTTGAATGACAGAGCATGTGGGAGAGGGCACAGGGCTTAGTGGCTCCTCTTTGGGCACTATGAGCATTGCAGTGTCCGTGGATCGAATTTTGTTGGTCGAGTATTGGTATGCAGTTTGCTGGGAAAACTCCCTCTCCCTTGCCAGTATCGTTGGCATGGACAAATCCTCTGCTTGGATGCTGCAAGCTGTTCTGGATACTCTAAGATCTTGAGCCTCTTGTGCAGCCTCTTGTGAAGGATCACTGATGTGAATATCCCTGTGTTGGTGTGTTTCTTCCTCTTGATCATTCAAAACACTCTCTTTGACTGATTGTAATGCAGCGGATATATATGGATCTGCATCTGTTCTAACTTGTTCTGAACTTGTCGTTTGAACTTGACAGACTTGGTTTGGTCTGTCAGTGGGTGTGAGGCTTCTTCTCCTCTGATCCTGTGCATCTAGACTCCGTTTCTCAGGAGTTCGGAAGTCCAGGCATTCTGTGCCATTCATTACCAGCACACTGGGGAGACTAGGGGAGATGACCTTTGACCTTTCTGGTGTTGGGCTGAGTCTAACTGGGGAAGATACAGGGCACAAATGTGAACTCTGGCATTTGTCAATAGTGGCTAACTTTGGACCTTCACCAGTAGCTAATCTTTGGTGCTCTTCATTCCTTTCACCTGCCTGTTTCTGTGTGTGTTGAGAATCTGATTTGAGATAGTTTATAACTGGGATGGGCTGCGCATGCCTAGGTGTAATGTCTGGATCTGTCCTTTGAACTTTGTCTACCTCTGGTACCACAGTATTATGACTTTGCATGTCCAGCACTGGCTGCATGGTCTCTGTAGTGTTGCCTAGCTCATGCCGCTTCAGGTGGCAGTTTAGCGCAGCAGCAGTCTTACATACTTTATCGCACTGTGAGCAGGTATATCTAGTCAACGGCCTTCTTCCCAAGCGAGCTGTACTCCCCTTTTCTAAGAACCGCCTGTTTAATACACTGCTTGTCTCTTCTAATTCCATTGAATTTTCCTTGCTTGATGACTCTGAATTACATGAAGCAGAGGTAGGCAGAGGTTTATTTTTTGGATGACTGTTTCTCTGATGTTCCTCTAATTTGGTCTGAGAAGGGAAAGTAGCTCTGCAAAGTAGACACACAAACTCAAATAGATGTGTTAGCTCATGTTTGTCTCGCTTCCTTGAGCTGGAGAACCAGCGGCCACAAGATCCACATTCAGAAGCCTGGTCCCCAGACCAACGTTGTTTGATGGTAGGGGAAACTGTGTATTGAGAATTTGGAGCTGATTGCGATACAGCTGTGGAGAAAGAAAGGTCATACTTTCCAGGACCGCCTTTTTCTTCCTCATTCTCTTCTGTTATTGTGGGAATACAAGGAGCTTGAGTGTTGTCTTTGATCTCCTTCTGATGAAAAACTTCTTTTCCCTCCTCTTTTACTTCATCTTTTTCTTCTTCCTCTACTCCATCCCCCTCTTTGTTTACATCATTCATTAGTCTTTCTGCTCTCTTCATCAGCCGCAGTGATCGTTTGTAGTGCATTTTGCGCTGCCAGCTCTTGATCTTCTGCATATGCAAAGTCTTTCTCTTGGGCTTATAAGAATAATAGGGTCTCCACAGGTTGTCTTCTCCATCATGATCATTCCTGTCCTCCCTGACTTCTTGTCGGAAGAAATACTTCCTCACCTTTCCTGGAAGTTTAGAATCTCTTTCTTCCTGGCTGGAACTGCGATGACCATGGTGTTTGCGGTGGTGATGATGGGTATGTCGTGGTTCTCTCTGGTCTCCATGCAGGAAGTTGCCCTTTTTATCTTTACTTGGTGGACTTTTGTCTCTCATGAGGTCTGTCTCAGATATACTCCTTTTGACAATAGCCTCTTCCCCTATACGTACAGTGATCTGACAAAGAGGCCCACTCCCTTTGACCTCTGAACCCACAGATATGGGAACCACCTTGCTTGATTCACTCTTGGTATGAGATTTTCGTCCCTTGTGAATCTTTTCTGTTGGCTGTTGGATTCTTGAGACTTCTGTACGTGTGCTGATTGTGTCCCACTTACTATGGGCATGTGAATGATCTTTTTGTGCATGCTTTTTAAGTGTTTTTTGCAAAGTCTTATCCATTGTATGACTGCTCTCAGAAGGACATTTTCCATCCCTAGAGGGTGTCTTATCTCTTTGAACAATGACAGAGGATGGGAGTGCTGTGCTATGCATAATGACTGAGGGTTTGCTATGTCCAAATGTAATGACAGAAGAAACTGCTGTCTCTGGGCTTTTGACATTTTTGCCTTTGACACTGCTGTTGCCAGAGAGATGTGAATCTGACCTTTCCTTGTCATTGACCTCTGCTGGTACCTCTGCTTGGGCTGTTGCCAGCTTCCTGCACTGCTCTGTGTCCATCTTGACCAGGAAACTCTCAGAATCCAGCTTAATGTCTTGAGGATGAATGTCCTTAAGGAAGGAATCCAGTTTACTGGGTCCCAGACTTGGAGGGAGGCTGCAGCCTAGAGGCAAAGGCAAGGTAGCTGATGGGTCAGGTTTGAGCAGTCCATCGGCTAAAGCCTGGTTGTATGTCTTATAGGGCCGTTTTTGAGAGCGCATGGGTAGTAGGCGGTAGAGTTTAAGTGCATTAACCTTCTGCTTATAGCCCCCATTGGCTGTCTTCTCACTTGAGATAAGGCCAGGACTAATGCCATGGAATGCCTTCTGGTGTGTCTTGAGGTTGTAGTAGGTAGGAAAGGCCTCCCAGCAAAATATGCACTGGTATCGCCTTTCACCAGTGTGCCACACTTCATGTTTGGTGCGGTACTCTGCCAGAGCAAAAACCTTGTCACAATAGTGGCATGGGTACTTCCGACGCCATGAGTGCACATTAGAGTGGCGCTTGAGACTTGACAGAGTCATGTAGGAGCGTTCGCACACTGAGCAGAAGTAAATGATATGTCCATCAACAATCTTCACAAAGTGATCCTCATCCCTGAGGGCTTCACTGTGAGAAATTGCCCTGGCATGATGTCCTTGGAGGCCTCGTCCTTTCTTTATGGGTCGTCCAGGTCCCGTTTCTTGTCCAAACTGTTCTGTCTCTGTTGCCTCATTTGTTTTCTCCACATTCCCCTCCTCCAAAGGTTCCTGTTTGGGCTGGATGGAGAAAGCTGGCAGTGCTTGCCGACAGGTGGCCTCATGGGATTGCAGTCTTTTATTATGGATAAAGGCTTTGCCACAATGGCGGCAGCTGAGAAGTCGTCCACCCCGATGAAGACGCATGTGCACAGTGAGGGATGAGGCGGTGCTGAACAGACGGTGGCATACCCCACACAGCAGCTCCGGTTTTGGCACTGCTTGATAGGAGTCATGGAAGGATGGAGGAGGGAGGGTCAATGGAGAGACAGAAGGGGGTGAAAGAGGAGGAGGGCTTGATGAAGATGATGGTGGGTTTATACTGGGAAGAGGGAGGCTCAGTTCAACATGTAGGCTGTTTCCTTTACGTTTTTTGCCTTTTGCACTTTCCAGGTCCTTTGTCACCTGACCTTGGTAGGCTCTTGCACTCAGGTTGAACAAGATATGTGCAGTCTCTGTTGTTGAGTGTTCTGGATAGTCATTAGGCAGATTAGCTCCAGATGTCTCTCTTGAGTAGTCCATTTTAGCAGATGTGTGCAATGCAGATGTTGGAAAGTGGGGGCCACTACCAGCCACAGAAAAAGACATAGTGGATTTGCAGTTCTTACTGACAGGTGCAGTCAAATCAATGGGGAGAGTGGAGGAGGAAGAGCAGGATAGGTAGTCTGATTTTGATCCTTTGGACAATGGTTTGTCTCTGAGAGTTTCCTCCTTCCATGCAGTGCTATTTGAAGCATCTCTGTCAAATGCTATAGAAGAGGAAGGGGGATGAATTATTGGACAGTGCTTTTGTGCAGAGAAACCAGGCAGTCCAGAGCTGATTGGAAAACTAAGAGATATCCTTGTCGTTTTGGTACCATCCACTTCATCTGTCCCTTCTCCCATCCTGTCTCCTCTTATCTGTTTATTTCTGTGTTTCATTTGAGTCCTTTCCTTTACTCCACTCACTTGAAACAGACCCTTAAGGAAGTAAGATGCGTAAATGCAGTTCAGCAAGTTCAGAAGTACTGAACAGAGCGAGGTAAAAGTTAGAACCGTGTCCACCACTGGAATGGAAGATTGGCAGGCATTCAGGAAAGGAGGAGAGTCAGTTGGAGAAAAGCTCAATCCTTGGATGTGGATGCTGTACACAGCGACGATACTTAGATGGATATAAAATCGAGTCTTCTCATAGATTGAAGCAGGGCCAGCCAGGTGCTGTTCTTTTAGCTCCAAGGGTACAAAGCTGGCATGGAGGGGGTGCCAGCCGTCCATTCTGGACACCATGACCCCACCCCCAAACCTGAAAAACAGACAGAAAAGTGTTTAAATAAGCTTGTATGCAAGTATCAATTGAAGGCACAAAGATGACGAAGGCATTGCATCTCAAAAACCAAACATAATCATGAATAATGTCATTAAACAGTATAAAACATGCCTTTCAAGTAAATAATAAATAGACAGCATTAGTTTTAGTTTTAGTCGTCCTCATTTTAAGTTTCAGTATTACAAAGTTGGAAACAAACTTAGCAATCAGTATCACTGTTCCACAACGATGCTTTTACTTCTTTTTCTTGGACAGAGTTAATTTTTATCATTACCCAGCTTAAGAAACAAAAATATTGATGGTATATTTCTATAAACATGTGCAAGATTTGACAGAGAATGGTGGTGGTGTTGGGGGGGGGGTGTATGTGGGGGGCAATGATCCCTCTAATCCACCCTCTGCATATCATTTGAGGTAGAAACGCAAAGTTCAATAACCACAGCGATCTGCGTAGTCTTTTCTAGCAATCTGGAATTTTTTACCAAGATGTTCAACAAATTATGTGTTAGCTGGTTAATTCTGTTCACAATGTAAATAAGCATGTACAATTCAGCTATGTATTTGCAATTATGCTACACATGAAAAATCCCCAGTCATGGTTTTTTGCCTGTGTTTTAGCCAGGCAGGCAGGCCTCTGTAAAATTCCACAAGCAGCCCTGAACACACTGAAACTAGGTCAGCACTGTTATTGCAGAGCGAGAGAAACGGAGAGAGGCGGTGAAAAAGAGCCAGGCCAGAGACAGGAACAGCCAAACACACAGACACACGCACACACACGCATGCACACACACACACACACACACATTAACAGAGACAAGCACACACAAGCACATACTCTCTACCACAGCCGTGCACACACCTAGCACATTTGCAAGGCGCATACGAACCAGTTTGCCTGTAAACAAGCCACCTGACAGGTAGTGTCACCAGAACACTACAAACATAGCCACTGACTGTGCAAAGGAAGTACCAAAAAATAGGGCTGTAATTTTAGATGTTACATAATCTACAGTGACAGGAAGTGCACAAGGAGTAAAGCAAAACATGTCAAGGCAAGCAGAAATTTTTCTCTGTTTATCAGCTGTATCAATTATATACATTAAACATATTGTGAAATACTAAGGAATAAGTGACCAACACTGCACCTGTTTCAGTCCATGTGAACATGACAGGCTCAAAACAGGGAAAGAAATGCTTACAAGGGGTTCCACATGTCAAAATTTGTTTTGTGCTATGGATGAGGAAATGCATCTGTCCCTGTTTCCGTCACCCTTTGTGCGTGACGCACACACTGCCTCTCAACAAGCCGTCCTTAGCTCAAGAGGCTGGCCAAGCGTGACAGGGGTTTTACCGCCACCCTCCCTTTCATCCCCAGCACTCCGGCTCCCCCTCTACTTGAATACGCAACCGCCTGAAACAGTTAGAGAGACAAACATTCGACGAACTGTCTGTACTACCATTAATAATGTCCTGTAAAAGTAATGGAGCAAAGCAAATATTAATTTATTTTTCTATGTCTCTCTATGTTTGTTTTCATGTCATATGCAACTCATTAGCAACTGACAGTATAGGTTAGGAAAGAAGGAAATCTGTGAAGTGATGTCAGAAAAGAAGAAGATGCTCTTAGATTATGCGTCGATATCCTGTGTATTGCATGGATGCATCCATATTTTTATTTAGTCATTAGCAATGAGACGAAACAGAAAAAGAGCACTCTGGAAAAGAGAGAACTATGAAGGCCTTTGGTTTTCATCCGGCCTGTGACTCTGGACTGGGCAGAGCCGGACTGTGAAAAGGTGGCTGTGACTAGATCCTGAACTCTGAACAACCCCCCTGGACAAAAACATGGTTGAGCTGGCCAGAGGGAAGGGGAGGAGGGGGTTGATGGTGGAAATGAAGAGATTGGCAATGAGCGGTGAGCAAGAACAGGTTGGGAGCAGGAGGCATGGATGGGTTAAGAGGTGGAAGAGGTATCAAATCCTGTCCTATATCTTTAAGATGCTCAGGTGCTGAACGTGTATCTCGATAGGCCACGCTCCAGCGGCTGTACCCATGGAAAAAGCCACGCTTGACATGGTCTGGAAGTGACTCCCATAATTCTTTAACTGCAAAAGTCAAATGAAATGGATAGGAAGAAGGATAAGATTGAAACCATAATCCATCTAGTGTTATAGCTATTTTCCTAAGATTTTGCAGCTTAGAATAAACTTGGCAGGAAGTCCCAATAGAAACTTCGTCATCATGTTATAATGGAAATCAAGAGACTCTGTAATGTCAAAATGCAAAAATGTTAATCACCATTTGAGCAATGACAAGCTCAAATACAACCAAAAAACCCCACACCCAGATAAATGTTTAGTAAATGAGCAAACTGCTCACTCCTACATCATGATCCCACTGAGCCCTACGGCCCGTTTCAAACAGGCTGTAAAAAAAAAGAACGTGGTGTACTTTAAAAGCTTTCGTACATTCCACAAAACAAGAAAAAAAGAAAAAGACGGAACAACATGGCCATTTTATAATCTTATTTTTTGACATTTGTACATTCACATATTCTCATATCAAAACTTGTACCCTTTTAGTAATTTCCAACTAAATGTACACTTACTATAAAACATTAAGTATCACAAATTACAAGTACCATAAAATCTGTAAAATGTATCTGTAAAAAATCTGAAAAAAACCCATGTCTTAGTTTCTATTAAATCGGAGTGACTCATCGGCCGTGAAAAAGAACTGCGTGGTTGAGCCACGAGAGGAGAGGATAAGGGAGGCAGGCCTTGTTTAGCACCACACACACACACACACACACACACACACACACACACACACACACACACACAGTCGCACTTCCACATACGCACAGACGCACACACACAGGCATGCTCGTGCACACACAAACAGGACAACACTCCTCTCATCTTGCTTCTCGTGTCCTACGCAGAACTCAAACAACAACAACAACAACAACAACAACAGTCAATATGATAGTGGTGAAGAAGAAGATTGCTGGAGCAGGAAGAAGAGAAGAATGAGAAAACAGAAAAGAGTCTGATGGTCTCTTCATTTCTCTGCCAGGCAAGCACACAACAAGACTACGTACCTCGAAAAACCTCCTGCTGCATCTCTGCTGCGATCTGTTCTCTCTCTCTCTCTCTCTCTCTCTCTCTCTCTCTCTCTCTCTCTCTTGCCCTCCCTCGTTCTGTGTGTGTATGCTTGTCTGCGCCTGTGTGAGTGTGTGAGTGTGAGTGTGTGTGTGTGTGTGTGTGTGTGTGTGCATGCGCGTGAACGAGAGAGCGCAGGCAGCGCACACACAGGCAGCACTATGTAGAGACGGAGGGCAGGGACGACTCTCGCACTCCCGAATCTCCCCCTCCTTCTCTCCTTCTTTTCTCTCTCGCCTGCTCTCTCCACACACTCTTTCTCCCTCTTGCACTTCACTTTGACTCCGACACACGATTCCAGGGTGTTCCTTCTTTCCCCTCGTTTCACCAACTATCCCACCGTTTTTTCCCTTTTTATCACCAACCCCTCTCTCATCATTTTAATTCCAGCCCCCCCTCCCACCTTTTTTGTATTGTTCTTCATACACGCACACTCAAGCACTCGCTGTAGCCCATATTACACAAAGCCGGGTGATAGCATAGCAAGCAAACGAGCAAGGGAGCAAGGGAGGGAGGGAGAAAGAGAGAGGGAGAGCAAGAGGACGCCATTTAAGCAGTTTGTTACGAGCACTGCCAGTCCCCAAAATGGCTGAAAACAAACAGGAGCTATGCCAACAGGAAAAAAAAAAACTGGGAACAGAATAGACAGTGGGAAAGGAGATAAAGAGTAAAAGAAAGGAGTGGAGAGAGAAAGAGAGAGAAGACAATACTTTGCTGAAAGCAGAACTCTTTAAATGAACTGAAGTAGTCGAAAGGAAAGAAAGATCAAAGCGAGGAAAACATACGCGTGGACATGCTCTTTGTTTTCCATTTTCTTCTCCGTTTACTGCCCTCCATAAAGAGCTGGAGGTTTATGGTGAGTAGTGCTGAAAGAGCCAAGTAAACATTGTGGAGTTCCTGCAGGAGCAGGCGCAGGTCAGAATCAGGACATATGTACATACCCTTACCAGAGATTTATGTTTTCCAGCAGTATTTTATTGGGACGTATGCATTCACATTCGCCATGAAAGACCCATTAACAAAGCACAACGTCAACAGAATTGGTGAAATTCTATGATCTAGCTATAATCATAACCGGTCTTGCTATGCTCATCTAAAGACTCCTGTTTGCTTGTTTTCACTCATTTGCAAACTGCTTGTCTACTGTTACTATTATAATCCCGCTATCTGGTGTTACACAGAAGTTCCCCTTCGAGTCTGGTTTCTCTCAAGCTTTCTTCCTCGTGTCATTTCAGCAAAACTTTTGCGGCTTGCTCATTAGAGAGCTAAATTTACATCTGAAACCTGCTTTGTAATGTTGTCTATTGTTAAACGTACTGTGCAAATAAAATCGATAAATTGTACACCTTGTATTTGTTCTGTTATGAATATGAGGCTGGTGGACACAGTTGCGAGCACAGTTTTATGAAAATCTGACTCAGAAAGCAGAATTGTAGTCAGTAAACAGACAAATAAATCAAGATTTTTATTTGCACAGGCACTGAGAAATGGTTCAGATCAGGAAGTGGCACTCAGAATTAGAAACTAACAGAATAACATAAACCTGACAACGGTCACTAATGAGAAAGCAGTTTAAATACACAGAGATGATTGGAGCTAAACATGAATAAGTGAAGTGGAACTAGTGTTCGGGTGAGTATGTGGAGGATCTCTCACCCCTGCCTTCACCCATGCCAAGTAGATGCCCTGTGTTTTTGGTTTTTGACGGTGGTGACAGAGAGCCACAGGGTCATCACTGGGAGACATCTGACTTGTCCGAATGGTAGATAAAATGATAATACTGAGTCTTATTAGTGGAGAAGCTTTGATAGTGTACCATGTTCTCAATTAGTCTGAAGTAGCAACATTCCTACATTGAACAAGTTGATAAAACGCTCCTATCACCTCCAACTCGCACAAACTCCGCCCTCTTCCAAATGATAAACTCCAAGCCATGGGTTGTAAAGGGAGCAGTGTGCAGGAAGATGCACAGTGAAAAACACACCAACGAACCATGTTTACTGCTAATGAGCTGCTACTGTAGCGCAAGGCACACCCCTGGGGGGCGGGGCATATATGCTCTAGAGAGCCTTTAATTGGACAAACACGAGGCTAGTACAGGATGAGTCATAAATAAGTTGTAATCATTCTCCTGAAACTATTTTTTGTATACTTGTTCGAGATATCTAGAGCACTAAGGGACAGATAAAAAATATATTTCAGAGATACTGAAATTAAATTTGCATAAGTGAAAGGAGATCAAGTAACTAGAATTATGTCTCGTAATACAGCCTTCAGACTAGCACACTTTGTGATTAAACATTTTAATAAAGAAGAAGCACATAAAATTGCTTTTCCTTTGCTTTTTTTCTTTCTCTCCTCACCTCTCTGGATATCTATCACCTATTTTTATTTCCATTTAATTCTCAAGTGTGCCTCATTACATGCACACATCCCAGTCCATGTCTCCTCTCTGTCCCTCTCTTTATTTCCCCTCCTTTCGCTCTGCCTTGTTTTCTCACCTCACATTGTGTACCAGGCCCCTTGTCTCCATGGGAACTCGCCTGGAACGGGTGGCGCTCTTATGATCCCACCGGCTTTCCATGGAACTTTGTCATCCCCCCCATTCATTTTCTGAACCAATTTATCTGTTTATCCCTTCGTGCCTCATGCTGAGTACAAGTGTCCGGCAATTGGTGTATAGATTTTGTGGTTTAGTACGTGCCAGGCCACATATGTTCCAGCGTTCCCTCCCGGCAGGCTGCCGTTGACTCTGTGAGGGAAGTGCAGCGTAGATCCGTTTGTGTTCATTCGCTGCAAAGTCATCCTTCTTTTTAGGGTGGAAATGGAGAACCCGTAACCACACAGCCACAGAAATGAGAGTTAACTGGAAAAACTGTCGAGGTTTGTGGCTCTGGAAATCCTTAAAGAACGCTTCTCATGGTGCATCGGGTTCAGGATTGTGCCATGCCAAAGTGATATTTCACTGTCGCTGAAGGAGTTTGCAAGTTACATAATGTCTGCAACGCTTTATAATCAAGGTCTTTCTCCTGACTATTACTGAAAAATATTTAAAAAACATTTATTTTAATCCTTTAACCCCTTACACATTCAGTTTATTATTATTATTATTATTATTATTATTATTATTATTATTATTATTCATGATAAACATCCATAATGTTTTTTATTTATTTCATTTCACAGCACTATTTTCTTCTAATATTTTTGCTTGATTTTAAGTATTAGTAATGATTTTAAAAAATGAAAATATTTTCAAGACATTTCCCTGAATTTTAAATTGTTAACCCACTTATTCAGTTCTTCATATTAAAGCATTATTCACTAACTACTAATGAATAATTCAGTAACTACAACCGCCATTGTTCCTAGGTGTTAAAATCATTTATGTATATTAATTAATGTTTAATATATTGTTTATACCCAGTAAACTACTAAATTGCCCTGGGAACATCTCTACCCCTTTTATTGAAAATGCCAGAATATATGAATATTCATGAATATGCAATTTAACAGTCCTCATGTCCTGTTCCTGCCAACACAAATAACTAGCCGGCTAACTCACTGCTAGTGCGCTAGTTAGCTTGTGTCACAAGTGGGATTTCAGTATCTGAGTCAAAATATAATGTTATCATAACACCCACAATTTTGTTCATCAGTTAAGTTTACTAGATAACTCAGCATGGACGTTCTACGGTTAAAGGTTTTCACATATACTGTAATTTTTGAATCATTTGCATGTCAAACGTGATTGGTCCAAAACTCTTCAGATTATTTTGTTGGTGCTTTCACATATACAGTGTTTAGTTTGTTTGAATGGAACACTTGGGTTCGAGAGCCACTGAGCTCCCAAGTGAAGTCTAATGACTCTGAATCGACTCACCTGCAGGAAGTGAATCAGATATGACGTGTTTTGGGTTGCAGTGGGTTTGTTTGTTTGTTTGTTTGTTTTAGATGTAAGCTGCTAAACTGATCCAAAGCACAGAGCTGTAGAACTGCAGAAATGCCATGAATTGTGGGGATTCAAACTGACAAAAAAGAGAGAAAATAAATAAAGAAATAAAATAAAATAGAAAATAAAAGGTGATTTTTGTGATTTCTAAGTGCATTGGTAAAGCTTTGTTTACTTTTTCCATTTTTCTGATCAGTGAATGACAGCATTTCATGAGGATGTTTTTAGCTCTACACACTCAGCAGCAACCTTTTTTTGTTTAATTATAAAATTGTGAGTTTAAAACAAACCAAAAGTATTTATTCTTACCTGAGAAATGGACTATGTATGAAAACATCCTCTCACATCACAAAAATCTGTTTTTTTGTGAGAATGTACTGAGAAAATCTTTGTTTTAAATGTTTTAAATGACCTATACATTTAAATAATGTATGCAATCAGAATAAACCAGATGAAACTATAAATCACATTCTGTATTCAGTGGAACTGTAAATAAACCACTGGACTCCACGGTATAGTTTAGCAGAAGACCCTTTTTTTTTTTACTGATTAGATGCATTTTCTTGGACTGTAAATAATGCAAAACTTGTCCAGCCTTAGTCTGTAAAGTGCTGATGGAGTCCAAAACAAACACGTGCTCTCTTTATCTTGTTCTGAACATATCTGACAATGTTTATTATTCCTCAGCTGGTCACGGTGACGATCGTGTCGTAGTTTTGTGAACACAACTCGGGTGAATGTTCCCGCGTTCAATGCTGATCAAAGGCTATCTTCAGTATGACATATGGATCAGTGGACACTAATGAGCGAGCCGTGGCCAGCTGAATCTCCACGGCAACAAAGAGCCTGGGACATCTGGAGAGACACACACACACACACACACGCGGACACACACACACACACACACACACACTCATGCTCATGCTCCTGGAAAGGTTTGGGGGATGAAGGGAGTGACGAATGCGTCACTGTTGTTGTTGTTGTTGTGTGTGTGTGTGTGTGTGTGTGTGTGTGTGTGTAGACAGGCATGGGAGGGCTGAAAATGTAAATGTTCTAATTATGATCCTTTTCCACTGGACAGTGTGGGGCAGTAACACTAACAAACAATTCATAACAAACAATTTTGGTGTTATTGCAACCCCCACGTGAGTGTACCATACCGTACCCAAGTACCTGTGCTGAATTTGCTCTCTTCGTTCCCTCTTTCGTTCTTGACTTTAATCGTCAAACGTAAATGTCGCACAGACGTCCTGCCAGAATTTCTTTCTCATTGTAAATGTCAGTTGTCTGTCAGCTTTATGAGGCAACATCACAATTTGGTCATAATTTATATATATTTATATATACACACATCTCTTACCCCGTGATTTGTGTAAAATCCACAATTTGCAAGTTATCCACTGAATACTTCTGTTCACTGTACATTACAACACAATTACGCAGCAGATCCTTCACAGCACACTTACACTAAATCCACACAGCAATGTCACAGCCAAGAATATAATAATCAAGTTCAAGAGTAAAACCATTAAAGCATTATGATTAAGTCTGTTATAAACATATTTCTGTAATGTAATAAATACAGCTGTCATGAAGGACTACAGTAAACCTGCACTGATATCAGTGACTATGCAATAAAAGTATCATTAATCCTGATTAAATATGGAATGAACCTAAAATGTGTTTTTGCCTTTATACATGTAACAAATGTTTTAATGTTGGGGTTAAATACAAAATAAGCCTATTAGTAATAAATGTATTATTATTATGGATTAAATATGTAATAAACCTTCTAGTCTCAAGTTACATATGTAATAAACAGATTATTAAATATGTAATAAATGCATACGTATCAGGGTTTAATATATACTGAAAGTATCAGTGTCATGATGAACTATGTAGTAACAGAATTAGTATCATTATCATGGTTAAAGATATAATTACTTATGAGTATTATAGTTACATATGTAACAAATGTATTAATAGTGGAGCTAAGTATGTTATACACGTTTAAGAATTATAGTTAAATATGTCAAGTCAGTTTATTTGTATAGCGCTTTTAACAACAGAATTGTCGCAAAGCAGCTTTACAG
>JAOTRR010000059.1:3456665-3488249 GCA_028570945.1 Gogo arcuatus
CACACACACACACACACACACACACACACACACACACACACACACACACACGCCTACCATGCTGCTAGTGACATCACTAGGGGACATGCAGTTCCTGCAGGAAGAGTTTGTTTTTTTCTTGTAACTCCACAGCACAGGCCTGTTCTCAGAAACCCATCAAAAACAATCCAGTGCGTATATTTCACACCTTTTTTTTTATTCAGTTCATCTTCAGCCATCTTACAGCAATTGTTAGGATTATAACTCAGAACAATATGGGTTCAAACATGGAAATGAGTTTAAAGGTCAGTGAAGTTGTCAGGCTTTTGTAAAT
Organism: Gogo arcuatus; assembly: GCA_028570945.1. Classification (NCBI taxonomy): domain Eukaryota; kingdom Metazoa; phylum Chordata; class Actinopteri; order Siluriformes; family Anchariidae; genus Gogo; species Gogo arcuatus. Next base: position 3,456,979 of record JAOTRR010000059.1, read on the forward strand.
CCCAAAACTTAAATGCTTATATTTATATTGAGAATCTGAACCACAATACGCACAAAATAAATATGATATTCCGTATGGGAAGTACCATTTAGTGACTTTGGACCTCTTAGTGAGTCTCTCTGTGAATGAATAACCTGAGCCATAACTCGCAGCTCCTCCTCTGCTCCTGCTCTACACTTCAGTGCACAACAGATTACGAAGGTTTGTATCTACTAGTACACTAATGATAAATAAGACTTAAAATGAACGTCCATGTTCTGATAAATATAACTAGATCAATAGTTCATTTCCACAGACCCCCGCCAGCTGATTTATTTAATGAACATGACCCAACTATATAAATATTAGGCCCATTATTTAAACATGGACAATAATATTTTGGCCTGTTATAATTGGTGAGTCACTGAACTGCTTAATATCTGAGTATTTTTACTCACAAAATACAGTTTTTGCTAAATTCATCATTAGCGTCATCATTGTCGACGTTATTTATTGGGGACATGTTTTTGAGTTATTACGGTTTGAATGAAACCCGTTCATTTCAAGTGAGTGAAGAACTCAATAGTAAATATAATAACTTTGATCATCATGGTTTGTGAGCAGGTCAGTGGGGATTTGAGCTGCTTATAATATTTAGAATTTATGTTATACAGGTGTTTCAATGGAAAAATGCTATTAAATATCCTTACAGAACTTCACATATGAATATTTATGCATAATAAACATAATAAATAGGCTCCAGATGCACCACGATCCTGACAGTTAGTGAAGATGAATGAGTGAATGAGTGAATTAAAAAACACGTTTTTCCCCCATGATTCTTTCATGATTCATTTTCATGTTTTTTTTACGACATTAATTTTTGTGATTTGTTTATTTTCACACCACGAGTCGTTCAAGTTATTTATTTATTTTCATAATTCATTTTTCATATAATTCTTTCACAAGATTCATTTATTTTCCCATGTGATTCTTTCACACAATTCATTCACTTTCACTTGTGATTCCTTCATACAATTCATTTCCACATGTGATTCTTTCCCAAGATTCATTTATTTTCACGTGATCATTTCATTTGATTCACGATTCACATGATTCTTTCTCATGATTCGTTCATTTCCACGTGTGATTCTTTCATACGACTCGCTTTTCACGTGATCGAAATGCTGTAAATGAACATTGAATCAATTATTTTCACATCTGATTCTTTCATACAATTCATTTCACACATCTGATTCTTTCACACGATTAATTTTTCATACGTGATTCTATACACTGATTCATTTATTTTCACAAGTGATTCCTTACATGATTCATTAATTTTCACATGCAATTCTTGAACATGATTTATTTTTCTGTGATTCTTACATGATTCATTCATTTTTAACAAGTGATTCATCCTATTCATATCTCATTAGAAGTGATTCCTTGTGATTCATTAACTTTCACGTGATTTATTTTTACGTGCGATTCTTACGATTCGTTTATTTTTACACACAACTCGTATCATTTCACAAGTGATACCTTAAATGATGCATTTATTTTCACATGATTCTTTAACACGAGTCGTTGTTCCAAGTGATTCTTTAACATGTTACTAACAAATGCAACCCCCCCCTCCCCTGAACAAGCAGTTCATTTTATTTTAAAACCACACTGACTGCAGCTTTAAAATCACACCCCTACAAACTGAACTTTATTCACTTTAATACTTTCACAAGTCATTATATATTATAGTTAGGAACTGATCACACTTTCAGGGTGAATGTGAAAGTATCACAGGGTTAACTTCCTTTTCCTGTGTGTGAGCTGTGTTTACACCAACAGCTCATCTAATACCACTGAGGAACACTTGCTTCCTTCGCAGATTGTGTGAAAGATATTGAGAAAGTGTTTGTGCACATACTTTGATTCCCTATAAAACAAAACAAAAATAAGTAAACCATCGAGTTACAGTGTCCTGATATATTTGTGCATTAGGATCAACTTGTACAAGCAGACAATTTTGCTCAATACATATTGATAAAAAAAATTGATAAAAGAAAATATTAAAGTTATAGAATAAATCCTTCAAGGTGAAACGCGTCTATAAACTGAAACAACTTCACACAGGAGCTACACTTCTAACACCATTAACTTTTATTCAAGCAGCAGACACGTTTATTTAAAACGACTTGCATCCGAGACCTGAAATAAGTAAATAAATATATTACGGTAAACAAGTTATTTCCAATATGTTCGAGAAAAATAAATTCAACAAAAGCAAGAATTACTACTACTAATCCCAGCTTTTATTCATTATAAGTTTCCTGAATGTATTAATGTAGCTCAGATACTGAAAGCAGGATTTTTTTCCAGGTTTTGCTTTTTCAAGACTGTGATTTTTTTTAAATTAGTAAATGCAGTAAAGTTCTAGCTTTCTACATTTGGTCATTAAAAAGCATACTTTGTTCTTTTTTCATACTTATGTCTTGTTTTATGGCTTTCCAACTGCAAAGTTAAAATTAAACCCCTGCTTATTTCATTTCCATAATAATTTCACACTGTTCCCATAAGGTTACAGAACCTCCTGATCTCCTAAATCCCAGTTTAGTCCCCAAATACACAGTACCATCATTTTTACTCACACTTTAGTCTTATGATCTTGTGCATTAATGTTGTTAAGTTTAAGATTAGCTCTAAACCGTATTAAAATTTGTACCATGAGCAGACCGGACTCCAATAACCCCAGCAGTAGCAGCTGTACTCCAGCAGAGGAGGCTGTGAGTGTGTAGAGTTGTTGTGTAACTGAGTTCTGGTGTCTGCCACACGGTGGCGCTCAATCTCAACTCAAACAGAACCACGGCTCAGAGGGGTTCATGTGGCCCAGTTACCAGGATCAGGGACCATCTAGAGGTTCAACAATGTAAACATGTTAATATAACCAACCAGTATGGAGGAGAAAAGAGCAGAGAAGACAGAGGTGTGGTGTAAACATGAGATTTTATTCTGAGGGACAGAATATACAACATACAGTACATATACACAAAGAACAACATGAAATCAGCTGCTGTGGTGCTCTGCTGACTGTAAAATGATCATTAATAAAGGCTGTACAGATGATTTCATTAAAAAAGCAAATGCTAATGAAGTCTTTTCCAGCAGGCTGTAATACTCAGCACTCTTAAGCATTTAGTTTAAACACACCAACACTGCTGACACTGCATTCAGCTTAGAGGCAAGTACAAGTCATTACACGCCCATGTAAAGCACCTAACTTCTTCAGCAAAACAACCAGGAACTGTCTAGCCTTTAAAAAAAAAAAAAAAAATATATATATATATATATATATATACACATACATACATACACACACTCGAATAAATAACTGTTGCTTACTTTACATGACCTTACATGCAAACGTGGTGTCAGATCTAAAACAGACCGGTGAAGAGTTTTAGTAACATATTTAAGCTTAAAATCTTAGTAAGAATCAACACATGACTTATAAAAAAGCTAATGAAAAGGTTTTGCAATGATCATTTCAGGGTTGAGATGTGGTGTCTATCAAAGTAAAAATAAAAATAATAATAAGAACCTGAGTGTTATGGTTTCACAGATAGCCACGGTGTACGATCAGATTATGTCACGTCACTGCTGACTGTCCAACACGGTTTAAAATGTATTTCTATCTACTGTATTACTATCTGCCCCTTCATTTTTTAAACCCCCCCATCAGTTCTCATGAATTTTGTATCCTGCTGCAATGCTACAAAAAAAACAAACAAAACACCTTTCCAACTCGCCCTGATGCTGGGATCAGATTTAAAGAATTCAGCCCTGATTTTGTCATGGCCAACAAATTTCCAGCGTCGGGCCTGAACATGAACTTTGGGAAAGTCTTGTGACGCAATCGAAGAACAGCGACTGGGACGGCCCATGACACCCTGACAAAAAGTCTAACACGTCAGAACTTTTTTGTATTTTCTCGCCTAGTTTGCCATGATTGACGATTTCTTGACCCTCCTCCATGACGACGTGAACGATTATTGGGCGGGGTCAAACTTGTAGTGTTGCCAGTCACATGAAGACATTGCAAGAATTTATGGCACTTTGATCACCTAATCTGACATGATGACCATCATGAAAGACAAAACTATCACGTGGTCTGATCCCAGCATAAATCACACTACAGCGAGTTCTGGTGCAACCGAAGACCTTTAGCAGCGTTGAATCCATTTCTGTTGTAAACACGTTACGCTACGACCCCTGCTGCCAGTCTGAGTACGTTCCTTATATAACTATAATAGACAACAGCCATCAAACTCCCAAGACCACTGCACTGCTGACCAGAACTAAAACAGGAAAACAGCTACTTGGCTAAGCAGCACTGCACACCAGCAAAGCACGACGTGATGAATACTTACAGTGTAAGAGATTTTATAGCCAAGTCGCACTCAAAAACAGCTTTCTAAAACAGAAGAACCATTCAGGGATTTTATCTTTTTATCTCCCTTGGATTTTTTTTTGGTTGCGTATACAAGAATGTATGCGGACACTTCCGTACAAAGATTTCACAATACGTTGAGTTTTGAATGGCTGATTAATCCTGCAATAGATTATCACACTGTCAAGAAGACAAGACAATATTAACCTCCTACAAAATAATAAAGCACACATTCCCAATCTTCTTCATGGAGAACCACCTTTCCTGGATGTTTTTGCATTTTCCCAGCTCTAACACACCTGATTCAACTGAGAAACGGCTGTTAATTAGGTGATTATCTGGTTTAGGTGTGCAAGAGTAGGGAAATTGCTAAAATTTGCCGGACAGGGGATTCTCAAGGACCAGATACGCAGCGACTGGACAGGCCTCTGATGAGTAAAGTGCATTTCTACAGCCGTCTCTCTAGCATGGACCTGTGATATAACACATCTATCCTGTTAAAAGTCCCATTCTGAGATGTCCCTGCTCTGAGAAACTTGACAAACCCACGAAGTTGGGCTGGTGTGTGACCCCTTTTGAGACAAATCTAGCGACTTTTAGAGCAGATGTTACTGGCTGTCTTGTCCAGCTAACATCACAGCTGCTGGTATATGTGTTGAGAGTGTGTGAAGTCTGACTATTGTGCTTGCGACCAATCACTAATCATCATAGTTCCCCAACAACCAATCACGGATCACCATTATTCCCAATGTCCAATCACTGCTGTTCCTAACAACCAAATGCTGATCAACTACGGTTTCCAAACAAGCAGTAATCACAATTGTTTGCACCCTTGCACTTCTTCGTTCTAAGCTCTCTTCCTGGAGATAAATACTACTAATAACTGTTTCCTTCATGACTACATCTTTATCTCTGGATTCTTGATACAAAGTATAATAAACACGTAAAAGTTTATAGAGCTAACAGATAATCAAATTCTAATGTTATTTTCTATTGTTAAAACAACTGTGTTTTGGAAAATACTTCATGGACCCTCGCTGGTAACTTTACACACTAATGATCATAATGAATAAATTAACATGCAAATTAATGTGTCCGTGACGTCACCCAGCGACTTCTAGCCACTTTCTAAGCACTTTAGCTACTTTCCCCTGAAAAGAGTTAGCAACACTGAGGTAAACTCTCTAACCCGACTTACTCTTAAAGCAGATAATCTGATCCTGCCTCCGTGGCAAGACACGAATTCCTTCTTTTTTCTCCCCCTTATTCAATCTGGATCATTTAATTGGCAGCCTGAAACGACTTCCTAGACGCTGAAAAAAATAATAATAATAGGGAAGGAGACATGTTTAGCTGCGGCAAGTGACTCAGCCTGACTTCTCTCTTCCTTACAAAACAACAACCCTGGAACAGAACAGACTCCATTTTTATTACAGAGAAGTCTCCGCCATACTGACACCAACAGCAGCCCTGACGATGGATTACATACATTTTATTTTTAAAAATATCACTAAGAACATAATTTAAGGCAAATATACAAGAATATTTATGTATATATGTATATATTAAACCACTCGGCGACAAAACACACCCAAGTTACATATAACAAAGCGTTTACTGTTAGCTGGCTAAGATGGCTAGCTAGCTAAATAACTAACCTGCTATCGAATAAAACAGTTACCCATTACTTAAAACTAAATCGACATACTAGCTCATAAACGTTTTAAAAATCGTTAAAAAAAGTCGTTTTAATATCGTGTACAGCGACCAAAGACGATTGCTAGATCAACATTATGCAAGCTAGCTTACTTAGCATTGCGCGCGTGTAAGAGCAAGTTATCGACGATTGCCCCCCTTTTAAAATGCTTTAAAGTATTATATAACTAATAAACTATATTATAAACCCTTTTCTATAGTAATAAGATAACATTAATGTACATTTCGGTGCTATTTCCTCAAAAAACAATCACCATGGCAACTAATCTTAGCTAGATAGCCAATGTACAACTTAGCTAGCACTTGAGTTACTGTTCTTTTGTTTATTTTGTTAAATACCGACAATAAGAGAAATCGACCAGCTCATATAATGTAATATTAAGGGTCTTCCCCCTTATAAATATTAACTCCACCTCACCACGCAAGAAGATGATTTAGAAAATCGTCTACTCTACGTTTGGGAAATCATGAAACTTATAGCCTAGATTTTTTATTTATTTATCGTCAATCTAAAAACTCAAATTAATTTTTATTTGTTCACTCCGCTGCTGTTGTGGAGGAGACAGAACTGTGCTAAGCTAAGAAGCGAACAAGCGCGGCGGCCATATTGTGTATTAATGTTCTCCTTCGAACGAAGGCAACATGTAGCCGAACAAATTATTATACATTTTACTTTAAGAAGAGTTAAATCAACGTGACTGATCAATGTAGGTGTAATAAAATACAGTAATGTAAATAGCACGAAGATAAATGCTAACCTTCACACTAACCTTAGTAATGCATTTTTTGTTACAGAAGAGAAAACTAACACTTTCATTACAGTAAACTAAAACTTATATTCAAATTACATGTTCAGAAAATATCTTAAGAAGTATTTAAATAACCCATCTCTCTATTAATACTGTTATCTGACGTTATCCGATGGAACCTTGCGACTAAAACGCGGCCTACAACGTAAAATCAAAAAATATGGATCAAAACTTAAAATACCTACCACCCTTTTAAGCAATCGTCTGAAAAACACTAAACGATAAATTCTGATATTTTATATATAAAATTTTTAAAAACATTTAGTTGGTATAAAGCTCCAGGCTTTCCGGGGGCTTTCCAACTCCGCATACCGAAATTCAGTGTCAGTTGTCCGGCCATTGCTTTAACTCGACTCCGAGGCTTCTTGCAATTTCCCATAAAATAGTAGCAAATGTTAAAAATTGCTACCAAAAATATCGGTCATATTTAAAAGCGTGCTAAAGAACATTGTCTAAAAATTTTACGCCATTTATCATAAAAGCTAAATAAAACATATGTTTGAATCTTCGGTGGTTGAGGTAGGCCTTTCGCGCGAGCTTCTTTTCCAACACTCGTAGCTGGTCCAGGGCGAGACGGAGGGAACAGTACCGTTTTTTTTTACTTTTGCTTAGAGGGGGAAAATAGCATTCGGTCAACATCGGCAGTGTTCGTAAAAGAGGCGGGACGATACGAATGTCGTTATAGTTTGTTCCGATTGGTTAGTTCTTACCAGCTCATAAATATTCATAAGCATGCCCACAAATCACGTAACAAATTCTTGAATATTTAAATTAATTTACACCCAGACGGCTTCTGGTTACGCCTTTTCTAATAATAGACCAATAGGAAGTCTTGTTTTGTGACTTCTCGCCTTATTCTGGTTAGGATTCGTTGAATAGAAAAACGTGCATCCTGATTGGCCGTGCGTCTCCCCTTATGAATTATTTATAGATACCATTCGTGTAGCCAATGAACGTTCAGGAGCGTAGAGGCACAACCCGCTTTCGGACTCGTTTGCCCCTGTGAAAGAGCCTGGGCTAACCTGTAGCTGTGCTTCAGTCTATATAAACACGTGTGCGAGTCTTTTTCTTTCAGATGCGCTTAGAGCGCACCAGTGTTTAGATCAAGGGGAGGAAGGGGGCTAGCGGAGTAGTTTAAGCAGTTAGATTATATACATAAATAAATAGGCACATTGAGTGTTAAGAAACGTGGTTCGTTTGGAAACCGCCATCGGACACGTTCCGGTCACCTCTCGGTGCCAGGAAGAGAGTCTTGGTGGCGTTTCAGAGCCGTTCCCTCTTTGAAAAGCGGCGTGCCGAGGGGAGGACGAGTCTCTTTGAATAGACAAGATGCACGGACCGCCTTCCAGCGACAGCGCATGCCCACTGCGCCTCATCAAGAGAGTTCAGTTCGGCATCATCAGCCCAGATGAGCTTGTAGGTCTTTGCCTTTGCGCTATAGGTTTTTCTCTTCATTCTTTGGACACCAGCTTTGTTGCTGTGAGCTTCGCCGTGTTATTAACATCATAACCACTCTTAAATTCATGTTTACTTTAGTTTCAGGGTTTAGTGTTTGTTCGCGCGCCTTGTTTAGCGCTAGCTTAGCATTGCTAGCTACCTCACGCGCCACTCAGTAACAGCCATAAGCAAGCGCACGTGCAGAAAGTTGAACAGAAATTGGGTTTATCAATAAAAACTGACTTAAGTACAGCAATGCAGAGTTTATAAAGAATGAGATCACCTTATTTTATAGCGGGCTGTCTGGTTTTTCTTTTCATTTCTTCTCGCTAATCTCCCAAAGCTCGACATAATGTTTCTTCTCTTCATGACAATAAAAAAAATTTACAAATTAAATCAAACGCATGCCTTTTTTTTTTAATTTTTCTAATGCACAATGTCTGTTATGCACTTGATGCTAACATGGGGAATGTAATAAACACAATAGAAATGTTGCATATGAAACAAACATGCTGTAGTCCTAATTTATTGGAATGCCCTCAGGTATTGCAGGTTCTGCTTTCCTGTAGCCCTGATGTGGTCAGTGTAAGCTTAACATTTAGCATCATATAAAGCTGCCCGGAAGACTTGGGTGTGGGGTTAGGAAGCAAAACTGATACATTTCATACCTTGAAATGGTTTGAAAAGAGTCACGTGATGAAAGATGCATTATGTGAAAATGCAAAGAAATTGCATTTCCTGCCTGGGATTATTTGTGCAAATATGGTGTTGGAAGCTGGGATGTGATGTTTGCATTATGCTTAGTCAGTGGTCATAAGCACTCATTACCTGTATGCAAAGCTGAAGTGGTGGCGTTCATGTCTAATTTGAACTGTGTGCTCTTAGATGAGTGTCATGAGGTGGTACATTTGCACATTGCTCCTACAGTCTCACTGTATATAGATATAACTTTTTATTATTTAATTAAGGTTTTGTTCTCTTAGTCTAGGTATTGAACCTTTTGAATATTTGCTATACGTAAGTCAAAGATGGTTTAATATTTTCGCCTGGTTTCTCTGCAGAAACGGATGTCCGTCACAGAAGGGGGCATCAAGTACCCCGAGACCACAGAGGGAGGACGCCCTAAACTGGGCGGCCTCATGGACCCTCGTCAGGGGGTCATCGAGAGGTCAGGGAGATGCCAGACGTGTGCAGGTGCGTCATGATCTGTTTTATTGTTTTATGGCTTCGTTTGAAACCAGGGACAGAGCAGATCATGTTTTAATCATGAATAGCTTCAGGAACTTGGCTGAAGTTAAATATTGCCTTTTAGATACCGTGATGGTGTTTTGATTAAAATAATATTAATAAGTCAGGCTAATAGTGAACAAATAGTGTTTCCCTGAATAATTAGGGTCAGGGTTTAAATTGAGACATGACTGTACAGGTGATTTATTTTTTGCTAACATGGATCATAAACTCGTTACTTGTTTGACAGGTAACATGACGGAATGCCCGGGTCACTTTGGTCATATCGAGCTGGCCAAGCCCGTCTTTCACGTCGGCTTCATCACAAAGATCATGAAAGTCCTCCGCTGTGTGTGTTTCTTTTGCTCCAAGCTGCTGGTTGATGCGGTGTGTGTTTTATTCTTATAAATCGCCCTTTAGTTCTATAGCGTGATATTTCTTCAGACTTTCATTTTGCACTATTTGGAGATATGGCACTAGTCTGGTCACTGCAAGCTTGTGAACATTTATTAGCATTAAACAAAACCTGTTTATGTCCATATTACAGAACAACCCAAAAATCAAAGACATCCTGGCCAAGTCGAAAGGTCAGCCACGAAAGCGCCTGATGCACGTCTACGATCTGTGTAAAGGTAAAAACATCTGCGAGGGCGGCGAGGAGATGGACAACAAGTTCGGAGTGGAGCAGCAGGAGAACGATGAGGACCTCACGAAAGAAAAGGTGAGCTGTAACGCACCTGGATGCTTTCAGGAACAACATTTTTGTTTAAGTATCAAACTTATCGTCTCGTATTAATTTTTACGGTTCTTTGGTTGCCATCAGGGTCACGGTGGATGTGGGCGGTACCAGCCTCGTATTCGGCGCTCGGGTCTGGAGCTGTACGCCGAGTGGAAGCACGTGAACGAGGACTCTCAGGAGAAGAAGATTCTCCTCAGCCCTGAACGCGTGCACGAGATCTTCAAACGCATCTCGGACGAGGAGGACCTCATCCTGGGGATGGACCCCAAGTACGCACGGCCTGAGTGGATGATCGTCACGGTGCTGCCGGTGCCGCCTCTCGCCGTCAGACCGGCTGTGGTCATGCAGGGCTCAGCCAGGAACCAGGTGAGTGTCAAATATTCAAACCTGTTAAGGTGTGTTCAGTATTTTATTTCACCTCCGTGGTGCTCATCTTTATACTATAGAACATTCAGTTATTAGCAAGAACCTTTATTTATGCCAGTGAATAAAGTGCAAGCAACAATATAATTCCTAAACTTGTACAAATGAAATAACAATTTTAATTTCTTTTTGGATTGAACTTTCAATTTGGCTTTTTATTATTGCTTCATTTAGTTAATTTTACAACAATTTGTCCCACTGGAAAAACAAAAGAATATAAGTTGAAATTTTGCTCAAAATTATGCTTCATTCATTATTAGAGAATCACTTTAAACTGAAGTCACTTCTCAGTTTTGGCTTTGGACAGAGGCTTTAGTGAGTTTAAATTAATCTGACTAGCAAGTTTAACAAAATAGTGTCCAGTTTTAATATGCAACTGTTTGGGCCACTTTTATTTAAGTTAAACTGTAGCTCAAAGAATGTTAAGCCATTTCCATTCAAGATCAAGGCTTTTTCCATCTTAAAATATTTTTTTTTCTTTCCCCCAGAGTGTAACCTATCATTGCAGTGCATCATTTTCACCAGACAAAACTTATGTACAATTAAAATTTACCATTAAATTGCTCTTGCGGTTTCCTTCAGGATGATTTGACGCACAAGTTAGCTGATATTGTGAAAATCAATAACCAGCTGCGACGGAACGAGCAGAGCGGCGCTGCAGCGCACGTTATAGCGGAAGACGTCAAGCTCCTGCAGTTCCACGTGGCCACCATGGTGGACAACGAGCTGCCCGGTCTGCCCCGAGTAAGTTTTAATAACACGTATACGTTCAGTACGCTGTGAAATCCGTGTGTAATATAAGAAATGTAAAGGAGTGATCACAAGCTAACTTAATTCCTTATCCTAACTTTATCTCCTAATTAATCGGCTTGGAAAGGGTTCTGCAGAACTCTACTGTTGGAGTAACTGTAAAATCACAATGGTGAAAATCTGAAACTGATCATTTCAGGCGATGCAAAAATCCGGTCGTCCGCTCAAATCCATCAAACAGAGGCTGAAGGGGAAAGAAGGCCGAGTGCGAGGAAACCTGATGGGGAAGCGTGTGGACTTCTCTGCCCGGACCGTCATCACACCTGACCCCAACTTACAGATCGACCAAGTGGGCGTGCCCCGCTCCATCGCTGCTAACATGACCTTCCCTGAAATCGTCACGCCGTTTAACATCGACAGGTAAATTCAGCGTGTTGCGAGTTAAAATAAAATCTGTCGATGTATGTTTGACTTGACATTAGATAAGTTTATAGTTAACATCAGGCAACTAAAAATTAACCAAGAATAGTCAAACTTAAAAGCTCTGAATTCTGACATCAGGTCTATTAAGCTTTTATCCAACGCAGCATATGTCGTAATTAAAACCGAACCAAAGCACCTGGTGCTTAACACACTCTACACATTATATGCACACTCCAGGATCTGTTTAAGACAAGTGACTTAGTGAAAACCATGTTGGCAGGTCCGTGATGCAATTAGATATTGCCTGTTTGAGATGATTCACTTTGATTCCCTTTTCAGACTCCAGGAGCTGGTGAGGAGAGGAAACAGTCAGTATCCCGGAGCCAAATACATCATCCGCGATAACGGAGACAGAATTGACCTTCGGTTCCACCCGAAACCGAGTGACCTTCACCTTCAGATCGGCTATAAGGTAGTGTAGTTTTAACTTTTTTTTTTTTTTTTTAAACTTGTTTTTTTTTTTCTTAATTCTTATAAACTCTTGTTGTGATTGGTGTCTCGTCAGGTGGAGCGGCACATGTGCGACGGTGACATCGTCATCTTTAACAGACAGCCCACCTTGCACAAAATGTCTATGATGGGTCACAGGGTTCGAATCCTGCCTTGGTCTACGTTTCGACTCAACCTCAGGTACGTCATATTTTAGAGAGAGATAATAGTTGTGTAGAGAGCCCTCTGCTGACTGAGAGGTGAATTACAACACAGAGGACAGTGCTAGGGAGTTGCCTTTTACAGAGGAAAAAATAGTGAAGCTGAGCAGCTCTGTTCTGGATGGGGCGGGGCTTATTTCCAGGCCTGAAAAAATGTTAAGTCTTAAAGAATTTGGCTAATTTCTAATTTATGTAATATTGTATTTTTAAATATATTTTATATACATCTGTTGCTCTCATTGTACTGATTATATGATTATTAAAGGTATAGAAACACCCTTTAAAAACTACAAACTGCTCCTTTAATCTGTAATGTCAGCACTTTTTGTTCAGTCTTAATTGTTAATGATGGATGAGCAGAATAAAATTTCACACTCCTTCCTCCACAGTGTAACGACTCCTTACAACGCTGACTTTGATGGAGACGAGATGAACCTTCACCTGCCCCAGTCACTCGAGACCCGTGCCGAGATTCAGGAGCTGGCCATGGTGCCGCGTATGATCGTCACACCCCAGTCCAACAGACCCGTCATGGGTATCGTGCAGGACACGCTCACTGCCGTGCGCAAGTTCACCAAGCGAGATGTCTTCTTAGAGAGGGTTTGTATCAGTCTTAGTGGCAAATAATATAAAAGACAGGTTTTCTCACTAGCAGCATTTTCACTGGGGGTTCTCTTCTTCGAACAGGGCGAAGTGATGAATCTGCTGATGTTCCTGTCTTCCTGGGATGGCAAGGTGCCACAGCCTGCTATCTTAAAGCCACGCCCACTGTGGACCGGAAAACAGATATTCAGCTTGATCATTCCAGGTCACATCAACGTGATCCGTACGCACAGCACGCATCCGGATGATGAGGACAGCGGCCCATATAAGCACATCTCTCCTGGAGACACAAAGGTGGGACTGGTTAATTAGGCTACACTCTTAAATTTAGAACTTTAATGGGTTCCTCAGGTGTCCCTCTGAAGGAACCCTGACAGTGTTCTATATAGAACTCAAGTGTTCTCCCATCAGAAAAGCTTGCAAGTCGAGACCTATTTTTTTGCTCAGCTGACAAAGGTCCAGAGGTGACTCACTGTACCTTATTGAGTCTACAGTTTTGGAAGATAACAATTAAGTGTCCAGTGAAATATGTAGTTAAAAATAATCTCTGCATTATTTTCTCAATCTAAAGAACTTGTCAGGTGTTTAAAATGTACATCTTAGTAACCGGTACACTCTTAGAGCACAGGATTCTTCAAGGGTTCATTGGATAATTAAGGATTCTTCCTAAAATGATTCTACTAGATACCCTTTCTGATGGGCCTGAATTCTACGTAGAACCTTGAAGACAAAAGAACAATCGCAGAACCCTTAAAGGTTCTATATTGTACAGCTGTTCATATTGACTCATGTTTGTGACCAAAATGCTCTCGTAACAAAGTCTCCTGTTTTTTTGTATCAGACGCTGTTTATTGACTGGAACGTTCCTTGCTGTTGCAGGTGATTGTGGAGAACGGAGAGTTGATCATGGGGATCCTGTGTAAGAAGTCCCTCGGTACGTCCGCTGGTTCTCTCGTCCACATCTCCTACCTGGAGATGGGCCATGACATCACCCGCCTCTTCTACTCCAACATTCAGACTGTCGTCAACAATTGGCTGCTCATTGAGGGTGAGGTTTTGTTTGTGAGACTGCATATATAATCATAATTGATTGATCATGATGAGCGTGGCTTTCATAACCAATTGATTTCAGTGCATTTTCCTTTCTTCTGAGCTTGTGGTCATTTTTTTTCCACCACTCTTGTAGGTCACTCCATTGGTATTGGTGACTCTATCGCTGATGCAAAGACATATCTTGACATTCAAAATACGATCAAGAAGGCTAAGCAAGATGTAATAGAGGTGAGTGATTTCTCCATTATGATGTCTAGTCATAGTTTAAATATTGTGAAAGCTTTTTTGTGGATGTGTGCTATTAGAGCCCCCTGCTGCCTGTGAGCTGAACTGCAATTGCAAGGGGGTGGAGCTTATTTCACCATGCACTTCCATGGCATTATTGAGTCCATTTTAGAGCTTTAGCCACACCTAAACCTTATGTACTACACTTTCCAGGTCATCGAGAAAGCTCATAACAATGAACTGGAGCCCACTCCAGGTAACACTCTGAGACAGACCTTTGAAAATCAGGTCAACCGTATCCTGAACGACGCTCGAGACAAGACGGGATCTTCTGCTCAGAAGTCGCTGTCCGAGTACAACAACTTCAAATCCATGGTGGTGGCCGGATCCAAGGGCTCCAAAATTAATATCTCGCAGGTGAGACTTCATTACGTGTCTGTAATGAGCATCAAGTGACTTCACTTCATCACTTGGTGTTTATACAAATTCTTTTTTTTAAATTCTTTTTTTAGCTGTATAATTGCTTATTTTGTCTGTCTGAAGTTCAAATTGGATTTCTTCCTCTGTACACATTCTAAATTAAATTACAAAACTGTTTTTGTTTTTATGTAGGTTATTGCTGTGGTGGGTCAGCAGAACGTTGAGGGTAAACGAATCCCTTTTGGCTTCAAGCACCGCACTCTTCCTCACTTCATCAAGGACGACTACGGTCCTGAGAGTAGGGGGTTCGTGGAGAACTCGTACCTCGCCGGTCTGACGCCCACAGAGTTCTTCTTTCACGCCATGGGAGGCAGAGAGGGACTGATCGATACGGCTGTGAAAACTGCTGAGACTGGTAGAGAACAAGAACGTTCAAAGCAATCTATAGAACTGAAGTGATTGTTTACTAGAACCATGTTGGTAGTAACGTTCCTCATGATTGCTCTTTGTATTTTGCTCTACTCAGGTTATATCCAGCGTCGTCTAATCAAGTCTATGGAGTCGGTTATGGTGAAATATGATGCCACAGTGAGGAACTCTATTAACCAGGTGGTACAGCTGAGATACGGAGAGGACGGCCTGGCTGGAGAGGCTGTCGAGTTCCAAAACATGGCCACACTTAAACCATCCCACAAAGCTTTTGAGAAGAAGTGAGTCACTATCGTAACCGCATCCTTATGGTCATGTTCAGGCTGTCATAATTGCCTCAAGTAAATCTTTCTAGCAGTCTAGTCTTTCCAAGCCTAGTTGATTTATTACTTGTCTGACATTCTGTCCTTGGCCTTGACCTTCGTCCTCTATCCCGTTGAATCCACCAGGTTCAAGTTTGACTACACTAATGAGCGAGCTCTCCGGCGCACGTTGCAGGAGGACGTGTTGAAGGAAGTGATGACCAACGCACACGTGCAGAGCGCTCTGGAGAGGGAGTTTGAGAAAATGAAGGAGGACCGAGAGATCTTGAGAGCCATTTTCCCCACTGGAGACAGCAAGGTGTGGTTACATGATGTATACTGTTCAACATAGAAGTGCTTGTTAACTTAACAGAATGGCACGAGCATGACGGATGCTGACAAAGGTGATTACGCCTTATGGTGTAGTGCAGGTTGTTCACTGTTGTAATTTCTTCTCCTTTCCTGTAGGTGGTGCTGCCGTGCAATCTGGCCAGAATGATCTGGAATGCGCAGAAGATTTTCCGCATCAACCCCCGGACTCCAACAGATCTCAACCCTTTAAGAGTGGTGGAGGGTGTGTAAACTTATTACACATGTCAAGAGTGTGCTTTTATGCATCTGTGCTCCAAAATCAGTATTTACTTCAATAATCCTATTTTTTTTTTTTCTTTTTCAAATCAAAGCGTAGTAAGGGTTTATACAGGGACATGAATTCCCATAGCTCACACTACATCTAATCTACAGTGTCTAAGCTAAAGATGGCTTAAATGAATCCAAACTTAGCAGCTTGTGCTTGAGTTACTGGATTAATATATATTTTTTTGTGTAGGTGTGCAAGAGCTGAGTAAGAAGCTAGTGATCGTGAACGGCGACGATCCGTTAAGCAAGCAGGCCCAGCAGAACGCCACGCTGCTTCTTAACATCCACCTTCGCTCCACCCTCTGCTCCAGACGCATGACCGAAGAGTTTCGTCTCAGCTCCGAGGCCTTCGAGTGGCTCCTGGGAGAGATTGAGACTAAGTTCAACCAGTCGATTGTGAGTAAAAGAAAAATCCTGTGACGTAAATTACTCTGAACTGGATGGCTATATTTCAATTCTGATCAATGTTCTAGGTTCACCCGGGTGAGATGGTGGGTGCTCTGGCTGCTCAGTCTCTGGGTGAGCCTGCCACTCAGATGACCCTGAACACTTTCCACTACGCTGGTGTGTCTGCTAAGAACGTCACCCTGGGTGTGCCTCGACTCAAAGAGCTGATCAACATCTCCAAGCGTCCCAAGACTCCGTCCCTGACCGTGTTCCTGCTGGGCCAGGCGGCCCGCGACGCAGAGCGCGCCAAAGACATCCTGTGTCGCCTGGAGCACACGACGCTGCGCAAGGTCACAGCCAACACCGCCATCTACTACGACCCCAACCCCCAGAACACGGTTGTAGCCGAGGATCAGGAGTGGGTGAACGTTTACTACGAGATGCCCGACTTTGATGTGACTCGCATCTCTCCCTGGCTGCTGCGCATCGAGCTCGACCGCAAACACATGACTGACCGCAAGCTCTCCATGGAGCAGATCGCTGAGAAGATTAATGCAGGTGAGACAACAAGACTCTCAGGGATTTGCATCAGAGGGCTTTTTAACCAAAGAAAATGTCTGAGGGTTAGAAAGAGGGTGGTGTGTTAAAGGGACAAAAACGACAAAATATAAATACTAACAATGTTAATAACTAAGCATGGAACAATATTGTGCAATGATAAATCGCAATATGCGTTATTAGATTTTTCCTAGCTGTAATTGCGTTTAGACAGCAGAGGGTGCAATAGAGGGAATGTGTGGCTTCACCTTCGGTCTAATGCCACAAAAACAGATCTAAGAGACAGCTGTTGTGTGATTGTACAAATAGATTTAACAAGAAATCAAAGCTCTTTTTACAGACTGCTGAAAGATAAAGAAAAGAGAAGCAAATGGAGGTAGTACAAATTTTCATGAAAATTTATTAAGAAAAGGCCTATTTGTTCACTTTTAATTTTTAATAAAAGTAATATTTTAATTAATTTTATATTTTACTGCAACCTTTTTATAAATATGGGTGAATTATTGTTGGTTATTAAGAAAATGAAACAAGGCTTTGTTTTTTTTATTTAACACAAGGAATATTTAAGTTGATAAAGAATAGGAAAATAAATCTTGCGTTTTGGTAATAAAGCTTTATTTTTCAAAAATATAGTAGGGAAAATCAAATCGTGAATTGGATGAATCCTTACATGCCGAGTAATAACTAATAGTACAAAGATCAATTATAGCAGTAAAAATAACAGTAATTAAATAGTAATAATACAAAATCTGTTACTGTCAAGGTAGTATGCACTAGCAGGTGTGTGTGTGTGTGTGTGTATGTGTGTGTGTGTGTGTGTATAAAACCCACACAAAAACACCCCAGATCTGTTTAATTCCGGGCCAAAGCATGCAAATAAAATTTGCCTAGTGAAAAATTAACTTTAAATTCATGGATACTATGAATTGAATTGTATTCTCATGTTAGTATTTCATTGTAATTGTGAACCGTGAGTAAACAAGATGGTTAGGTGTATTGTCTACTTGAAAAGGTTAAAGATTAAGCACATTAGGTATGCTTTTCACTCACATTTTTGATGGATCCTGTAGAATCCCAGTTCAGATACATCTTGTGTTTTTACATTTACGTTTATTGAATTTATCAAGAGCGAGTTACAGAAGTGTGGGTGGTGGTGGAGGGGTTTCTTAGACTAGAATAAAACAGGTCGTAGTCTTACGAATACCATCAAGCTAAAAGCTGTTAGATACTGTAGGAGCTAGGATTTTCTTAATAATAATAATAAGCAGCGTAGGTTTTAGGTTCTCTGTGCTCAGTACCTAATTTGCCCCTTGTTTCCGTCTCCCAGGTTTTGGTGATGATCTAAACTGCATCTTCAATGACGACAATGCTGAGAAGCTGGTGCTACGTATCCGAATCATGAACAGCGATGAGAACAAGTTCCAGGAGGTGAGATTACTAATGCAAGTTATAGTATTTTCAAATCACTAAAATCTCACCTCGTCATCAGGGTGTCTCCTAATCCCGTTCCCTTCACATTTTACACGTTTCATCTGGCAGGATGAGGAGGTGGTGGATAAGATGGATGACGACGTGTTTCTGCGGTGCATCGAGTCCAATATGCTCACAGACATGACCCTACAGGGCATCGAGCAGATCAGCAAGGTGTGACAAGTCACATGATTAAAATGGGCCACTTGTAATTTTTTTTAATGATTGAACAAATCCCCTATCACAAGCTCCTGTTTATTTACGTTGGACTCAATGTTTTCTCTCCTTTAGGTGTACATGCATCTTCCTCAAACGGAGAACAAGAAAAAGACCATAATCACAGAGGAGGGAGAGTTTAAAGCTCTACAGGAATGGATTCTCGAGACGGACGGCGTCAGTCTTATGAGAGTCCTCAGCGAGAAGGACGTCGACCCTGTCAGGACCACCTCCAACGACATTGTGGAGATCTTCACTGTAAGATTGTTTCCTCAACTCACGGTTTAGGAATATAGCAAAACAGATCCAAAGTGAAAGGATATTAATTATAAAGCCCTAATTATAGGATAGCTGCAGCTGTTTTTCCATTTTTAGTCAGCTAATCTTTCTCTCTTAGGTGCTCGGTATTGAGGCAGTGCGCAAGGCTCTGGAGAGAGAGTTGTACCACGTCATCTCCTTTGATGGTTCCTATGTGAACTATCGCCACCTTGCGCTCCTGTGCGACACCATGACCTGCAGAGGTCACCTGATGGCCATCACCCGTCACGGCATCAACAGACAGGACACCGGCCCTCTCATGAAGTGCTCTTTTGAAGAGACGGTAAGAGCAAGGAGCACAGAAATAAACATTTCTCAATGTATTTTGATTTTTTTTTTATATATATATATATATTGTGCGCATACTGTGTCTTTAGACAGATGCATAGACGTGTTTGATTTTTTTTTTTTTTCTGTTGTGCTATAAATGACAGGAATGTAATAAATACAGATTTTATTATTTGTAGCTTAACTCGTTTGGTAAAAATTTGGCCTGCACAGATTCTGAATGAAAGGCTCAGTGCAATTTTTATTAAAATAAAACAGTACACTAATTGATTTAAAAAATAATTACGAGTGTTGAATTACTGATTTTTTTTTAATTTATTTTTTGCCCTGATTTTTGAATAGACATTGTACAGGAGGAATCCTAATGTCAAATACAACAGCATGATATTAATACACGACTTTTTTTTTTTTTTTTTTTTTTTTTTTTTTTTTTTTTTTTTTTTTGACCTGTGTGTAGGTGGATGTCTTGATGGAAGCGTCGTCCCACGGAGAATGCGATCCCATGAAGGGCGTGTCTGAAAACATCATGCTCGGACAGCTGGCTCCTGCAGGCACCGGCTGCTTCGACCTGCTCCTGGATGCCGAGAAATGCAAATACGGCATGGAGATTCCCACCAACATCCCCGGCATCAGTGTGGCTGGACGTAAGTGGCATGTTTTTCGTTTTGTGTGGGTTTTTTTTTTATTTTTAATTCGCAAAAATGATTTTTAACTGAAAAGTAAGTCACTTCATGCCTTTATTTTCTCCTTTTGCAGCAACGGGAATGTTCTTTGGCTCCGCCCCCAGCCCTATGAGTGGCATGTCTCCAGCCATGACACCCTGGAACACAGGGGCCACCCCGGCTTACGGCGCATGGTCTCCCAGTGTGGGTGAGTGCAGGCTGTTGCTTTTATTTGATGCTCTCAGATCCTACACTTATATTTTCTCTGCCTCATCCTTGCTTTCGTTCTCCAAACAGGAAGTGGAATGACTCCAGGAGCCGCCGGTTTTTCACCTAGTGCTGCCTCCGATGCCAGCGGCTTCTCTCCGGGCTACTCGCCCGCGTGGTCTCCTACCCCCGGCTCTCCTGGGTCTCCTGGTCCAGCCAGTCCTTACATTCCCTCTCCAGGTTAGCTTAGGAGCCATTTTATCATTTTTAGAATTAAAGTCAGGGTTCACATGTATTCTGGGGGGTATATTTCATAATATTTCATAAACATTTTCTCTTTCAGCTTGCAGAACCTTATCTTTTCCTTGCACTTTCTCTCCTCCAGGTGGAGCCATGTCTCCAAACTACTCCCCCACATCTCCGGCGTACGAGCCGCGATCCCCTGGAGGCTACACCCCACAGAGCCCTGGCTACTCCCCCACATCCCCGTCTTACTCCCCCACTTCTCCTTCCTACTCTCCCACCAGCCCCAACTACAGCCCAACATCTCCATCTTATTCCCCAACCTCTCCATCCTACTCTCCAACATCGCCGTCTTATTCCCCCACCTCCCCGAGTTATTCGCCCACGTCACCCTCTTACTCACCAACGTCTCCATCTTATTCCCCTACCTCTCCATCCTACTCTCCGACATCTCCATCCTATTCTCCGACTTCGCCGTCTTATTCGCCGACATCTCCCAGCTACAGCCCGACCTCTCCATCGTATTCGCCCACCTCTCCGTCGTACTCGCCGACTTCCCCCTCGTACTCTCCAACCTCTCCTTCGTATTCCCCGACGTCGCCGTCTTATTCCCCAACGTCTCCCAGTTACAGCCCAACCTCGCCCAATTACACGCCAACTTCGCCCAGCTACTCGCCCACCTCTCCGTCTTACAGCCCCACCTCACCTTCATACTCGCCCACGTCTCCCAATTACACGCCCACCAGCCCGAATTATTCTCCCACGTCTCCATCTTACTCTCCCACCTCTCCGTCTTACTCCCCATCCAGCCCCCGATACACGCCTCAATCTCCTACGTACACCCCGAGCTCGCCTTCTTACAGCCCGAGCTCCCCGTCTTATTCCCCCACGTCTCCAAAATACACCCCCACCTCTCCGTCATACAGCCCCAGCTCTCCGGAATACACCCCCACTTCACCCAAATACTCTCCCACTTCACCCAAGTACTCGCCCACTTCTCCTAAATACAGCCCGACGTCTCCGACTTACTCTCCCACTACACCCAAATACAGCCCTACTTCTCCGACATACTCTCCGACGTCTCCTACCTACACCCCGACCAGCCCCAAGTACTCACCCACTTCGCCTACATACTCCCCGACTTCTCCAAAATACTCCCCGACTTCACCAACGTACTCTCCTACTAGTCCCAAAGGCTCGACTTACAGCCCGACCTCGCCTGGGTACAGTCCAACGTCTCCGACCTACAGTCCAGCCATCAGCCCTGACGACAGCGACGAGGAAAACAACTGAAGCAGACGATGACTGGATTAGACTCGCCGTCCTGATGCCGTCAAATCCTTCGAGTCCCTCCTTGACGACACAGCATCAGCATGGGACGTTATCATGTTGGATGTCGCCATCTTTAATTCGGCCGACAAAACTACAGACCCTGGGGTCCTACGTGTGAAATGTTCTGAAATTCTTTCGGACCTGTCGGCTATTTCTCGCATCATTTCTGCAAACAAGCTCTATTTACTATGATATTGTCATAGATGTGAACTGTAGAACCGACTGCCTTTCAGCTTTTTGAGTTTGGTTGGGTTGAGAAGGGGTTTTGTGGTGTTTATAAATATGAAAACCCACCCCTGCTTAATTTAGGCATTTCTAATTCAGTGTTGAATATAATGGAAGTCTGAGCTTAATTTGCCAAAAGCCTTTTGAAAGCAACTCATGGCTCATATCTACAGCAGATGGAACTGGGAAAAAAAAAGTCGGCTAAAGTGAAGTGCACACAAAATATTTTACTGAAACGTATCTAACGTTGATGTTTTGCTTTTTCTCTTGCTTTGTAAATATGCTGTGCTCAGTTTGTTTATCCATGTAAATGGAAAGAACTGAAACTAATGAACATTTAAGAGCCAGATTTGAGTTTGTTTATCTGCTAGAATTAATCAATCGGTTAAGATTCAGACATGTCTAATCTGAACAGATGTTCATATGCTGGTCGTTAGCGTAGAAGGAAGGGTCGTAGTAGTGGACGGCCATGTTGAGAGCTTATCCTCCTCAATGTTATTGTTTTATTATTATTATTTTTTTGGTAGTTAATCTTTCACCAGCATCATGTTCAATTTTCAAATAACCATTAAGAGTTCTAGCCAGCAATAGCTTCCCTCCAACTGTAGAGGAATGTGAATTTTTCTGAGATTGACTTTTTCTTGTATTGATTTTAGTGTTATAGGAGGAGGGGGACGAGGGAGTTAGTCGTATATACGCTGGTTTGCTTGTCCTGTCAAGCTCAACGTATTTCTTTGCATCTTTTATTTTTATCTCAAAATCTCCCCGAAAACCTCATCCGTCCCCATCAGCGTCTGTATAGACATTTCCCCCGACTTCCTTTTTAGTTATTTAAAAAAAAAAAAAAAAGACTTCCAGTAAGTTACTGAAGGGAAATGTAATAGCTTCAAAAGCTGTTTAGATTTGTTTGGGTTTACATTTGGATCAAGTATTTTGGGCCCCCCCCCCCCCCCCCCCCCATGATCTTGCCTAGTATGTGCAGTTTGTTTGCGTAAACAGCAGGGGGCGGCAAAGTTGATTTTGACAGCGTGCTGAGAAAGCTGAGTGCTGAAACCCATTGTAAAGCAACTTGACTAGCAAGCTGTCCAGCTTGTCATTTTTGTTCATGTTCAACGCCATCTGTTAATCCAAATGTAACCCAAGATTTCTTATCAGTAAAGTGTTTTTTTTTTGTTTTTGTTTTTTTTTGTTTTGTTTTTCCTACCAACATCTGTTCCTGAGAGTTTGGGATGGAGGGAGGGTCAAAAATAAACACTGTACAATACTGGAAATCTATATGCAGAACGTTTTGTGTATAAACACGTGGAACCAGGGTTCATTCCTGACATGAGAGGCCTTTGTCTTGCTCTTTAGAGGTCAGTCATGGTGGCTTTGTGCGAGCGTTTGCTTTGTAAAGCCTTAGAGCAGGTTCATCAGCTTCAGAGTCTCTGCCCTAGATTGCCTTCAGCGATGTTTTCTTAAAGTTCCAGTCACTTATGTGCCCAGGCTCCTAGTAGAAGTGTGTGTGCGTGCGTGTGTGTGTGTGTGGATGTTTGTGTGTGAGAGTGTAAATTGAGACAGGGTTTCCTTCAGTTGGGTCGGGTCGGGTTTGAGAAGGGTTAATAAAGCAAGATTTAAACTTAAATTACCACTGTATAGAAGAGGACTTCTCTAATTCTCTGTATGTATTTGTTTTTGATTGATAAAACAATAAAATGTTTGCCTATAAATCATTGCTGTGTTTTAATTGCTTAAATATTGTATTTTAATTTGCTAACTGCTGATTTGAAAGCAAGGTTGGCTAATTAACCCTCTGGGTTTCCTTGTGTAGTAATGCCAGCTATCACTTTAGCAGAACTGAAATCAAAGTAATTCGGGAAGATGGCACTTCAGTCTCGGTTTCAGGATCTTCTTTTCTCATCATTGTGTGACTAGGAATGAACAAAAAATACATTTGATGCCAGTGAGGTACTTATCACCTGGTCATAGATCTGAAATCGTTGTTGAACCATGTTGATCATTTTGAAACCTTTGGGAAGGATTTGGAATAACCAATGTCAAGATTTCTTAAGATCCAGATTTATCTGTTCAATGATGCAGGGATATGATAAAATCCAAATAAGCTTTTCTGACAATTTTAGTACATATCACCTACACTTATTAGGAACACTTGTACTCCTGCTCGTTCATGTGTCTATTCAGCCATTGCAAAAAATCAAGTCAAGGGCACAAGTTAATTTTCACATCAGAAAGAGGGGAAAATGCTACTGACTGTCATGGATGTTGGTGCTGATCTCCTGGGAGTTTCAGGCACAGCTGTAGATCTGTAGAGTTTACAAAGAACTGTGAAAAAGACAAAACATCCAGTGAGCGTTAGTGCAGAGGGAAACGTCGTCTTGATGAGAGAGGTCAGGGGAGAAAGTCCAGACCGGTTCATGCTGACAGGAAGGCTACGGTAACTCGAATAACTACTCTACAGCTGTGGTGAGCAGAAAAGCATCTTGCATCACCACACACTTAGAGGCAGATGAGATAAGCTCCAGCAACAGAAATTCTTATCAGGGTTCCCCTCCTGTCAACCAAGAACAGGGATCTGAGGCTTTCACAAATTCGTGAAATTTGGGATTTAATGTGGTATTTGGTTAATTTATTTTCCATTCTGTTTTTTTTTTTTTGTGACAGACCCCTCATCAAGGAGAAATACAGCTACTGTAAAAAAGAAAAAAAGCTACTGAAACTAGAGAAGCTAAAAGCATCACTTTCTTCTGACAAATTCATGTTACTTAACTGGAGAGACAGAAACCACAGCAGATTTGCATTTGCTGAAGGAAGTAGTGCTGTCAAGGATTTGCAGCAAGAACATGATTATATGATAATGATATCTATTTGTTTTGATTAGTTTAAAAATATATGAATAAATACAACACAACTCTTCAGATGAGCGATTCGGCTCCCAGCGTTCACCTGAAGGATTCAGCTCAAAGAGTCGACTCGTTCACAAACGACACAGTGATGACACCGTGACTCACTACTCTGCAGTATATGTCTGTTTAGCTGGATATCTTTAATATCATGCAGAATTTAGTTTCACACCTGATCCAGATAATGATGCTCAGTATTACAGTGTTATATTTGGGTTGGAACCGAAGTGTGCAGGCTGGTAAAACTCCAAAAGCAGGTTTCTAAAGCTTTATGAAACTCATGTCAGAAAAATCACACGTCTCAGATTTACAGTGAAACTCTTAAGAGTCATGATTCACACGTGAAATTCACAATTCACGTTTTAGACACGTCACATGTAGTGTGCATGCTTTTATTTATTTATTTTTGTTTGTGATTTTTGCATATGATTAATTTATCATGTGTAATTTTTTCCTGCACGATTCATTATTTTTTAACATCTTATATTTTCCACAGGATACATTTCTTTTCACATGATTCATTATTTTAACTTCTCACATGATTTAATTTTTTTTACATGATTAATTTTAGCAATTGATTTTTCTCCACATATTTCTTTTATTTACATCTTTGATTTTTTTCATCATAATGATTCATTTATTTATACATGATTCATTAATTCATACACGTGATTCCGTCAAACGATTCATTAATTTTCACGTTCATATGTGAAAAATAATTTTTTCACAAATTATTTCCACATGGTTCATTTACGTTTAAATGTGATTCTCTTTTAAAATGGAATTTTTTCCCACATGATTTATTTATATTCTTTATAAGTTAAACATGCAGGTTAATTTAACACATATTTACATGATGTCATGTTTTTTCCATCCATTCTCTATACCACTTATCCATTGAGAGTCATGGGGGAAGCTGGAGCCAATCCCAGCAACAGACAGCCACTCACACTCGCTTTAGAGTAGCCATTTGATCTAAGCCACGTGTTTGGACTGTACCAGGAGGAAACCCACACAGGTATGAGGAGGAGAACATGCAACCTTCATACAGAAAGGCCTCAGTCAACCACAAGGTTTCAACCTGGAACTTTCTTGCTGTGAGGCAACAGTGCTAACCACTGCACCAACCCTGTCACGTTTTCATATGTTGAAATGCACTTTCACAGTTCCTCACGCCATTATGTGAGTTAAACATGAGATTTTTGTGAATTTTTCTGTCAGGAGAGTGAACATGTCCTGACATGAGACACTGGCAGAGGACTCACAGCAGACTGGGTGTTTACTGTTTTTCCTGAAGGAACATTTATGTAACTTCCTGCATTTTTTCTGGTCATTTTTACACACACACAAAAACGTTTTGTCCTATCTTTCCTGCAGCAGGCACAGCTAATGCATGAAATCCTGCCATTTATTCAATGAGACATGAGGAACACCAAAGCAAACAACTGTATCAAATGGAAATGGTACAAATTTGGGTGCAATCCGTCCTTCTCCTGCACTCCGTCAGTGGGGGTTTTTTTTTTTTGGGTTCATTTTTACCCTCCCTGCTCTTGGTTTTTGGTGGGTGTGCTATAAGCTGTGACTCAGAGGAGAAACAGGAAGTGTTTTGTGCTCAAATACTTCTCCTCCTCTACTAAATCTCTTCCTTTGGTTTTCTTCAAATTGAGAAAAAGTCCTCCGTGGTACTAACTACAGCAAGGTAAGCAACAAATCTTCATGTTGTTTAGAAACTTTTAAAGAAAGTTATAGTGGTCATTTTTGTTGTCTACACTCAACAACAACAGCAAAAAAAACATTTTCTGTAGAATTCCCTGGAAATCTGAGACAAAAATGGACTACTTTCAGTTGATGCTTATTTTCGTGGAAAGCATGTCAGATAATTATTGCAGACGTACAACTCTCATAGCAGTATCAGGCTTCTCCACCCTGCCCTAGGGCGGTTATTGTTTTATTATTGCTATCATATTTCCTTCTCTGATTAGCTGCATATGTACGGGTCGTGCCTCAAGTGTCTCAGACATGGCGCTGTTGACCCCTGTCAATCTCCTCATCTTTCTTTCCTTTCACTGCACAGACACAGACATATTTAATTTCTAATTTCTCCACTGTTGGGCCTCTTCTTGTGGATAATCATCTCCCAATCACTCAGTCACTCAAACCCTACACCTCAAAACATAGCTGGATGAATAGAACGATAGAGGGGTGAAGGCGAAGGCGCAGGAGTGATCAGCCCGGCAAGTAGCTCTGTCAAGCAACCCGACTCTCCTCGCCGTGGGGCGTCCTCGGGTTTTATTCCCTCGGGTCCAGTTACCGGCTACATGTAAGCTTAACCAGGCCACATGAACATACACACACAGACACACACAAACACACAGAGCAAACGCAGGCAGGATGGAGCCAGAGCCAGAAGAAAGTGTGCCTGAACTGGCTGAGGGGATCATGCAGTTAAGTGCACGGACTTGTTCTGTTCTGCCATTTAGATTAGACGTGTGTGCGTGTGTGTAAGATCTGTAGCCACACCTTACGTCTGTAGGCCCTCACTGCACACTTTCATGCTTCGATCTGCTTTCTCTTCCTTCCTGTGTGGTTTCTATCGCAGGCATCTGAAAGAGGCTAACATTTACCAAAAAAAAAAAGTTTAAATAGCAACCGTGGTGTGAAATGTCTCATCTGGATCTGGATCTGTGTGTCTGCTACAATCATTCACAAATATTCAGTGTCAGTGGGGCAAATGCAAAAAAAAAATCCTAGATATAAAAATAAAAATAAAAATTCATTTCATGGATTTGAACTAGATGCTGTGGTGTATCCTGTGCTTTCGTTTATTTATTTATATTAATGGAATTTAAGAAATATTTATTTTAAATGTGTTATAAATTGGAGAAACAGAAATTCAGACCATTAAAATATCATTTGGAGCGAATATAAATTCAAATTCAGCCCATATATATATATATATATATAGAGAGAGAGAGAGAGAGAGAGAGTTGATGATGTTACTTTGTGCTATGTACTTGTAAAGCATCCTTGGGCACTATATAAAGAAAAGAGTTATATAAATTGAACACATAAAATGAATGAATGAATAAATTCAAAAATATAATTAATAAATAAATAGTCAAACACGATCAGGCATTTTTTAGCTAATGTACAAAAATCACACTATCATCAACACCACCACAAAAGTGTTATTTAATTAATACAGTATCTATTTCTATATTTCTATATTCCTTTTTTCCATTTTCTACATTTCTATACAGTACACACTCACTGTCCACTTTATTAGGAACACCTGCTCATTTATGCAGTTATCTCTCCAGAGACTGTAGTGTGAGAAAGTCCTAGGAGATCAGCAGTTCCTGAATCACTCAGAGCAGCCCGTCTGGAACCAACAACCATGCCACGGTTAAAGTCACTGAGATCACACTTTATCCCCTGATGACTCTGATGTTCGATGTGATTAAACATGACCCATTAACCTGTATCTGCATGAGTTTATGCATTGCTGCTGCTGCTGCTGCTACCTGACTGGCTGAACAGATAACTGCATACATGAGCAGGTGTACAGGTGTTCCTAATAAAGTGGACGGCGAGTGTTATTACGCCTTCCTGTATGTTCTTGTAAGGAAACCTTTTTTTTTTTTTTTAATCCTATAATAAAGAATTCACCTGAAGACTGAAACTTTTGCAGGTTTTCATATCAGTATTTTTAGTTTTGTTCCAG
Organism: Gogo arcuatus; assembly: GCA_028570945.1. Lineage (NCBI taxonomy): Eukaryota > Metazoa > Chordata > Actinopteri > Siluriformes > Anchariidae > Gogo > Gogo arcuatus. The sequence goes on from JAOTRR010000059.1 coordinate 3,485,840, forward strand.
TGCGCTTGCTGAAAGTCATTTAGTGGTAAGTCATGTGGGAGGATTTTGTGCTAAATTTAAATGTGTGAATTTTTTTTAGTCAAATTTCTGATTGGCAACAGAGCTGCTTTTCAGACATACCCTGCTTAACCTGAGCGTGTTAGTGTGCTGTATCAGTACCAGTAAGATGGCAGCTCGTGGGAGACTGAACAAGCAAATCGGCATGTAAGTCTGAACACAGAGGTTTTTTGAGTGATGATGGAAAACCGTGACTCATGAGTGGTGTCTGGAATTCCAGGGAGAGCCTCAATCATGTGCTCTGTGGTTGTCTTGTTAGGTGTGGTCACTTGCTTTTGCCTGTTTTGTCATTTCTTTTTCCTCTTTGCATCTTGCAGTTGTGTTTTTTCACTGGTTGGTTGACAAGAAACTCTAAATATAATAAGTACTTGCTTGTATTTGTTATTATTTTTAAAATCCTGTACACACATGTATCTGCTATTTTGCTATAACATGCATATATATTAAAAAAAAAAGTTGTCAGTTCAGAGTAATCAGGAGTACGTGTGGAGATATATGACATGAATAATCATGTATCATATATGATTCTTAAAGACATTTCTATTATGCATGATATGTATTACGATGCAGAAATGTTGCTTAAAAATGTGTTTAATATTTTACTTAATATAAAGAAAAATTAATTCATTTTTTATATTTAAACTTTTTTTAGATTACCTCCATCCAGTCAGTCTGTAATTATAAAAAAAGGAATAAAACAACATAATATCTATGATATCTTAGAAAAGTGTATTGTGACATAATTTATCACAATATCGATATATCATGGTATTGCCCAGCCCTAATCATGAGGCTTCAATATATCTGATTGTTTCATGTTAGTTTTTTTACATACTGATATTTTTATATATTAATGTGTGGATTTATTCGATATAATTATGTTATGTTGTATTACATATTTTATATTTTTGATGTCTTTCTCACCTATAAACCTTCCTTTTTACGATCACTGCAGTATTACAGTATTACACTCACCTTGAAATACATTCATATTATTTATGATGTTACATGCTGTAGAGTCCAGAGTTGTATTAGGACACGCCCTAGATGGGTGAGAACTTGTCCTGACTCTAACCTTATATAACGATGAATCTGCTCTTTGCTCCTTTGTCATTATCAGGGGCTAAATGTAGCTTATCATTTGCAGTTTCAGTTCCTCCCTCCTCTATTACCTCTGTCACGTATAACAGAGGGGGGGGGGGGGGTGGCATTTGTGGGTTCAGCCTGACTTGCAGTATAATTCACTTACAATTGTGAAAATCTGTGTTCTCTGAAGACAAGACGTAATGCAAAACGTTAGATTCACATAGTATCTTTCATTTTATATATAAAATATATAAAATGAATGCAAACATTTAACAACAGCTGTATGCAAACATTTAAATTAACGTCAATTATATTAAGCAATAAAACACTCGTGTTTTATTAAGCAATAAAACACTCGAGTACATGGTGTTATAGGAAAATAACACTTTAACTGCCCTACAATAGCATGTCTGAAAGTGTTTTATCCCTCTTACACCACAGCAGTTTGCTGATGATTACAGTTTTTTATTTATTAATGAATGATACATCATGGGTGGCACGGTGGTGCAGTGATTATCACTGTCGCCTCACAGCAAGAAGGTTTTGGGTTTGAACATTGTGCCTGAATGGGGCCTTTCTGCGTGGAATTTGTATGTTCTCCCTGTGCTTCCTCTAGGGGCTCTGGTTTCCTCCAACAATCCAAAGATAATGTGGATTAAGTCAACTGGCTACTTTAAATTGCCCGTAGGTGTGAATGTGAGTGTGAATGGTTGTATGGGTGAACCCCGCCTCTCGCCTGAAGTCAGCTGGGATTGGTTCCAGTTTCCCCGCGACCCTGACGGATAAGCGGTATAGACAACGGATGATACATCACATCATGCTTTTTTTGATCTGTTTATAGTTACCTTTAATGTCACGGAACATCCAAGAAACGTCCATAAAGTTAGTTCCTGTTCTCACTTACGTTATAAGTAGTGTTGTAGTACTTGAGTCTGGTCTTGGTCTCAAGACTGGTCTCAAGACCACTTTTTGAAGGTCTCGGTCTCATTTCGGAATCTACCGCATTTTTACTTGGTCTTGTCTCGGTCTCGGACATAGAGGACTTGGGATTTTATTTCAAGACCAGTTAAGACCACAACTGCAGGGATTTCACTAAATTGCCTGTGCATTGTCTGATTTACTTGTTAACATCGTTACTGTTACTGGATGTAAAACTTCCTGCTTCAAATGCGACCCATAACGTGACTCATTGCGAATTTGAAATTTTTCTTCCTGTTAACGGCTGTCACCCCTCCCCCACCCCCTTCACACACACTGGTCTGGTCCT
>JAOTRR010000059.1:3517204-3530920 GCA_028570945.1 Gogo arcuatus
CAGGAAGTTAAGAGGCCTTGGCCTTGGCAAGTTAAGACATTTTGGAACTTTCAGCTTTAACCCTTATTCAGAAAACCCAAAATAAATTAAACTTGTGCACCAAATTCTTGCTTTTTTCTCTTAAAGATGTATGTTGTATAATCGTTCTGCCACAGAAAAAGAACAGTTCAAAGAAATCACTGAAAGCCCAAAATTGCCATGACATTCATTCATGTCCACGTATGTAAACGTCTGACCTCAACGTTTAATGTTGTGGAACATACTGTATGCTCTCACTTATGTTATAGCAGCTATAAACAGTCGTTCTCTTACCAACCGCTCTTTTTTTCTCTCTTTTGAAGTTAATAAGATAAAAAAAAATACGTAGCATGTCATGTTACCAAGAAACCGCAAAAAAGACTTTCCCATGGTACAAACCACTGGCACTGGAGACTCCTTCCCTAAATGTTAAATAAATGTCTCTTTACAGAAAACTTCATGTTAATGATTGTTTTTTTTAATCTGCTCATGTGGCTTCTCTGTTATACAAGTTCAGACCCAACCGATAAATCAACATACTGATATTATCGGCCGGTAAATATTTATTGGTGTTTATAACAGTCAATAAATGACCATTAAAAAGGAATTTAATAATAATATTCAAATAACTTGTGTCTATTATAATATATACTGCCTCCTGGTGGTCTGGAGACTGAGAGGGTTATGAAGCGTTATATAAAGCAAATAATAAAACATTTCTTCAGACTATTTCTTCTCATTATTTCCTGTGTTGTTGCAGGATACACCCACATCTTCATTTTGAATTTTTTTTCCCCCATTAATTCATAAACCATGGGTTTACACTCAACTGTTTATAAGAGTGTTTAAATTTGGCTGACTTTAGGTAAGATTGTCAGAAAAGCATATGCCTAAAATCTATTGTTTTTATCTTTACAGAGCGACTAGTCCTCCCTCCTGAAGTGGAAGGAAATATCGACCAGGTTGCAGTGCTTACATCCAACATCCTTTTCTTCATCGTCCTCTTCATTTTTGCTGTGTTTGAAACGTAAGTGCTTTTTTTTTTTTAAATACAGTAAATTGGAAACAATGAGTGGGACCTTACTTAAGGTCATATTCTAGCTGAGAAATAATTAAATAATTTGGATATCACTTATTAGATTAAATAAAGACAATTATATCTATCATAGAATTGAGCAAACATTGAACATTGTTGGATTTGGGTTAGATTTTATAACAGTACATGCTGTTTCATCAATTAAACTATAAAAATGCTTTTTTTTCTGTAAAATATTTCTCTGTAGAGTCTTCATTAGGGCTGTAGTACTCGAGTCCGGACTCAAGACGGTTTTTCTGTTGTCTCGGACTTGTCTCTGTCTTGGCCATTGGTCTCGCCAGATATTCTAGTTGGTCTCGACTGAGTCCAGCTGCTTTTAAAAAATATTGTTTTGTTTTTTTTCTCAAGAAACTCCTCCTTCAAAGCAAAATCACAGATTAATTGAGCTTGTTCAGAAAACTGGCATTGGTTTAATTAATTCAAAATCCATCTAGAATGTGCATTTACATTGGCTGCCTGGTAACCAATCGTGTGACTCTGTCTTGACTCGTACTCGGCCCTCTTGGACTCAGACTCGGACCTCTTGGACTCGGTCTTGACTTGGACTTGAACCTCTTTCGACTCGGTCTTGACTTGGACTTGGACCAAATTTATGAATAGCAGTTGTGTACAGTTTTTGTGTGGTTCTTGTGGACAAATTTAGAAGTTGTTCTACGCAGTACGCACACTTTATTCAGTTAAACCTCTGGTCCTTTTAAGTATGTTTCAAAGTCAGTTATACACACTAAGTAATATAATCATGTAAATCATGTTGTTGTGTTTTTCTCCGCAGTATAGCCACTCCTTTATCAATGGACATGTTTGCGTGGACGAGGAAAGAAGCCGTCCTGTACAACGGGATCATTTTGGCAGCCATTGGCTTTGAGTCGATTATCGTGTTCCTTGCGGTGAAGGTGATCTCTGTGCGGTATGTTCAGGAATTGTTTCCTTCATATTTTGTGCAGTCACACTGATTAAATGTACTTTCAGACAAGTCTGCTTTTCATTTTCATTTCTTTCCACCCCACTCAACATCAGCAGGCTACTTTGTGTGTATTATGAAAGAATGATCATTACTAGCATGATATTTAGACATGAACAATCCAGAGAGAAGCTTAATGACTGCACTCGTACCTGTTATAATTGGTACTAATACTGGTTTTATTGTTAAACAAGATCATGCAGTTCATTCTTTTTTCCCCTTTCGTCAGGTTTGGTGATCGCCCGGTGCTCTTGAGTGGCCTAGCCATCATATTTATCGGCTTTTTTATCCTGCTACCTTGGGGAAACCAGTATCCAAAAATTCAGTGGGCAGGTGAGGAATTCCTCCAGTCACTAATTTTAATTTAAATTCACTTAATTTAGTCTATTAAGTTGAGACTCCACAGGTAGAAATGATTTTGTATATGCTTATCATTGTATATGTTTTTTTTTTCTTGCACTGTAGTAAAAAAAAAATGTTAAAAATGTAACTAAATTGTTTATTTCGATAATATATTTAGGGTATTATCAGTGAGTTAAGGCTTTAAGCTCCGCCCACTTGGCACAATCACTCCATTAAATATATCCCTGAAAAGCTTCTTTCCTGTGGAATCCGGTGTGTCTGTATATGCCACTTAGACGTCTCAAACATATTTTTCGAACCTTTCTCCTTCTCAAATGTATTTTTTTCTCTGTTCAGAAACAGATTTTACTTTACTAGATTTCTAGCACTCACGGATTTTTACACGTTCATTCCTATTCCTAATTTGAAAGATATTCCCGACGGATTTCTCAAACTGTTGATCATTGTTGGAGTTGTGTTCGATTTTATACTACACACAATGACAGATAAAATATAATGTTCTAATGTAATAATAACATTTCTGCAATCCTTTCTTTGTAGAGCCTCTTTAGAGTGAAATAAACATTTTAATTTCAAAAGATTTTGTTTCATTACATATTAAAATTGAGGCATATTTAATTAGAGCCTTGTTTACATAAATGGATGCAATAAAAAATACACATCACAACAAGCTTTAGGATTTCAGAAATTAACTAGCTCTGACTGTGATATCTGATCAGAATATTTCCCTTGGGGATCAATAATGTCCATCTATCAACCCTAATTTATTTACCTCTAGATTTAGTAAAACAAATGAAATGTATAATATTTGAAACATTCATAACATTTCTCAACAGTTTTTGCACACATGTTTATGTTGTAACATCACTCCGTTGCTTTCCGGGCTCCACAGATCTTCAGAACAACTCCGTGCCAGTTTTGGGGCGTTCTCCAGTCTCTAACAGTAGTGTGGAACCGACCGGATGCCCTTCAGATCAGATTTGGTGCCAGTTCACCCCCGCCATCCACCTGGCACAGTACCTAACATCTTATACCCTCATAGGAGTAGGCTACCCCGCCTGCAACGTCATGTCCTACACGCTGTACTCGAAGATCCTGGGACCCAAACCACAGGTGTGATGATGATGATGTGGATTCAGTGAATTTAATGTTGTTGCTTTATTGCTCAGTGCATGAAACAAACGGTGTCTAAGTCTTCTAATAGTGTTTCATAGCAAAGTAGTCATTTATTTCTTTCCATAAATGTGTGTGTGTGTGTGTGTGTGTGTGTGTGTGTGTGTGCAGGGTGTGTACATGGGCTGGCTGACAGCCTCGGGCAGCAGCGCTCGGACCCTGGGCCCTGTATTTGTCTCTGAGGTCTATACTCTCCTGGGTCCTCGCTGGGCCTTCAGTCTGATCTGTGGTACTGTCCTGGGAGCCATCGTTCTCCTCACAGCTACGTACAGACGACTTATAGCCTTCTCCGTGCGCTACGGAAGGATACAGGAGTGATGATGTCAGAGGGCATATACTGTAGTATTTTGCCTTCGTGAACTAAAGACTCCGGATGTTGGGGGATGGATAGAAGTTTCAAAAAAACTTGATGTGATTTCACAGGAAACAGAAAAATGTCATGAAAAATTTTTGCCTGAGCTTTTGCAGATTACAGAACTATACATACGCCTCCAGCTGTACATTTCTCTAGTAAAATGGTGCATGGGCCTAATTTGCATACAGGATTGGCTTTTATATTTTATGATGTAATAACACTAAAAGGGAAACTGCTTAATACGATAATGGTCTAATTTTTCCTAAAGCATTTTAAAGCATTGTCTCTCACCATGCAGCTATTTCATGAAGGTGTTCTCTTCGCTGAGTTTACATACAATTAATACACTTTAAAAAAAAAAAAAAAACAGATTCAGAATAGACTGTAATAATAGTGACGATATTTTGAAGTGTTTAATAATATATAATGTGATTTCTATCACAGGTCCTGCAGAAACTGAAGAAACTTTCATCTCTAGAAACAAAACTGTTTCTGATTTTTAAAAAAAAAAAAATATATTCATGGGAAAGCTCAAAGTATTTTTTTTATGGATACTGGTAATAGTGAAGAAGTGGATGCTCAGCTTTGAGTTGAGTTTTACTGCTTATTTAAATTAATACAGTATTTAAATGTAATACGATTCTGACGTGTATGGTCACTTAATCTAGGTGTATTATTTAGATTTCCTGTGTAAATGAACTAAAGTGTGTTGGAAAGTATTCTTTATGGATACTTGTCCAGGACAAATATTTTATTTTGGGGGAATCATTCTGTAAAAGAGCAAATGGGTCCGAGACTAATTGTGAAAATGTATTTATTACACATTAAATAATTGAGCTACTGAACTACCATTGACTCATTGTGAATTTTGCCGAATCAACTAATGCATAAACTTTTATTGCCCATAATTCACTAGGGTCCGTCTCTAAAAAGTAAAAATTCTCCTAATACTGTTACTCAGACAACATACATCTTGTGCACTATATGGATGCAGTCATTTTGTATTGCGTGTCCAAACAAATGATGTTCCACGGATAGTTCATTGTAGAGTTTTTACCCATAATGCACCGTAAATCCAGAAATTTCTAAAGTAGCTCCAGGTAGTTTATTGGAAATCTTGAAATTTGACTGGTCAGGCTGAAGACCGGAGAAGCCGACCTCGAAAAAATAATACTGTTTTGGTGTATCGAATACAGAAAATCACTAACACTTTTGTATTTTTGTTGTTTCAGTTTGCGTCATAATTTGTAAAATTTAAATAATTTATCTAACAATGGGTAACGATGATGTTTCTGGAGCACTTTCTAATCACAGTGTTGTCTGAATTCAGTCCTCACTACTACTGTTTCCTGTGTAATGCTTTATATCAGTGGTTGTAGAATGATGCTGCCTTCGTGGTTCCTTGTAAGTGGTAATTTGCAAGTCGGAATAATGTCACTTTCCACCTCGGAAAGTTCGACGTGCAAAGTAGAAAAAAAAAAAAATCCATGAACGTGTGTCTTATGTTTGCTATGTCAGAGCGCATAAAGCTGATAAAAAGCTATTATAAGTGCACTTTTACAGTTACGTGGTGAGAGAGTGGCTATTGGTTCTGTTCTACTGTTGTAACTTCAAACATTCATGGACTTAGCGTTAGCAACAAGCTAGCCAGCTAACGTTAGTGATATGACTGCTGCTTTGTGAAGATAATCATCAACATTAATCAGTATGCGCAGGGTTATAGATTTAACCAAGTACTGTGTCTGTATATGAACTGATCTAAAGCCAATACTGCTATAAACTCATTTAAAAGTTACAACTTATAGTTTACTTTTCACTTTTACTTAGCTACAACTTCATCTTGAACACAGCATTAACTTCACAGACCCCATCAGTATGGATTTATTTCATGAACATTATATTTGTCATATTTAATTTTTTTTGAGCCATAGAGCTTTTCCATCGACAGATCACATTAAAGTGTAACTTCACCCCCAGCTCTGAGCCTAACTCCACCCACTGCATAATTTTGAGAAATGCTAAAAAAGTGGGCAGGGCAGGGGAAGGGCTGAGGAGTGGGGGGGATGTGTGAGCCAGGGATTAAATCAGTGATATCCCTGGTCCTCAATCAGCATATATTTGAAAATGAGTGCGGTTTCACTGACTCCCACTCAAGGGAGGGGGCTGGGGGAGGTGTGTGGGCCGCCCACCTCTGATTAGAGGGCGTTAACATTCTTTTTTGTATAAATTTCATGATGTAGATAAGTCCCAAACGGACGACTCTACATCAGCATCGGCCTTGCAAGGTTCAGGATGATTATAAGCAGTAGATGGCGTTTTGAGCCGTTTTTAACCTATAAAATACCAATTTTTATTAAAAAAAAATGTAACTTTGTCAATATTAACACCAGCATTGATGTGTTTCATTACAGTACAGACATATCATTTAGTCCACAACTCAAAAACACATTTAAGTCTGCAGTACCTCTTTAAGTCTGCATTCCTGCTTGGACCCCTAAATATAATAACTTTGATAATGTTGATTGTGAGTACGGTCTGGATAGTAAATAGTGCACGAGTGAAGGATTGATTTCTGAAACTGCACCTCATTTTAACTGACTCAGGGATATTCACTGCCTCCCAAGGATCCAAGTGACATTGGAAATCATGGGATTTGGCCTCACAACCTTTCCAATCACAGAGACAGCTACTGTACCAAACAACCACTGACCACACTTTAGTAAGAAAGTTATTAATTACCCAGAGTGTAAAAGTGTTTAAATGTATTTCCAAAGAGCCAGAATGTGCAGTACATTTTGCTCTCCACATGTTGTAAAAGAGATATTAGCTTCTCTGTCCACTGAACCCCACCCTGTTCATGATGCACGCTCCAACAGGGTGCAATCTGTGGAGCTACTCATGTGACCTTTTTCTTCTTCTTTCTGTGTGCATTTTTGTTTTTCCTTTTCTTAGCTGTGTGCTTGGATGCTTTGCGGTGGTGTTTGGACGCTCCTTTAGCGCTCCGTACACTGTAACAGACACGACAGACGAGATCTGGCTCAGGTCGGGTTCATCCGTAAACATACACTACTGATACACACACAGACACACTGAGTTACAACCAAGAGAACGCTGTTTGAGTTCACTCACTTTTTCTTGTGTTTGAGAGGACAGGCTTTGTGTTTGTGTCCAGGATCACCACAGTTGTAGCAGCCGGTTTGTCCGCAGCGATGATCTGGAAGTACACAACGACTGCAGGAGGAACAGTGATGCCAGGCTGAGAGAGGATAACAGATGACCGTTACAGCGACGATAAAGTCGGTAAATTATGTAAATACAACCTTATAACATGTGCATGTCGATCAGCCAGGACATGTTCAGTGTGTAGACTTTGTTTTTGCGCTGGAGCTAAAAATTACGGAGGTTTATAGCTACCAGTTTAGCGCATATAAATCATCACGTCCTCGCATCTCGTTGCTCAGGGTCTCAGACGGACTTGTTTGTGGTTTCTGACACACTGTTGTGTATAAAAATGTACAAAAGGACGTCACAGAGCTTAAACAACTTAGGATGTTTTTAATTGTATTTTTAATATACTTATTTTATAATATTCCAAAACTTGTTATATACGAATGATGTTATTTCGCTCAACAACAGTTTTGAGTCACGTGTTATTTATTCGTGCAGTTTGTGAAACGTTAAACCGTTAGCTCTTGCATTTTGCTTACATCATAACATCATAGCTGAACACGTCTTGGATGATTGAGAGATTGTGTTGATTTCATTCTTTAAAAAGAAGAAGTAACACTTACAGGGCTTCACACACTTTCTACATTCAGCACAATGCCTCCATGGTCTTCCATTCTGGAAAAAAAAAAAAAAAAGCAGCTCTGTTGTTGTTGCTGCTGCTGTTGTTTTACTACAACAACCCCTGAAAAAAAAACAAAAAAAAAACAGGAGGCCTACCTTGGACGTGCAGGCGTTACAGTCGGGGCAGTGTCGGTTCTCTGCTGAGACATATCTCTCACAGATGCTACAAAATCTGAGGAAGCGAACAGGAATGAGAGTAAGCGCTGAATATTTACTTCCTGAGTATGGATGACTGTACTGCTACAGAGTGAAGTGAAGTGTGTGTAGTCAGGTTGACCTGTAGCCTTCGTCTTTTGGCAGGACGATGTCTTTGGGACAGAGGTTAGTGAACAGTCGGACCGGGGATTGCTTACGGCCCGTCGTCCCGCGTTTGTACAGAGGATGATTATCATAATCCACCTGCAGGAACAACAACAAACCACGTTCACGATGCATTACTACTACAGGTTTACATAAAAGTAACGCTCTTAAATTGCTCTATGTTGAGACCTTGGAATGATAGAGTATGGTGTAGGTATGGGAGGGGGTGACAAACAAGAAAACGCATTAATATTGGTGTAACTCTGGTGGTGATGAGGAGGATGATGGGCTTTGCTGTAGCTTTGTAGCTTGTGTCATTAACGTAAGCAAAAATAGACACCAGATCCGCCATGTTTAGCCAACTCGATCGCTAAGTGCTTCTTCATACACATGGTTAGAATTACTCCACATTGTATACACATGTTCTCATGCACAAAGGAAAAACGGCTAATTATAGAAAAAAGGTACAGAATGGCTGTTAAATAAAGAAAAATATTAAACAGTGCTACACCATAGAGTGTATTTAATGGTTATTTAATTCATGGGCTGTTCTGAGATCCTAATAAGACTCTAAATAATGGTTTATTAAATGCAGTGCACTTTATAAGTAAAGCTTATAAAGTTAAACCTGCAGATTAAAAAAAAAGTCTAATAATAATAATAATAATAATAATGTAATTTTCACCATAAATTAATTTTTCCATTTAAAATGAGTCTATTGCTGGTTTATCAAAATTGTTAAAATAAAGGGTGTTACAAAACCTTTGACTGGCACACACACTAGAACCCGATCGATAAATCTGATAGAACCGATATCATCGGCCGATGTGATCGATTATTTAATTCTAGATAAATCGGTATCGAAATGGCAAATAAAAAAAAAAGAAATGGAGAGGATCCTTCAACCATGTTATGAGTGTTGTCATTGCATAGTTTGTCCACCGGAGGACACACTGCAACGCTACTGTTGGCAACACACGTGTTTCAAACACCACAAATCACAACAATCAGCTGACCCAAGCAGAGTTGAGCAGAGTCGCCCACGATGGAGATCGTCTTATTTATCAAAAGTTTAATATTTTGCTGTACTTTTGTTCAAAGTACGATTTTTGATAATAAAATAAGTATTTTTAAACTGCATCATGGCATGTTATCTTGGTGAGGACTCAAATTAATACACATAACAAATGTTAAGGAAAGTCTTTGTTTAAAAAAAAAAAAAAGGAATATCGGCCAATATATCATTATCGGATTTTTTAAATCCTCAAATATCGAATTCGGTATCAGTCTTAAAACTCCCATATCAGTCAGGCTCTAACACACACTAAAAATATAAATGAAAGACTTGATACTTGTGTAACATTTAGTATTTTTGCTTTTTCTTTTCTGATGCAGAATCCATTACCTGATAATCCAACATGGTGAAGGCAGGGAAGCAGTCGAGGATCCTCGGCTCAAAGAAGTACGGGAATATCCAGACCATGGGCATCTGGGACACGCTGCTCTCTGCAGGATGCAGGTTAGAACGGGTGTGAGTGTATAAATTCTGTCGTCCATCATTACAGAGGACAAATAAAGGAACTGAGCAGAAAAAAACAACCATTTTCATCTGAATGTGCGCATAAAGTTGAGTGCGTAAGTTTGCACACCTTTAGGACGACCTTTTTCAAATCAATGCTCCACCACAGAACATGCACCCATACTTCATTTTTTATATTATGGATTTGAAGAACATGGGACACTCAAAAACCATTGGGAGTGTGGGGGTGCACACTCTTGCACCGAACTGGACTCTAAATACACACCAGGTCCCTGTAGACTCCTCCACGTGTGTGATATCTTCGAGAACGTGTGGCCTAGAAGCTTCACCAGACCTCCAAAGGGTGGATCTGTGACCATCACTACTTTATTACCAGCTTCCTCTGTCAGGAAGTCCAGGAGAACTTCAACTGCTTCCTGTACAGACAGGAAATTGGATAAATATCAGTGTAATATCACATGTGTATAGATTTATATAAAAATGCATGTGGAATGTTTTACCTTTCCTTCAAAGAAGTGATGATTAAACATGTTATAATGACAGAACTCCTTCTGTGTGTAAAACTGGGAATATCTAAAAGAGGGAAAAGAGCAAGAACATCAGACTTCTCACATTACTGCACATGCATGCACCTACATGCACACGCACACACACACACACACAGAGGCTTTAGCTTGTTATGGGCTTATAAAAACTAGTACAGCTGCTTCAGCACATACCAGAAAAGAACACACACACACACACACACACACACACACACACACACACACACAGCGAGCGAAAGTGAACAAGAACAAACTTTCATTCTCACACTGTGCTGTAAGTATTAACCTACTTTTATTTTCTTATACTTAATTATTTCCCTCCACACTGAGACATTGTGTATTAATAAGATCGTTATTATTCATGACTCTAGAACACAAGTCGCTGTGGAGGATATTGTGAAGCTCTGTTTCTCATACAGCAACATGAATATCTTAATTCAGCTAAATGAGCATGACTAATATAGAGATTCAGTGCTGATTTCGTTTACGATCAGGGTCTGGAGCTTTAGAGTTATCCTTTTTTTCTCCAGTCCTAGAACAGAAGCAGAATAAGTCTTTATCTGATGATAAAGCACTCCATCGCTATCAAACGAGTCTGTTATATCTTTGAATGAACAAGTTTTGAACAGTACTTTACAGCTGTATTCTGTCCCAAACTATCCTTTTTTCCCCTATTCAAGAATATTATTTATTCTAGAACAAAGTTCTTATGTTTTTTTAATAACAGACGAATGAAACAGAATAGGTTTAATCTATTCTAGACTGTAGCGACCCCATTCTAGAATGAAGCAATCCTTTCCCCCCTCCTCGATTCTAGAATATTGCTACCCTGTTCTGCATGTTCTAGAAGGTAGCTATCCTTTCCCCCCAAATTCTAGAATAATAAGGGGTTTTTTTTTAATAATAAGAGAATGGAAGAGAAATCTGTCATTTTTATTTATATTCTAGAGTAGAACCCCCCCTGAGTCTAGAATATTGCTACCCTTTTCCCTCCATGGTCTGGAACGTAGCACTCCTTACCCCCCATGTACTAAAATGTAGCTATCATTTCCCCCCTATTCTAGAATATCGTTTACTCTGGAATAAAGCATCACAGAATTAAGTCATTGTGTTTTTAATTTCATTTAAGTATGGAATAGAAAATGTTCGTTTTTTTAATTTTTATTCTAGAGTAGATACCCCCCCCGTTCTAGAATGTAGCAACCCTCCCACCCCTTTTCTCCATGTTCTGAAATGTACCTATCCCTATTCCCTTTATTCTAGAATAAAGCATACTATATTTTTTATAATAGAAAGATGGAATAGAATAAGTTAATTCTATGTTCTTGACGGTAGCACACACCCCCATGCTAAAATGAAGCGATTATTCTTTTTTCTCCATTCTAGAAAGTAGCACACACACCCCTTTCTAAAATGTCACTATCCCCCCCCCACGTTCTCTGGTGTAGAATGTACCTATGCTTGTTTTCCCCTATTGTAGAAAAATAAATAAATATTCTTTATTCTAGAATTAAGCGATTGTCATGTTTTGAGTCTGAAGCAGTTAGATAGACGGAACAGAACAGGTTTCCTCTATTCCCGGATGGAGCTGTCCTTCTTTCCCTCTTTTCTCGAGTAAGAATCCTCTTTATTCGATAATAAAGCATCCCGGAATGAATCCATAATGAGGTCTTTGAATGATCAGGCTAAAGTTTGGCGTGGTTCTGTACTAAATACCTGTAGTGCACTCTCTGCTTCAGACATGTTCCAACATATTGCACTTTAGCTTCCAGGAGAAAGGACCTGATTAAGCACCAGGAGGAAATAAAGCATTACGTGCTGCGTATGTAAAGCAGTCATGCAGAAATGTTCAAGAGAAAGTGAGCAGACCCACTGAACTCACTAGTGATTTCTTCTCTTTGTTTTTTTTTAATGTTTAATAGAGTTAGCAGAAATGGCAGAAGACGAGGGCACAGCACAGCCACCCCGAGCCGATCCGCTCCGTCTTGCCTCGGTCACGCAGCCTTACCCTTGTTCTCCAAAAGCACTCCGTAAACCAGACACTGACTCACTCAAATACTCACAGGTTTGCTTACATTCCAATATAACATCGCATTATGAAGAAAAAGAAGACGACGACTGATAGTAATGTAAAAGCAATACACCACTTGTGTAGATTAAAGGCTTTTGTGTGAACATCAGAAACAGTTATCCTGCTGGCTGGAGGAGCTGGAGAAGGAGAGCAAGAGGACGGAAGCTCACATGGCATCTCTGAAAAAGCGCCAAGCCAACCTGACTGTAAGTGACAAGCAAATTTTAAAGGTGCGGTCTGTAATGTTTAACTACATCATTTGGAAGATCTCTGATCATTCCCAGATATGGATCTGCCTCGTTCCCTCGTTTCACCTCCACACTCAAGCTGGAGCTTGTTTTTGTAAATCATTAACAGCTAGTAAACTTCTTGAGTCATCCGTCAGAACGCTGTGCTACTTGGAAAATCACAGGCTTATAATAATGCGCCTGTTCTGAGGTTCTGTTAGCGTTTCTATAGCAACGGCTCATTCACAGGGACGCCACACAATCTAAGACTAAGCTGAAAATAAACTTTGTGTTACTCTGAAAAAGAGAAAAGAGGAGACATTTCTTTAACACTGATGGAAGGAGTCTCCAATGTCAGGATTTTGCGTTTTATGGTTACTTTATAGCTGCTACAATGCAAATAAGAACAGGAACTAACTTATAACTTCTTTTGCGGACATTCCACTATATTAAATGTACCTGTAAATGGATAAGACGAATGGTATAAGTGGCATAAAACACTTTAGTACATGCTGCTATAGGAAAATAATCAATTTCAGGGTGGTAACACTAACTCTGCTTCATCACACCATCCTGGTGTTGATTATTTTCCTATAACAGCATGACACATGCTCATTTTATCCCTTAGACAAGTAATACTCGTACATGTGATGCTACTGCTCTTATTTTCTTAGGTACAAGAAAATAATAGTGCCACTATTATGTTAAAGTTAATTCTTATCCGTTATCATTGACGCTCCCTCGTGACACCCCCGTCCCTGTTCCTGGGGTGAAGACGAGTGCGGAGACGATGGGGCAAAACGTACGTGAGCGATTTGAGGCCATGCATCTGGCCCTGAAGAAGGAAGAACAGGCCGTACTGGACTCGCTAGAACAAGAGCACCGGGAGAACAGCAGCAGAATGACGCGTCTCCTGCACGACTGGAACCAGCACCTGAAACTGGTGCGCAAACACATCAGCACCATCAGAACGCTGCAGGAGAAAGGAGCTGAGAGCCAGCAGCAGGTACTCATCACGTTGCACTAAAGACGTGCGATATAAAAACAATCATTTACTCATAAAGATATAATTATACATTCTATCCTGATTTTAGGTCTCAACTGAAGATTTCAGGTAAATCACTTTCAACATAATTTGCAACTGCAGATTAAAATAACCAACGTTAATACACTGCAACCCCGCTATAACGAACTCCTTGGGGGACGTCCAAATAGTTC
>JAOTRR010000059.1:3604725-3614740 GCA_028570945.1 Gogo arcuatus
TTGTGTGTTTTTGCAGCATTAGAGCTGTGTTACTTCTGCCTACGGTGAAGTCATGAGTATTCCCGATATTTTATGTTATTGGACCCTCTGCTGTCTGAACAACAATTATAGCTGGGAAAAAACTAAGATTATGCAGCCTGATAATCACGATTCATTTTTTATTTCATCGATTCAAATTGTCATAAATTTGTATTGTGATTTATTGTCACACGATATATTGTTATATGCCTTTTATATATATATAAATATGTATGTGTATAAATACGTATATGTATTTATATATATGTATTTATATTTATATTTATATATTATACCACACTTGGTAATCACTGACTTTATTTTACTACCCTTCTTCTCCTGGCTGGTGTTGGACTCCTTGTTCAGAACAATATGACAGCAGTAGGTACACACCACAACCCGGGAATTCCAACTCGTTACCCGTGTACACTGCGGGTCGATATTCTGGCCAGGGTAGTCCCAGAGACTCTTCTTCACTACCGTTGTACTACAGTAGTGGTGGTAGAAGTACCCCACAGACTCTTTCCCTGAACCCCACCACCCTGGCCATGCTCCAACAGCACAACTACATCCCATACTTCAGAGGTACACGGCTCAGCCTGCAGGCCTCGTTGTGCTCGCTAAAACCAACTAATGTCACGCCATGCATGGATCCATATTATGTGCTTTCACTGCTGAACACTAATGAGTGTGAAATATCACTGATCTGTTTGTTTAAGGGTTAAATAACTTTTGTTAATAAAAAAAAACACTGAGATATGAAACTGCTACCTTGTCCTTCGCCCGCCTTCCCTAAACAGGAATTGAGACAGAATTCAAACAAGAACGAATCTCTGAACGTAAACCTAGGACAGGCCTGCATCTCAGTTTGCCTCCTTACGGTAAAGCCCTGGACCTTTCAGTATCTCTTATCACTGTAATCCAGTCCTGTGGGATTGTAGGTGTACCCCAAGGTTCACTCTGTGGACCGTTCGGTTTGTTTCTGCTTGTTGTTGCTTGGTGTCTCAGACCTGCCAACCTTTACAGTTTTCGCATAGGAGCTCTGCATGTGAACATTGGATTACGCTGATATGAGTTATCACACACATTCCCCTTCTTTTTTCTACCAGATGAGCCAATTGAGACATTAATCTGAAATGATTGACAGTTGTGTATGTATTTTTAACTCTCCAGTATTAACTGATATTTCCCTGGAAGCCCCGCCCCTTTCTACCAAACTAACATTAGTAGTGTGCTCTCATCGCATCTTGATTTTCACGCTGATGCAATGCCATCACTTTTTACAGTCAATGGAGAACGTTTTGAGTCCATTAATGTGAAATAAATTTTATCAATATACTGTATGTTCAACTTGTCAACATTAGAGATGTATAGAGTTAGCATCAGTTAGCTAAGATTTATAATGGACAAACTGAAAGTTCAGCCACTGAAATTTTCACTAACCCTTATAAATCATTTTAATGGTGATTAGAAAGTGATTAAAAACACAGTTTGTGAGGCTCCTGAGTGGCGCAACAGAAAACTGTTTGCCCTGTCATCTGGAAATTGCTAGTTTGAGTCCTGGTGATGCCACAGTGGAGCTCAAGAGTGCAAAATTGGCCGTGCTCTTGGGAAGCGAGGGGTGGTATACTTTCTCCCTGCAATTACTCTAGCCAACCATGGGCGCCTATAAGCTCATGCATACAGAAGTGGGCGGATAGCGCTTTCCTCCGAGTGTGTTATATTGCATGTGCAGCAGTTCAAAAAGATGTGGTCTGCTGGCGTCACGTGCCTCGGAGGAAGCACGTGATAACCTTCGCCCTTCCCGGTTGGTAGGTGATTGGGTGGGAATTGGCCATAACTAAATTAGGCAGAAATCGTGGGTTGAGGGGGGACGCAAGTTTCTCTCCTACATCTGTCTTTGCTTTATGATCAACATCGAAATTGTCAACTCTATGGAAACATTTCTACAAAGAACATTCAACAAGCGATTTGTGAAAGGACTGACAAAAGACTGAAAGTGTACTGTTAATGAGTCATGATTGACATTGTTTTGTTTTGTTTACAAGAGAAGTAAACATGTTTTTTTTTACTCATTATTCCTCTTCAGGGTTGGCAGATCTGGTGTCTGTACAGACTGTGTATTTTAACATCAGCACTGCGATGTTGCATGGAACTGTTGTGTGTATGTTGTGTGCAGTATGTTGTCGCCGTTATAATGTTATAATGAATGTACTAGAATGATCTGCAATATTAAATACTGTACATATCATATCAAGGACTGAACATGTATCAGTGTGCGAGTGTGGTATTTGTGCTTGCCAGTGTTGTGCTATGTTGTTGCATTGCACCTGATGTCTGAAGATTACTGCCTGCAGTTTATCTTGTGTAATTTTGTCTAATCTCTAATCCCTAATCTCTAATTAGACATCCTTCGCTGGCGTTTCTCATGATTAACATCAATACCAGTTCAGACTCGAGGCTCTTTGCGAGTCAGGGAATACAGAGGTTTATCTCATCTCATGTGGCATGGTGTAATGTCAGTTGTCTACAGATCTTGGAAAGGGATTATTCAGGACTCTCAACCACTCGAGGGGTAAAATAAAGGTCTCAGTAGAAGATTAAAGGGCATAGTGAAGGAATCATAATTTGGGTTCTGGGTTCCATTTGACTTGATTCTGGGTCTAACCACGTCTTAAGTGAGCGATGTGTTCTGTTTTTTGTACTTATAGACCATTTATTGGGCGTGGAGCCGCATACTCTAACTCGACAGTCAGTAGGGATGTGACTCACCACAAGCTGTTCTCACCACAAATACTGTTTATTTGTAGATTTTGTAGGATTTATTAATGTGAAGCATGCACATATACAGTAAGGGGAAATAAGTATTCAAGCATGTTTATTTTTGTTTCTTTTTTAAAATATACTTCCAGTACTTACTGTATATCCACTTCAAATTTACTCACATAATAAAAACTTTTGACTTTGAACCAAAAAAAGTATGATTCATAAACATAGACAGAGAAATGATCAAATGATCAATGTCATTGTTGGCAATTGCAGGTTTGGTATGAAGCAATTAGCTTTTTGCAATATCGTGGTACAATTTTGGTCCATTCCTCTTTGCAGATCGTCTTTAGCTCCCCAAGGTTCAAAGAATTCCTCCGATGGACTCGCAATTTCAAAATCCGCCAAAATTTTCACTGGGATTCCAGTCGGGAGATTGGTCCGACCATGCAAGGACTTCTTGAGTTATATTAACTGTACGGTTGGGGTCATTGTTTTACTCAAACATCCATCTTCTCTCCAGATTCAGTTTCTTGACTGATTAAATTCTGTCCATTGGTGTTACCCTCGATGATGTGTAAAGCCCCAGTACTGTTTACAGAGAAGCATACAGTAGTGATGCTTCCACCCCCATGCTTCACTGTGGTTATCATGTTCTTGGAATCTCTTCTTTCTACAAACATGACGAGCTCAATGATTGCCAAAAAGTCCTATTTCTTTTTTCATCATTTCACCAGAGTATGGTATATTGTTCCAAAATCTCTTCTTTTTTTTTAGTGAAGGAGATTAGCATGAGCTGGAGAAACAGTGATGATTGCACTGCAGTTCATTGTTCATTGTTGATATTATTCTCTGTGTGTCTGTTGTTCCTGCTGCTTTCAGAGTCATCCTGCAACTCTTTTCAAGTGACTTTTAGCTTCTCTCTGACGATGAGTTTATGGTTCGTTCCATGAGCTTTCCTCCTGCATATTATCAAAGCAATTTCACAGACAGTGAAGTTTAAGGACTGTGCTATGGCTCTGTAGGGGTTTTTTTGAGTGTTGTGTAATAATGTCATCCCTGAGAACTTTTGATTGCTACTTTGAGTACAAGTACAAGTCAAAAGACATTATGTGCATAAATTTGAAGTGACTGATTACTTATTTCCCCTCACTGTAGCTTGTTGTGAAAGACACTTTAAATGTATTTACTTTAGTCATGGAATTACCTATGCTTTATATGTCAAAGTAATGCATTTTCAGGTTAAAAAAGGTCAGATTTTGTTCTCAGACTTCATCTCTGGAATGTAACGTCTCCAGATGTGTGGAGGAGTTTCTTACGGATATTGACCGGCCTTTTACTAACCACATTCTCCATGTTGTGCATGTGTGTAGAGTGCAAAGGTGTATAGTAGCACAGTGTACACTAAGTGTGTGTGTGTGTGTGTGTGTGTGTGTGTGTGTGTGTGTGTGAGAGAGAGAGAGAGAGAGAGAGAGAATGAAAGAGTGAGCCAACACTTTACAGCCACATGCTTTCACAAACAGTATTTGCATCTCTCTGCTCTCTTTTCCTCATGTCCTTTTCTCTCTCTTTCCTGTTTTCTGTCCCTCCTTTCTTCAAATGTTTATAAAAAGTGCTTCCTTCCTCATGACCTCATGATCCAGCCTGCTAATGACACCATGCATTCTTGTAGTCTGTGGTCACAGGGGTATTAAAACAGTTCACCCCCAGACTGATGATCGAATGTGTGCTGAAAGAGAACCAAAGCCTCTGAAGCAGGGCTGTGAAACAAACGGATCATCCAGATAAAGATTCTGATCCGGTCCACCGAATGAACTCAGAATCTGCATTCTAAATTAAAATCGTGTTGTGGACTGCAATTGAATCAGAAGATTTGAAAAAGAGAGAGAGAGAGAGAGAGAGAGAGAGAGAGCTTTGTTATTCCATTAGGAAGAAAAACGGAGCAATGTTAGAGCAATGTAAAGTCAGAGTTAGAAACTCGGCTACTGACAAAATGTGCTAATGAAAAGTAATTCTTTATTAGCAAGCTAATTGGACTCTGTAAACATGTCTCTTTATATGAACTCAGAATTAATATACGCATTTAAGAGGAATCGTTGACGTGTTATTGGTCTACTACAGAGGTTTCATGAGATTGTAATGGAAATGTCAGTGTCGATCAAGTTGAGTTACATTTTAATTATAAATATTTTTCCAGTGAAAAATTTAAATGTTAATATTAGATGGCGACATTGGGACATGGGAAATCGTGTACACAAATGCTTGGCATTCGAGTGGTGTCGTCGTGAGAACACCGCTGCTATGCAACAGTAACATGGACGCCAAAAGTCTCCTCGTTCAGGCTAACGTTAACAAATTAGCAAGCTAACAAGCGGGTAACGTAGTGTAGGAAATGCAAAGGCATAATGACAAGACAAATATCAACATTTTCCTCAGACATATTACAAAATTACGAAGAAAACTCTATACGACTAAAATTACAATATATTAATGTATCATCCACTGAAAAATGTACTTCCATGGCCTCCACCATATTTGAAAACGTCAGCAAATGTCACACCTCGTGAATTCATCTCGAGCTTTCATAAAATTTCCACTTCCGAAGTTGTGAATACCACAAGAGAGGCGTTTATATTGACTCTTCTTGAGAATATGGTAAACACAATCCCATTTGAAAGCACCAATAGTTCACGGCGGCCATATTTGGAGGCGTGGTGCATTCTGGGAACTGGAGTTCGGCTCTGAGTTTGACATAGACATGACACTTATGTGTAAATTAGCGTTAGCTAGATAGTTCACTCTTTATGGGTGAAGACGTCGTCGTCTTTAGAACTCTTTAAATCACTTAAAATGGACAGGGATGTCCAAGCACAGATCAGACGATGAAAAGTTCTGTAAGTACAGCGTAGAGTATTTAAGATTTGTGTCTACATGCACGGTAAACACTAACAGCATATCCTAACCCTAACCCTAACCCTTCCAGAGTGTGTGATACAGTGTGTTTGGAGCAAATTTCTAACGAAAGAATGAAGCCAGCTTTCTTAAAAAGACATTTGGTAACAAAATGTGAAAACATGACTAGACACAAAACCTACTACTAGGCCTACTAGCGTGCCTAAATGAGTAAACTTGGCGTTAGCTGGTTGGGTCATGGAGTTGTGACTGTATTAATGATTTAAGAAGCAACACAGAGTAACTCTGCTCTCTCACATCCCCTCCCCAATCCCCTCCCTGTGTTTATCTGACCTCTCCTTCCTCTTCTTCTTCTTCTTCCCCTTCCCCTTCCTCTTCCCCCCCGGAGGTAGTGAAAGTGGTCGTAGTACCCCGAGCCTCTCCACCTACTCCGATGGCAAGTCTCCGTCCTCCACATACGTGGCTGCACCTAAGCATTTCCACATCCCAGGTAGGCCTCCTTTGCTCCTGTGCTCTCACCCAACACTGCCTTATGATTGTGTTACAGTTCACCCAAACCTGTTAGCTACAATACTTATTCTGTATATTTTGAAAACAGTAAATAGTAACAGGTTTTGTGTTTGCTATTAGCTATAACTATTAGCACCCTGTGCAAGTGACATTACTTTCATTATCATTCACTTAAGGATGGAAACCAGTAGCAGATATATTTCTGATCCTGAACACGACTAGTCAGTTCCCCTGCATCCTAAACTAGCAAAAGGAAAACATGACCCAATTAATAATCCTACTTTATACCACAACCCCAATGAATTTGTGACTCTGACTGGATTAATTTCCTATAAGATCTCGTTCTAATACATTACCGTTTCTATAGTAACAGCTCGTTCACAGAGACAAGATTTAAAAAGTCTTGACAATTAGTAATTGTTGATATGTTGACGTTTTCTCTCAGGAGATGTTTATTGAACGTTTATGGAAGGAGTCTCCAGTGTCAGAGCTTGTAACAGACGGATGTAAAGCTGTAACTTTAAATTTTCCGACATCTTCAGGACACTTATTGCGGGGGGGTTTTTTCTGTAACATGACAAGCTGAGAGAGGCTGGTGAGAGAACGACTGCTTATAGCTGCTTTAACGTACGTGAGAACAGGAACTAGTTTATCTCTCGGATGTTCCATGACATTAAATGTAACTATAAATGGATAAAAAAGGGTGTTGTTCTTTAATAAATTGTAAAGTTGGCAAATTGCTATGGTGTAAGGGGAATAATCAACTTTGCAGTGGTAACAGTAACTGCGCTTCAAGTGATAGTGTGATATTCCTAATAAACAACTATGGAAATGAATAATGAGCTGTGGAAAAAAGAATAGAAAAGTTTTAGTAATAGCAGTTATGTTACAACTCCAGATATATTAAATATTATCTAAAGGGTAATCACCATTGGGCAATTTGGTGATTATGCAATTATAATAATTGTGACAGTCTTATTTGTTGAACTGTTGAATAACAGCCATGTTAGCTACGTAAGCTGTGAGGTTACATTATGTACAAGAAATTCAAATTGTTTGAATGTTTCTTAAAGATTTTGGCCCTGTGAAGAGAATTATCTAGAATTCTCTAGAGTTCAACAAAGAAATTTTAAAAAGAGCTCAGAGTAAACCTGATAAATTGACTTGCTGTGAGTTATGAGGTGTTACGAGTTAAATAATGGTATAATTTTTCATAGACACAATAATTATTTCTGCTTTTTTTTAAAGATAGTGTTTAATTCCCTTCTTGCACCCTTGCCTTTTTTCTGTTTTTTCTTTTCGCTTCATAATTTCCATGAGGTTATGATTCATCTCATAGCTGTTTGGTTTGGTTTGGTTTGATGCTTGAAACTCTTTTGATGCATATTCTGAAAAGTCTATGGAGAAAATGAACAAGAAATGCTGTATACTGAACGAAAGAGACACTGTATATGTGACGCTGCGTTCAGTTTTTGGATAAATGAGCCACTTATCCTAATAAGTGTCTCAGGAAGTCCAAAACATGTTGCCTATGTAGGGAACTACAGTGGATAGTGTGTAAAAAGCCTACATACCCCCTTTGCAAAAAGATTGCAGGTTTTTGTAATAAAAATGAAACCAAGATCAATCATATCTGAACATTTTCCGCCTTTAATGTGCTATAGCAACAGACATAATTCAACTGAAAAACGTTTTAGGAAAAAAAAAACCCTGGTTGCATAAGTATGCACATCCTTATAAAAGGTGGGTCATGGAGCTGTACTCAGAATGAACCAATCACATTCAAACTCATGTTCAAAAGTAATTATCATCCACGGGTCATCAGTGAAGTAATTCTGATTAACCCCAAATGAAGATAAAAAATTTTCTGCACAATTTTCTTCTTAGTTTTATGTGACTGCTGGAGCCATGGTTCAGAAAGAGCTTACAAAGCATGTACAGGATCTCATTATGGAAAGGTATCAATCAGGAGAGGGGGAAAAATGAATTTCCAAAACATTACATGTACCATAGAACACCATGAAGGCAGCACAGTGACATTACCAAGGAGAGGACATCCTTCCAAAATTGATAAAAGGTCAAGAAAATCATGGCTGCCAAGAAACCTACAGCAACATTAAAGCAGCTGCAGGATGTCTGTGAAATACCGGGCTCTCCCTCCATGTGACATGTTAAGAATCTCTCGTATTCTTCACGTCTGGGATAGGGTGCCTGGAATGAAGCCCTTTCTCACAAAAATAAAAATCCAAGCCCATCTAAATCAGCCCAGACCATGGTAGAAGTAGAACATTTTGGACATAGATATAAAAGATATGTTGGGCACAAAAACATGACAGCTTATCACCTAAATAACACCATACCCACAGTGAAGCATGGTGGTGGCAGCATCATGCTATGGGGATGCTTCTGCTCTTTAGCTGGGACTGGGGCTCTAGTCAAGATAGAAAGAATCATGGATAGCACCAGATTTCAATCTATTTTGGCACAAAACCTCCTGGCCTCTGTTAGACAGCTGAAGATGAAAAGAAAATTTCACTTTCCAGCACGATAACGACACAGAACACAAATCCCAGTCAACGAAGAAGACGATCAATGTTTTGGAATGGAATGGCCCGGTCAGAGCATGGAATCTAAATCCTATTGGAAATCTGTGGAATGACTTGAAGAGGGCTGTGTACAGGAGATTCCCTGTCAGTCTGATAGATCTGGAGCATTTCTGTAAGGAAGACTTGGTAGACTCGTACCCCAAACCACTGAGCGCTCTATTACAAGCGAAAGGTGCTTTAAGAAAAAGTATTAGTCAAGAGGTGTGCATACTTACAGTATAACTCTCCAAAACGTTTCTATTTGTTTTTCACTTAAATTCTGTTGGTTTCTGTATCACATTAAAGGTGGAAAAAAATAATCCGACATGATTTATCTTGGGTTTAGATTGGAACACAGATTCTCTATCCAGAGTATTTTTGCAGACATCTCATGAGAAGAACTGCGCTCGTAAGCTGTGTTTGAAGTCCGAGTCGTAATATATTTCGCATTTATGGCTGTATTTACTTCTCTAAGGCAGCGCAAAGGCGTATTATTCCTAAGCACGTAACTGTCACTGTCACTGAGGAATCAGTCAAATGAACCATCGGGTTCATTTATGTGTTTTTATTCTATTGTATTTTTCCCCCTGTTTTTAATGGTGTCTTTTGTTTCCAGCGCTGGCACATGCTGAAACAGCTCTTATAAAACAAAAAAAAATGGGTGCATGTGTTGTGTTAAAAATTAATCATTTTTCCTGAAAAGCTCTCCAGTTAATTTAGAGCAGTTGTTTGGAAGCAGTCGAGCTTAAAGTAAAGTGAGGTTAAGATGAAATGAACCAGAGAGACCAACATGCTGTGTCAATTATTACAGAATTAAATGATAGTGCCACTTCAGTTGCTCCATTTAGCCTCATACTGTCCTGGGTTTCAGGGATTTTATACTTCTTTGGTTCGGAGCAGTATGTTTTAGGTACATGTATTAACAATTATTTTAATCAAATCGCTGTCTAACTCAGCAGACTGGATTTGATGATTATTACAGTCAGCATTCTCTTAAAGGAATAATTCATCCAAAAATGCATGACGCACTTTTCCTTTAAACATCATCAATCAGCCCAGACATGTTAGGTAGCTAGCTAAACTGGTAGCTATATTCTTCTCTTAATTATTAGCAACTTATAACTAGAAGGGCACTCGGTAGAGTTCATACCTCTGCCAAGCCACATACTATCAACATCAAAATCAAATCACTTGAACCTAGGATAATACTAAAGCTGTACACC
>JAOTRR010000059.1:3752763-3764846 GCA_028570945.1 Gogo arcuatus
AAGACAAACTTCATATCCTGGAGCGTCTAAAGTGTGGTGAGAAAGCAATGAATTTATCTAAAGAATACGGTATCCCGAAAAATTCAATTTCAACTTTTTAACCAAAAGAAAAAGAGCTCCGAGACTTCATCCGTAATTGCAATCAACATGACGGGCTGAAAAGAAAGAAGATGCGGCAAGCAAACGACGGCGAGTGTGACTTATTTCCTTTACTTCGTAAATATGTGAGTGAATTAAGCGAAAATATAAATTAAACACAGTTGGTCTTGTTTTACTTAAGAGTGAGTGTTTGGTGTGACAAGTGGGTCCATTTCAGTTTTATGAACTTTTCAGTACAATAAACTATTTGGACGTCCCCCAAGGAGTTCGTTATAGCGGGGTTGCAGTGTATTAGCAGTAGTATATAGTAAAAAAAAAAAGTCACAAAAAAAACCAAATGTCACATCTTCAAATGTTTATTCATTGTTCTGTGAAAGTAAACATAGTTCCTGGGGAAGGGGGGGAGCAATAGAAAACCAGAGAATAAATGAGATGATATGCATTTGGTCATTGGATAAACATCCAGTCTCTGAAGAAACAAAATGGAAGAAAAAAAAAATATATATATATATATATATATATAACTTAACGATTTAAGAAAAATTAGGCCATCATCGCCAGTTACTGTTTTTTTTTTTTTGTTTTTTTTACAGTCCGTAATAATTTAAAGATGTTCTTAAGTATGAACGCAACAATTGCCTTTTGTCCGTCATCACCATTTGAAAGCAAATATTGTCCAGGGGAATAATTAAACCGAACCCGAAACAAATTACAGTACAAAAACTGGCAAATAAAAGGTTTGGGTTTAAAAATGATCCATTCTGGATGATGGATGTCTTTGCTTGCAACATCTTCCTTTCACCTTGGTCCATAAAGTTCATTGTAGATTCGAAGCATCACAGAATTCCCTCCTGAATAAAAAGGGAGGATGTAGGCTTTCAAATAGTCTTCTGACTCAGAGGTGAGACACTCTTACCAGCAGCATCAGTGAATGGACTGGAATGTTTAATTTTACACACACAAAAAAGAAAAAAGGCATGCATGTGTTCGACTGTATTGTGTGTTTTTGAACACCAGTGTCTATAGAGTTCCAGGCTGTGAAATGACAGTTTGAAAAAACTTGATCACTAGATGCGAGACAGAGTGCATGCAGCTTTTACAACTAAATCTCTTTGGCCTTCTCCCCATGAGACTGGTGAGGTCTATCAAACATAAGGCCAGAAGACATGAAGAAAAAAAAATACATGCAACAGTACCATAGGATATACATGTACACCTTTCTGATATACATACAACCTTCATCTTATACTGCTGTCTTTCATAAAGTGGCCCTGCATCTGTACTGTTTGCATACTTTGCATAAATATGTATGGAGATTATTCCCATTCATGGCAGTACTATATGATCTTTGCTATAACAGATAAATCACAGCACAGCACACACACACACACAAAGTTTATACTTTCATTCAGTCGGAAACCGAAATAACACTGAAGTGGTGTTTCTTTTCAGAAAACATAGATGTCTGTTTCTTACATCTTGTAAACATCAATTTGAGCCTTAATTCTCACCAGCTGCAGGTTTTTGTGTAATGTGGGCCAAGATTTCTGCTTCTAAGCAGGAACATGCGAGAAGACAACACATTTATTACAATATAATACTGATGATAAGGTAACCGTCCCTTTTGGTCATGACCCTCACTCTTTGATAAAAGAAACCTTGACAAACATTGAAACTCTGGAAATTTTAGTTTCAGAGACTTTGCTTTTTCTGCATTGTGGCAAATGTTATATGTATGGAAATGGACTTGGGATTGGTCTGTCTATACATGAGAAGTGTCTTGGAACTAGTCTGTCTTTACTTGGGACTTAACTTGAGATTTGTTCGTCTTCACTCAGGACCTGATTTGAGACTTCTATGTCTTTCCTTGGGACATGACTTGAGACTTGTCTGTCTTTATTCTGCA
Source organism: Gogo arcuatus (assembly GCA_028570945.1). Lineage (NCBI taxonomy): Eukaryota > Metazoa > Chordata > Actinopteri > Siluriformes > Anchariidae > Gogo > Gogo arcuatus. The sequence goes on from JAOTRR010000059.1 coordinate 3,754,769, forward strand.
CTTGACTTGAGCCTTGTACGTCTTTACTTCTAGACTTTACATGAAATTTGTACTTCAGACTTGTCCAGCTTTATTTGGGACTTGACTTGAGACTTGTCTGTCTTTATCCTGCCCTCGAATTGAGGCTTTCCTTATTTACTTGGGATATGACATGAGACTTCTCTGTCTTTACTCAGGACTTGACTCTGTAATTGTCTCTCTTTACTGTTAAGTGACTTGGTGCTTATCTGTTTTTAATTAGGATGACTTGAGACTTTTCCATCTGTACTTGGGACTTGTAGTGGAGACTTGCCCAAACTTGCTTGCCTGTCTTTAATTAGCATATGACTTCCATCATGTCCCTTTATTTGAGACTTGTACTTCAGCCTTGGCAGTCTTTAATTGCGACTTTAGACTTGTCTTTTTTTCTTTTTCTTTTTTTTTTTTTACTTGAGGCATGACGACTTTGGAATTATCTATACAGGGGAAGTGTTTATCTGCCTTTCATTAGGATATGACTTGAGACTTTTCCATCTGTACTCTGGATTTGACTTTAGACTTGTATGTCTTTACTCAGGACTTGAGTGTCAGGAGTTGAGACTTACTTGCTACTTGAAAAATTGTGTTCCCACATCGACTGTTGAATTTAACATTTAACACAAAGTAGTTTTAGTGTTTGTCAGCTAGCTGCTAGAATGGGAGGACACCATGTCAGTACGAATAATAAAAATTGGCGTGGTTGGCACATGTGATTGTTCAACAATACAGTGTGTGTCTGTAGGAATCAGGCTCACATTGCACTAAAGCACCACTACGTTAAACAGTTGATGCTGACAGAACTTTCCCTGGTGTTGGCAGATGACGGATAAATGATCTGTTAAAGAGACAAACCAGTATTATAATTGCAGCCGTGTGCATGTGTATACGTCTTACCGAGTCATATTACAATGTTTTGTACGTTGGTTCTTCACGGTAATTAGACAAGTCTAAGGCGATTTGTCTTTTTTTTTTTAGAGACACTTAAGGTGCTTTTGAATCTGTATCCTGGAGTGTCTGAGAGCCTGGTTGGCTCTTTAATAGGAAATTCATATAAATCCAAGTGTGACCTGGGTGTAGAATGGCAGTGTTGTTTAGCATTAGTTAGCAAGCATGAACTGTAATGATTTGATGTGATTTGTAGTGCAGAAGCAAAACAACATGCTCAGTTATTGCTGGTTATGTTGATACCTATTGGAACAGTACTTTACATGCCAAAGTAGGTTACTGTGTTATTATTTGCATGTATTATTATTATTAGGCACTTATTATTAAATGCTGAGTCTAAATTTTAAAGCATATCTGGCTAACTAAACTGTTCTGCCCTATTAAAGCAGAAGAAAAAATGTTTAATATTGACTTGATGTCCAGCCAAATGAGGTCATTAGATATAGTTACTTCATGGCAGTTATTTCCATTCTATTGAATAACACACTCCAGAAAGTGAAACACTAAATCTTGACAAAATATGAAAACACAGATACTGCTTTTGCTGTATTGTAGGGCAGCTCTAGCTAGCCAAGTCCACTCTCACAGTTCACAGAGAAAGCAATGAAATCCTGACATACTACCTACTAGTTTAGAAAACTTAACACCTGGTTTATACTTTACAGAAGTTCACATACTCGCCTGCATGTCTTATGTACGTCAGAGAGATTAAAAGCTACAGCCATTAGGTCCACTAGATCCAAGTTGAACTGTAAAATGTTTAGTTATTTCATGCACAGTGACATTAAATGCTGACAAGCTCTTTAAAACTTTCCACCATCATCTTGATTGTGGTCATGAGCTGCAGCTCAATTTTAAAACCCTGACCTTACATACAAAAATATTTTATAATCTATAAAATCTGGAAGACTGGTATGCAAGACAAACCACTGGGAAGGCTTGAACGCTACGAGAGCTAACCGTACTAGGAAAACTGGTTAGTGTTAGTACTCAATAAGTGGCTAGAATAGCAATATGAGAGACAACACTTTAGTCAGTTTTGGACAGTGTCGCATGATATAGCTACACAATATTTATTTTTGTATTTCTGAGGATGTGCATAAGCAATGCTCCAAACGACCGCAGGATATGTGCAGCAGCCATCTTGCATAGACCAGTGTGTATTTATGAACGCTTGCTTATGCTCTGGGTAGAAAATAATAGCTAGCTCCTCCGTGAAGCTGCTTGACAGATTGATAATTCTAAAAAGTTTTTAAAAATCCTTAGGTTTATTTAAAATGATAAGGTCAATAACCTAGGAAGTAATGCTTAAGTTATAAAATGAACACACTGTATCTGATTGGACTGATCCTATCATGAAAATGGTGTAAACATGACACTATATATAATGATAATTCTGAACGGTGGGCACTATATAAATATTGTGAAGCAAAAATGTAGAATCTTTGCAAAAACTCCAGGAACTGAATGTCATGTAAAAGATGTGCACTTCTCCTTTTTTAGTTTACACAAAGGCACTTTAGCATGATAGAATAGAAATTTCAGAGTATAGAAAAACGTCATATTAAAATAAGTTAACAATGCAAAAGTGTCTCGTTCTGCAATACTGTCATCAACACTTATTATGAAAAGCGCTTGTGCATCAAAAAAGGCACAAACAACAACGAAGTGCTGCATTTCAGGGCACTTGAACAACTTGACTTAAAGTACAAAAAAAAAAAATCATGTCTACTTCATATTCATAAGTACAACAAAATATAAACAAAAATATGCAGATTCCAAAAGTAAAGAGTCACGTCGTGTTGTTTTCCAGATGAGGAAGTTGCTAGTACTTGTGCATGATGGGTACTTTGACAGTTTTGATTTCGGCTATATGAGAAGATTTCTGGATGATGCAGCTGGTGGTGCCTGCAGGAGCACCGTCTTTAGGCTTGGCCAAGTTGGTCAGGGCCATGGCTGCATTGATCTCTCGCCAGTACGTTTCATCTTTTCCACGTCCTCTTTCCTTCGGCATGACACTGCTGTAGACACACACATTTACAAGACAATGAAACACCAGCTATGATGTAGTATATAGGTGTTAAACTTAGTTCCTACCCTTTGTGTGGTTTCAAAAACTAATAATTTCTATGCCTAATTCATTTTGTAACTAAATTTAATGCAAAGTGTGTCTATTCCATACCGTTGTCTCCACCAGTAATCTTGGCTCCATTTTGTAGGTAGCTATGAGTGATGCTGTTAATCAGGGGTCTTCAATCTTATGCCCAAAGGACCGGTGTGGCTGCAGGCATTCTAGCCAAGCAGGAGGCACGCCCAATTCCACATGTTTAATCAGTTCATCTTGGTATCCAGTCATGTGTCCCTCCAATTTGGCTGGAATAAAAGCCTGCAGCCTCACCGTTCCTTTGCAGATACAGTTGAAGACCCTGCTATTGATGATTTAAACCTAGTGGCAGTTGGTTCAGTACTTTGAACAAGTATTCACCTCCTTGAACGGAAATGGACTTAATTGGAATTGCGTCATGATTCTACACAAAATACTTGGGATCAATATGCTTTGTAAAATTATTTACAAATAACCGTGTAATAGATATGATTGCATAGGTATCTATCCCAATTCCTCTGAAACCCCTAAATTAGTTGTAGTGCAACCAGTTCACCATCAGAAGTCATATAATTGGTTGAACGAAGTCAACCTGTGTGCAATTAAATTGTCATGTAATCTAACTATAAATACATCTGTTCCTGGAACAACTCAGAGTTTGTTAAAGAACAAACCTGAACAGACACAATGATGACCACCAATGAGAGATCAAAAGTTAGGGAGAAAGTTCTAGAAAAGTATCAATCAGGGTTTGGTTATTTTAAGAAAAATTTCAAACTTTGAACATCCTGGAGAGTGACACTAAATCATTTATTAAAAAGGACAAGTAAAGATGGTGCAATCAAGAAACCAAGGGTAACGCTGGAGAGATGCACAGCTCCTTAATTGAAGCTTTTGGCCTATGTTTGACACAAACCCAACATTGCTCAGCATCCTGAGAATACCATCCCTACAGTGAAGCATGGTGGTGTTAGCACAGTATTGTGGCGATGCTTTTCATTAGCAGGGACTGGTAAACTTGCCAGGTTTGAACAACATGGATGACGCCAAATAATATTAGAAGAAAATCTTTACCAGTCTACCTGATACTGGGCGGAGTTTCACTTTCCAACAGGTCAGTAATCCTAAGCCTACTGCCAGACCTATACTGGAGTGGTTCACAACCAAAAATCTGCAGCAAAGCTTGATGAATGCTGTTCGGCAGTGGTCTCCATCCATCTGACAGACCTTGTGCAATTTTGGCAAGAAGAATGGGCAGAACTACAAGGATCCAGATGTTTAGGGGAGTGGTGGCTGAGAAGGTCAGGGGTTCAAGCCCCGGCACCGCCAAGCTGCCACTGTTGGGCCCTTGAGAAAGGCCTTTAACCTTATCTGCTCCAGGGGTGCTGTTTCATGAGTGACCCTGTACTCTGACCCCAGCTTCCTAAGAAGCTGAGATATGCGAGAGAGAAAAAGAATTTCACTGTGCTGTAATGTAGATGGGATAAAGGCTTCTTCTTTTATAAAAGTATTCTGCACCTTCAACTGTTAGACATCTTGTGTAACTCAAATGGTTAAAACCCAATTAAAGTGCATTTCAGTTCCAGGTTGTAACACTACACAATGTGGAAAAGTTCAAGGAGGGGAGGTTGCAATGGAAAGTACATGAACAAGAGCAAAATGACTCTTAGGCAGCACAAAAGAAACTGACTGGGTGTCTTATTTCAGACTTTGTGGGTTGGTAGGCACTCCAAATACCTAATTGTATGTGCAAAGGTAATAAAAAAGGTAGGATTTTCATAATGTCCCCTTTAAACATGAGAGCAGGTGGGTAGTTTGTTCATCATAACCTTGGGCAATTTTGGAGAAAATGAACAACTATTAAATGTTGGTGCTTAAATTGTACCAATAGTGCTAATACTAGCAGTGCAATCAGCAAAATATGCTACTTACTTGTCACATTTATTTGATCCATGATCCACAGCCTCTGTAAACACAACATCAGAACAAAGCTAAGTGTTAAGTGCAGTTCACCTCAGGTTAATGGTGATGGATAGCATAATAAAAGTCATTTGGAGGATGCGTGTGTGGGATAGAGGGAGGGAAAGATGAAAGTTGTCGATGTACAGAGGGGAATAAAAGAAGATTGTTCAAACTTGGATTCTGGAAGTTAATCACATGAGACATGCCATATGGATTCATCTTCTACATGGACCAACAATAATAGCTGACCCCACCCACCGTGATTGACCAATACAAGGTCTTAAAGCTGGAATATATTTAATTTGTATACTTTTCCATAGCTTACTCTGTAGAGGACCAAAGGATGCGTGGCTGAGGCTTTATCCCCAGCTGTTCCAACATAATATCTCACATCCCAAGCCTAAAAGGTCTGCTGAAAAATCTGAACATGTCCTCTCTGAAGACCTCAGTTCTCGCCTTCTCATTCATCCCTTCTCTTCTCTCTTGGATCAGGACTGCAGCACAGCGCATTCGAATCCTGGCCAGACTCTGGAAGAGCCAAACAGCACCTAATCATCCCCAAATCTTGGCTTGCACTGCTGCTAATCTCGTTTTTCTCCTCCAAAAAGACGGCACATGCGCAGTGTCTGAGCATACACCGATACCAGGCCAACTCTGCCTCAGGTCAATATGAGGCTGATTACCAAATATCCTGTTGTTACCAGTGCCTTAGAGGTCATAGTTTTACAGCACTGGGAAACATTGTTGTAGCCAAACACCCATTAACTACCTTCTCTGAATATCTTCACTTAAACAACAACAACAACAAAGGTATAACAAGATATTTGGTAAACACTTGTACATTCCTCTGAAATCCTTGTTGAGATTTCCTGCTGCCTGGATGGAAATCTTTAATTCTCTTTCACACCATCTCGCTCTGTCCCCAAGGATTGTTAACAACAATCATCAGGCGTTCTGTCTCCAAACCACTGGAGAATTCAGAATCCTTTTCAAGTCCTAGATAATCCAAACCATATTTTACTATATATAAAAGGTTGCAAAATGCTACAAAATTAAACTCGTTCACGGTGCACTGAAGAGCAGTGCAAACATTAGCATCAGTTATGAGCTGGTTCTGAACAAAGACACTGTGTTCTAGTTTGGAGAACAACAGCATGAGAGACGGGGGGGAACACACTGTAATAGACCACAGTCCACTATACGCTCTCTCCAGCAACCTCAACTCATCTCTATTCAAAACACTCATTTAAACACCATGTTAGATCAATGTCTATAAAGGACCTGAAGATAAATTAAGCTTTCAACTGAAAGTACACACAGGACTCATAATTATCTAAAATGTCAGAGCACGTATAAACATTTCTTTGTTCTAACGCTTTAAATTTTCATCAGAATACAAACCCTTTTTCTACAAATGTACAACACCAGTATTTGAATTACATGAAACTGGGCTACATATTAAGAAACTGGCCATTCCCTAAATCAATAATTTTCTGTTTGAATAGTAAGAAAAACACCCTCCTGATGATATGACATATGGAAGTGGAAGACTATAGCCATTTTGTGGATGGATATTTATACACAAACCCAAAAGGAAACTAGAGATGAATGGTAAAGAAAGCTACTGACTGATTCTCCAAAGACAGCATGTAGATTCAATACGCTTCCATCAAAATACGTCATTTACAGCATTTGGCAGACACCACTATCCAGAGCAACTTACAGGAGGGTCGTGTAGTGTCCATCAACACCATATCCTCATGCTAGTACAATGTACTAATTGTACTAATGTAAAAATGTACAAGTCATGTTTTTGTAATGATGACAAGTTCCATGCTAGTTTTATGGCCTAATGCTCTGTAAATAATTATTTATAAGTTAATTAAGACATCGCTTTATTATTTCTCTGTGATCAGTTGACTGTAGTCACACAAATGTCATTAAATTACTCTAGAAATGCCCTAAAGCAAATTTCACCCAAAAGCTAAAATTAATCTTAACTGCATGAACAAAAATGTTGCTACAACAAAAAAAGTTAACGTAAGTACAGTCAAAAGATCTTTGAGATTTTGCCTTATTTATTTTATAGATAAGACATTTTAAGCAGTATGTATCCAAAACAATGGCCAAGGTGGAATCTGATTCTATAAAGAGGAGATTTCTTGTGAATTTTTTTTTTTTTTTTTTAACTAAAGGGATCCCCTCATAAATCGAACCCATGTCAGCTCTCAAAAATTGAGATTTGCAGCTCTTATACCGTACAGCCAAAATAAATTCAGTTATTTCTTTCACTGCACCTCAGAGAAACTGGACATCCAAAACCTGTTCTCTGTCAGAAACAAAATAATTCGCTTCACATTTTCAAAGGCCATTTACAGCCCTTAAAATACTCTCCATGATTTGTTTCTGTTTTTTTTAAGGCATGCTTTCCAAGCAGCCTTTTGAATAAGTCAAATGTTTCTATATTCACAAAGGCAATGTCATTTTTCAGCTATAAATAACTAAATACAGTAATAATAATTTATTCTGAAGTCCAATGTATACCAGCACCAGGTAGTAACAGGACTTTTATTAGGTTGTGACTTATACAGCATGATAAGATTGATTTTCTCCACTGATTCCGCGCCTGTATTTATTCTTACAGTAAATACTAAGTTTGCTGTCATTCATAAAACGAAGGCAAAATATTTAACCGGAGTGTTAACTGTGATCACGTATACTTAATAAAAAGAAGCATTGATACACCATTCTGCACTGGGCTGAAAATAAGCCTGTACTTCCAATTTTCAGAATTTTGGATATTTTCCGATCATTAACACCCACAGCATGTAAAAAGAAATAGTCATTCATTTTAAACTTTTATCTTAATTCAGTCAGCCACACCTAACGTGCACTAAATTTGTTGTAGGTTTCAGGTAGAAATTTACTCCCTAAACCATAATGTTCTCAGTCTCCTGAGTATCTTAAGTATTTTTGTACACCATGTGGTGCCATTTTATCCATAAACCTGTGTGGACTATGCACTCATCATATATGACAGAGTAAATAATAGTTTGATCAATAGTTATGTGGAAGTCCAACCAATCACAATAAACAACAACAACTGTTGGTTAAAAGATATGCAGGCTAGAGCTTATTTAATGTGCCCATCAGTACACACTCATTTCTACACCTTTGCCCTCCTATCAGTGAGAGAAAAAAGGGCCATAAAAATTGACTACAGGCCCTCTGTGCAATTTCCAAACTCTGTTGCCTAAAACATCTAAAACTGAGATTTTTCAAAACAGCAGCCATGCCAAAGAAATTATAAACCCATCATAAATCACCTTACTCTGTCTTTTACTATTGTGCTGGTTCTGTCTTTCTTCTTTTCTGCAGCATGTGTTCTTTGCTACTGGCTGCGAGTGTGTGTGTCAGCACTCGGGCTGTGTTATACAGACACTGGGGGATTTGGAAGCTGCTCTGTAAACCTGCTGAGCGGGAGAAGAGAGACGGACCGTGGTTTTTCGTTAAAGCAAGTCCAAAATGCTCGTACGCTCTTACACCATCACCCTGGGAGAGGGAGAGAAAGATGAAGAGTGAAAAGAAAACAATTTTAATACTAGAGGGACAATAACGTACATTTGTGACCCCTCATCACTTGCAGGAATGAACACCAAAATAACAATCTGCTCTGAATACATCACCTAAATGAACATCCACACTTTCAACTTAGTAGTACTGACACAGACAATGCACATGATAAACCTTAAAAATAAAAAAAAGAAAAGAAAGTATAACCACCAGTAATGAACATCTGAGAACAAGTCTTATGGCATTTCTGAGGTTTTGGATCTGTAAAGTTGTCCATTTCACATGGCCCTACAAAAATGAACATTACAATTCTGTGCATTTTCGCCAGCACATGTGACTCGAGCCCATGACGGTGGCAACACTGTTCATTCTCATAGCTGTTTTTAAACCTCACGCTGACCCCCGGATCAACACCGTCAGGAAGTGATGCTGAGGCTTCCGACTAAGAGGTGAGTCTGTGATTACTCAAAGATGGAAAATGGACCTGTGTCTTACTCATACGGTCTTTTCATCTTCTAAACCCATGAAAAACAGATTTGAAAGCTTTACTGTCAACAGATAGACTGTCAAAATGATTCTTCTTTTGAAGCAGCAACCATTTCCGGGTAACTAGTTTTCTTAAGGTGACGATATTAGCTTAATGACAGATATTCAGAATCAATCTGTGTGTCATCCACTCAATCCATATCGGTTTTGAAATAAATAAATAAAAATTCCTATTTAAATGGACAACCTAGACTCTGAATATGTTGTTTTATAATACTGGTCTATATCCTGAGTTTTAGGTGTAATTTTGACTGTTTGTCTGTTTGACCCAAAGGACACGTGGATGACAGCCAGAAGTGTCCAGGTTGATAAATTAGGTAAATTTGTTGAGCCCACAACAGCATCCTTTTCTCCTTAAGTTGTGATCTTGGCAAAACCTGCGGACGCTTGCGGCCGAGCATTTCTCAACCACCAACACCGCCGGCTTTCTGATGTCTTTTAGCTATTTTCCTGTTCAGATCCTCATTTCTCCCCCTGCTGGTGACCTTTGCGCGTGTGGATGAAACAAGTTTTTAAAACGGTGCCTTTTTAAATATTTCATCAAAATGGAACATGAATAATGAGAAAAAGCTGAGACTTCAGGATTTGCATGCTTGCTTCATACGCAACAATCCGTGTTTTGATTTCAAAAGAGATATGGATTTAAAGGATGATGCACAGACTAGAATCACATGGATCATCTGAACTTCAAGAAGTGCATGAGTTCACACGGTACCAGGTGATCTCTGAGCCAGTGGAGATGTTCTTACACTTAATTTTGCCATAAGTACCTTGCTTAATACATTCCTTAATCTATAACGTATCTACCACCAAAATATTACAATATTATATTCCAATATTACGCCAAATAAACGTGCGCTATGCATTCATTTCAGTTTACACATCACAAAGTTTACAGCTGATTTTCTCCAAACTTGAGTTTCTGTTAAG
>JAOTRR010000059.1:3766014-3776574 GCA_028570945.1 Gogo arcuatus
CATGAAATATCTTGGGTTCATTCTGTCTGCAATGAAATACAAGTCAAAGTCAATTTAGAAATCACTTATTTGCCTTTTGCGTACCATCCCAACTTTTTGCTTGTTTCTAAGCCGTTTTTAAATATTCAGGTAAAGTTTTAGAATTTGTATGATTTTGATTAAGCTGAGATTTCATAGGTTTCCATGTGTTTTTATAATCTGTCAATCTGACTTTTACTTCCTTAGTAACAACTACAGTTAACATGCAATTTATGGAGAGGTATAACCTGTTACCGTTATTTTACCCTTTTGTTAAGTACACTTTGTTGCTGTTAGTACAATTAGTAACTATTTGGTCACAATAAGAAAATTAGCATTTATGATTAATTTCAGTGTGTTAAATTTAAACATACACTTTAAGGACAGGAACGCATGGTTATAATTAAAGTACTGACTAGTATCTGTGATGGTTACTAAGTATTTAGTCATAACTTGAAAATTAACATTTGTTTCATTTTCACTTGTTATAATTATTTTACTAGTTTATTACCAACTTGTGCTATAATTATTAACTTAACTACAAAAAAACAGCTACAAGAGAGCACTTGATTTATGGCTACATATAACTTGCTATGACAACTTATTACGTAGTTACTAATGAAACAATGACTAAGAAATTAATGTTTAAACTTATTATATCTGAATTTAATTATTGTATTCAGCTATAAACTTAATTAAATGTTACGTATTGGTAATTACTTTTAATACTTGCAAGAAAATTAACATTTTTTGTGTGATTGTTTTACCATTAATACACCATTTGATTAACAATGTGTTGTGTTCCTGCTACACTTAAAACGGACACATCCTGCATAAGTACAACTTGCTAACATAATATTACCATGCCATTATGTATTTAATTTTTCCTTTGTGTACAGTGCTACTTTAACAGATGAAAATCAGAAGCAGGGGATATTCAGACTCCGGTTTTTCCCTCTGGTGTTGCATTAAGTGGGAATTCCGGTTATTGCCAATATCTCTGAGTCTCTGAAACTACTACCAGGTTTCTCTCTACACCACATTCCAAGAGCTCAATGTGACTCACCGTTTTTACATCTTTTTTTAAACATGCTCACATCCTTCACTATTCAAATAAAGAAGGAAAATGTGGAAGATACCTTCAGCAGACAGACACTCATTTTTTACTTGATGTGGGTGTTTTTAAAAAATGCTCTGTGTTCTTTAATAATGCCAGGAAGCGTCTGTGAATGAAGTTAAGATGTTGGCTTTTCCCGTCACTTCTCCGCTGCCAGGTTGTCGTGCCAACCTGCTCCACCCACGATCAATCCCACCATCTCTCCAGCTCGCACCTTTTTTTCTCATCCATTCTCTGTCCGGTTAACCCCACCTTTCATTCTGTCTCTCATTTTTGCCTGGATCGACAACTTTGGGCCTTTTTTTTTCCTGTCTATGGCCATGTTTTCATTTTTTCCCCAGACTTCCTCACTCATCCCACCACTTCTTTTTCTGCCGCATCTCTCAACTCTTTCGTTTCCTTTTAATCTGTCTGTAGTCATTTCCAAACTAATCTGTCTCTTGTTCTTTCTACCCTTTCCTCCCCTCATTCCTTTGTTTCTCTCTGTCTTTCTTTCATCATATTGGCTTTATTACAAGAGCAAAGACTGCGGTCGAGGTAATGACACTCGGGCTTATCAGTATTGACTCGGAGCACACAGAGAGGTCATGACCTCAGTCTCAGGACAGTTGGACTGCATTTGGACAACAAACCACAAGGCTCTACAGATCTCAGAACAGTGCCCACACCATATTTGCTGAAGATTTTTATCTAAAAATGTATGTGATCTGTCACTCCCAGTCAAAAACTCAACGCTGTCTGGTTTCTATAGCATTAAATTGTGCAGCTTTGTCCTCGTTTAATCCTGCACAGGCCCACTCTTGACACATTTATCTCTGCTGTCTTTAACGGTGTCGACGGCGGTGACATGTTCTGGGCTCTGGCGCTTGCTGGAAAGCACCAAGCGCAAGCAAACAGTGGCAGTATTGTGAGGGAAAGAGAAAAGAAAAGAGCAAAGGAAATTGCAGATTTGCCGTGGTGCGAATACTGATCTATCAGTCTCGCGGTAGCTTTTAGAATAAAGAACATGGAGGGCTTATGGGAGTAAAGATTTGTTTTTAGATTTATTTAAGGAAGAATTTCAGCTCTCATCCATCCACCAAATATACATGCAGTATGTGCACTCTGAAATACATCCTGACAGCCATAATAATGTTAATTTGCCTAATATTTAGGAATTCAGGAAGGCAAAGGATCCACAATCTTTTTAATTCACTCATGTAAGTCTATCAATAATAACTTTTTGGCTACAGGACCCACATTGCTTTATAAAGGGGTAAAGGCTTGTCATAAATTAGAGACCACTTTATGCCAGTCTGAGTCAAATCCCAGGTTCTTACAGCTTTTCTAACGTGACATTCATGATAGGTCTCTGACAATTAAGGCTTGTTATTGTTGAATAAAAGACTTGAAGCCAAACTGAAAGTACCACTACTCTGAGCTGCACAATAAGTGCAAGGTAAATTAAGTTGCTTGTATTCATTTCAAGCTCAAAATCTTAGGGACATTGTAGGTTAAAAAAAAAAAAGGGAAGCCAAGTTGTGAGATAATATTCTGAGGAAAAAAACTCAGAATTTCCAAGATTAAAGTTGTACAAGTTTTTTTTTTTTTTCTCATAAAATCGTGACAATCTTATAATGAGTTTGTTTTTTTCATGTAAATTTATGCCTTTATAATCATGGAGAATAGCTGAGTTTTTTCTCATAAATGTATGACTTTAATCTTAGAAAATCTGAGCATCCCCCCCCCAGAATATTATTCCCTGCCTCAGCTCCATATTATTATTTTTTTTTTTTACCCACAATGGACCTAATATGCTGTTGTAAAATCTTATTCTATTGGCAGATTTTTTTTTTTTTAATAAATACATGCTTAAAAAAATCTGTCAATAGAACAAGATCATTTCAAGCTTGAAATTAGTGGAAAATGTCTAAAAATAAGCTTAATAATTATATATTTGGTTTATTGTAATCTTAGGGATATACTAGATGAATTTAACTATATTAAAGATTTTCACTTACAGAGATGTCATTTTGCACTGTCGATTGTAATTACAAATGTGTGACTTAAGAAATCAATCAGTAAAAATAAAAAAAAAGGTCTGAAGTGAGACACATTTGTCCAGTCTGTATGGTTTATACAAACAGGTTGCTGAATGACCAGATTTCTGATTGGAACTGAATAACAAAAACATACGTTTGGTCAAAAGCTCTTGTTTGTCAGCTGTGGGCCTGCTGTGTTTGTGTATAGTACAACTTTGAGATTGAAAACTGGACAGCAAATAAATAAAAAATATGAAACCCTCTGCATAGTTCTTATTTATCTGGACCAAAAAAAACATGAATTCCTTCCCTCTGAAAGGCATGGGTCTCTGCTACAAAATGCAATTTAAAGTTAGCATCTTCACCTAACAATTTCTAAATTATTAAACGATAATTAAGACATGTTTAGCAGTATTTAAAGAAGTAACTTAATGCATGAGGATGAACTGAAGATGACGGACCCTGGGTCACCTCCAAAATGTTAAATCTAGCTTTTAAGAAGGTTGATGTGCTGAACAGTTATCAGTAAGCATTTTATCCTCGTTGGGGTTGCAGTGGATCCGGAGTCTATCCCGGGAAAACTGGGAGCAAGACAGGGATACACCCAGTTCGGATAGACGCCAGTTCGTTGCAGGGCACCGTGCACATACATGGTACCACACTCATTCTAACCTAGAGGCAGTTTAGAATAACCTACCACCATATTTTTTGGAAGATAGGAGGAAATCCATACCGGGAGTCTCTATGCAAATCTTCACACAGCAATCCGAGCTCACGATCGACCCTGAAGCCGTGAGGTGGCATCACTGCCCACTGCACTACCATGCCTCTGTAACCGTTATAAATAGCAGAGCATATTAAGAACAGCCACGAACTTCTCATCGCTTCAGCATGTCAGGATTCCTCCACGACACGCAATGACATCCATTTAAGATTCATGCAGATCACAGGCTTTGCCAGTGCGGTCACAGCCTGAGTAGAAGTTAATGTGGAAAGATCGGAGAATAATAAGAGGATTTGAGCTCTTTAAACATCCTCTCATCTCTGTGTTTATCAGCGACAGTAAACATACTAATCAGCACCGCACACACCATGCCATGACCGCATGCATTTTCAACAGGCAAGAAATGACAACACAAACTCGCTTATAGTCTAAGGGCAGCTGCTGAACTCCGTCAATAAACATTTACACAAAACACCTAGTTTTTGGATTTGTAGAACACTTTAATGAATTTCTCAATTCAAAATTGCTTGTAGATGAAAATCTAAATCTGTATAATGTATACTTCTAGGAATGGCACTATTTTTCTTTACAAAAACTAAGTAAATAACGAATTACTTTTTACCGCGTGGCTCCAATATTGGAAAGTTGAACTGTAAGTACGGGTTTGGTAAGACTTTCTCTCAAGTCTGTCTCAACTTAATGTTGCTGTTGTTGGATTGTCATGGTTCTCATTTTAAACGTGTTACTGAGTTGTTTTACATCTATTAAGCATTCTAAGTGAGTATGGAGTAAACAGGATGTAGAGAAACCCAGTTAACCCTGACTATCACACAAATATATGTGTGTGCGCGCGCACTCACTAAGGCCCTCTCTAGCCATCTCCAGTGACAATCTGGAGCATTAGATTAGCATTGTAGACGGGTCGCTGTGCAGGATTGGTGCAGGAACAAGGCCATATCACAGCCATCAGTACGTGCAGACTTCAAACAGCAGCCTAATGCTACCAGGAGAGCAGCTCATGACTCAGCCAGATATCTGTACACACTCCGGTCTGAGAACATGAGACAAAGACAGAGAGAGGCAGAGAGTCATGTTGAAAGCATTTCCCCGATATGTGTTATCACTTAAATCCTTTCGGACTGTACACAGGTAACGCTAAATCTCTGGCACATCACTAGCCTGATACGGTGCCAGCTCCACTCGAGCTTGGTGCAGTTCAGCCGTGGAGAAACCTTGGAGTGATTAGAAGTAAACAACTTTATAATCACAGTCTTCTAATTAGTAATCTCCTGAGCCAAATGGAAACGCTTTGTGTGAGTGCATCTCATCATCTGTTCACTTTTTTTTCATAGGACAGAACAGTACGACGACATGGTGCAGTTAGTAAAACCAAATCCAGAACTCTGCGTACCCTGGTCGAGTACCTGTGTCCGTTTCCCATCACGTAATGGTACCCAAGACGGTTGGAGATTGTGAGGTGGTTACATCATTTCCCAGGTGATGGTTGCATTAAAAGCAAAAACAACACTAGTGATTATAGAGGAGCTTCAGGGTCTGTTTGAGCTTTTACTCACTATTCAACCAGGAGTAATCAGGTCAAATTAAATCTACCCTGTGGAGGTGGGAATAATCAAACACAGGAAAAAGGAGTTTGCCTCTGTTAGTGGTTATAAGGATCATCTAGGTACCTTGATCAACTAGGTAACTCAGTGGTTCTCAAAGTGGAGTACAGGGACCTCCAGAGATCTATGATCTTTTTTTTGTAGTTACAGTGGTGGAAATCACCATTATTAACCCACCCACCATCATTAAAGTTATTATATTTATTATGTAGCTCTTATGTAGGAAGTATGTGGAGCTCTTTGCCTGTCACTGGAATCGAATGGCTTTTAATGCAAACCTCAGTGACTCCAAAACAAGTCGGCGTACACACATCAAAGCTGACTTAACGTTCTGTGGAATGTTCAGGAACAGAAAGCGCTATGGTTCTAAAAAGCTAAAAATAAGTGTTGGATGGTTGGTCAGTTGTAACATACCCAAAGTTTCTGACAAAGTTCCTGGATTACTGAAAAGGTTCCTGCAGTGCAAATGCACCTTAAGTTGCTGACGAAGTTCCTGGGTTCCTGGAAACATTTGTGCAGCATGATAGTTCTCAGGTTCTGGTCCCTCAAAGGATTCCAGCAGTGGAAACACACCTAAGGTCCTGGAGTTCTGGAAATAGGTGTAAGGTTTGTAAACAAAAGTTTCAATAATGGAAAGGTGGCTTAGGTTCCTGGGTTCCTGAAAAGGTTTCAGCAATGGAAATGCATCTAATGTTCCTGAGCTTTTAAAAAAAAAAATCCTGAAATTATTCCCACAGTGGAAACGTATATTAAGATTCTGGGTTACTGAAAAGGTTGCTGCAGTGAAAACACATCATCAAGTTTGTGGGTCTTGAAAACATTCCTGCAGTACAAGTGTGCAGAAAAGTACCCAGGTTCTTGAAATGTTTTTAGGAATGTAAATGCACCTAAGGTTCCCAAAAAACCCATATAAAGTTTCTGACAAATTTCTGGGATTCCTAAGAATGTTCCTGATTTCCTGAAAAGGTGCCTGCAATGGCTACATATCTATAGTTCCTGACAACAAGCATGGGTTTGATAAAAAGGTTTCTGCAGTGGATACACACAAAGTTCCTGGGTGCTGCAAAAGATCTTGCAGTGCAAGTGTGCAGAAAAGTACCCAAGATCCTGAAAAGTTGTCAGCAATGGAAATGCACCTAAGGTTCCTGGGTTCCTAAAAAATGTTCCTGACAAAGTTCATGGACAAGGTGTCTGCAATGGCAATGTATCTAAAGTTCTTGACAGTGTTCCTGGATTCCTGAAAAGGTTCCTGCTGTAGAAATGAATCTCATGGTTACTAATCATCAGAGGAAAAGCAGAGAGCCTCTACAGGAATAATGGCTTATCTCACACTTCCTCCTGTACACCTGGCTTATGGAAGGTTCATGTGTTACTCTGAGACTCAGGTGAGCTCACCTGCACTGGCCTGAGCTCTTGTGCTTGGCTGCTCTGTGTGCTGGCTGTCACCAACGCGCTGCAATCTACCAGAAGAGACTTTTAAAGTGTTTTCTCTTTTATGTCTGAGTGAAATTAGACTCTGGTATTCAATAAGTGACTGGCACGTATGAGTCTCAGAGGCCTTGTCAGACATTACTGTTTTTATTTAACATATTTCTGCCTCCAGTCTCTGCTTAATGTCGACTGACCTTGAAAAAAAGAGAACCTCTTTTCATGTTGTAAAACACATCACATTCTTGGTTTAAAAAAAAAACAAAAAAAAAACGCCCTACAGTGCACCACTGCACAACTGAGAGCCGGAGAAATGAGAGAACCCTTCTGGAAACTAGAACGATATTACTGCAGGATATTGTTATGGCTTTCTTTCTTCCCAATTCTCATCACAGCTCATAAAGCTGGCATTTATTTCTCTATTTAACTTTAAGGCAAGAAAGGGAATTCCTAATAATGGAAAAATGATTCTGAATTTCAAATGAAGCAAAAATTGCAAGACAATAAGAGTAATTGCACCAGTCCTGGCCATTTCGTTTCATTTCAAACGAATCATTCTCGTTAAGACCTAACAGTGCTCTATAAATAGCATGCTTTTTATCGAGGAAAATCACTCACTGCTGTTGGCTCAAATGGACGTCCCATCAATATTTCTGGCCACTAAATAATGATGGATGGACGAAGCCATTATGATTCATTTACACATAACAGGTGGCGAATGGCAACGCTTAAATCTTAGACTCCCCAAGAAGCCATTTTACACAAGGGGTCAGTTTCAGCTACTAAATTTCCTTTTAAGAAAATCACAGAGTGCTTTTACACATCTGTCTTCCATCTGAAGCATTTCATTCTTCCTCAAGCATGATGGTATTTATAATGACGTCCACCGTATTAACTCACACATTCATGGAAATTCAAACACACACACAACGTGTTCTGGTGACTAGTAAAAGCAGAGAGTAAACACTATATCTCCAGTACGATCCACACGACACCAGGGATTAGAACATTTCCCCATAACCAATCCTCGATCTGCACAAATTCACACACACTCACTCCTTGTAGCATTACGCAGCAATGCGGATCAGACAGGACGTCCTGAAATCTACCACGCATGAAAGATAAACACCAAGCAAGATTCCAACTATTTAATATCCCGTTAAAGCGTCATTTAAAAGAAAATCCCTGGCATGTACTCTGGAATTCTCCTGCTCCTTGTTTTCAATGACATTCCCACCAGGGTTCTCTTTTCGTTTTATTTTAATTTTATATTTTTTCCCCTCATACAGTGGCCTTTAATTTTCCTCTGTATGGTGCATTCAGTTAAGCTGGATACACTGACTGGGCTTTAGGCTTTTTTTTTTTTGGAGGGGGTGGGCCTTTGGCACCTTAAAGGTGTAAAAATGGAATTTGTATGCAGTTTCAGATCTTTTTAATAATTGGGGGAAAAAAAATCTTTGAAGTGGTGCAGCAGGTAGTGTCGCCGCTCCCAGATTCCCATTTCTGATCCTGAACTCAGGTTAACTCACTAAGTTTCATGTGTTCGTATCATGTCCATGCAAGTTTTCTCCAGTTCTATGGTTTGGTTTTCTTCTCGCTTCTCAAAAACACACCTAAATTGCCCCTAAATGTGAAAGAGCACGTGGATATGTATGTGTATGGTATCTTCCCACCTTGTGCCCAGTGATCCTGGGATCGGTGGGGCGTTTTTTCTATTTTTACAAAGCGGATTAGGACTGAGCTAAAACATGGTTCCTGTTGGCAGCCTGAAATCTTTTAATATTAAGTTTGACTTGAACTTTGGCCACACAAGACAAATCTGACTTCTGATCATGTGACTTAATCTGATGCCACCAAATAGCATTTCATCAAATTTCAAATTTCTGTTTGGGTGATTTGCTGTACAGCACTTCTTGATATAAATTTTTGAATGAGAAAAACAACATGGATGCAATCCAGCAAAAAAAAAAAGAAGCTGAAACTGAGGAAGGAGAGTAACGTGGACCTGCAGCAATGATGATCCATGAGCAAATCATCATGTCATTGGGCCCTATTTTAACGATCTAAGTGCAAGGTCTGAAGCACATAGCACAAGTGCATTTAGGGTGTGTCCAAATCCACTTCTGCTAGTTTAACGACGGAAAAATGGTCGCAGGGCCAGGCACATGGTTCAGAAAGGTTGTACTTAGTCTCTTAATTAACAATGGGTGTGTTTTGGGTGTATCATGCAATAAACTAGTCAGTGTCATCTCTCATTCCCTTTAAAAGCCAGGCGCTTGCACCTTGGCAGATTGCTATTATAATGGTGGATTTGCCAGGTAGTAGGAAAGAACGCTTCTCTGCAGAGGAAACGGATCTGCTCACATGTGGTGAAAGCGCATGACCAAAGCTCTCTGAGGTGCAGCAGGTGTGGGAGGAGGTAGCGGTGAGTAATAATAAATATTGACTAACCATTATGACGTTAAAAAAAAAAAGTCTTGATAAACACAATAATATTCTTTCACACTGTAATCTTTTTATTTTTAATCTTTTGCATGTTTGTGCGCTGCTGTGTGTCCCTGTGTGTGTAACAAGCAGAATGTACGCGTGTTGTGCACCTGCCTATGTAGATGCTTGTTAGGCTGCTATCTCGATAATGTGCCCTTAAAATAACAATGAAATACTGCACCATTGACTTCAGACCAGGTTTTTGTTGGTCAGTCATGCAATTGCTTTCCACTGCCTCAAGACAGCAATGCTCCCGAGTATACCTCATTTTAAGACCAATACGCCCATGGGCGCTCATCTGGGTGCAAGTGGATTTGTTATTTAATTATTTGTTATTTATAAATGACGTACTCAAACTAGCAGAGACACTTACGTTGCACTCGGTGCTGCTTTGCACCAGGTGTAAAATAGGGCCCATTATCTCACTGACTTACCCAGGCCCTCAGGTATGAAAATTAGATTTGAGGAATAAAGGATTGGCCCTGCTGTGTGGACAAAGACCAAGTTACACATATACAACAGATAGCTGTAATAAAACGGTAAAACTCACACTGTGGCACACTAAATAAAAATCTGAGGTTCCTAAAGATTTCTCCTCGGCCGAGGGGAGGGGGAAAAAAGAGCCAAGGAAGCCGTAATTACATTTCTAAGGGATTTTTTTTTTTAATGTCATTCCATTTACTGTGGAAGTGCCCTAAAACCCTTTTCACAAGGAAACAAAAAGTTAATATTACTTTGTTGAAAAAAAAAGACAAGAACTAGTTAGTTATCTAGCCTGCCTACTAATACATTAGTCCACTAGACCGACAAATGTAACACGTCATGATTTAAATAATTCAAATGAAAATTAAACCACTCCCACCAGTATTCTAAATCTTGGTGTTCTTGGTGAACATTCAGTATTCTCAGATCTGTTTATTTCTTGTATACAGACACTCAGCAGATCTTGGAATATACGAGGCCGAGTCAAATGAAAACCTTAAATGTGCGACATAGATTACAATTGAATCTTTTTTTTTTTCTAGAGGAATCCAGACACTTGTTAAGTATTAGAAACAAAACGGAGATTATGTAGAAAAAAATGATAAGGGAGAGCGGGGAGACTTGGGACAGTTTGTATTCCCATAAATTAATTTCAACCAA
>JAOTRR010000059.1:3938363-3950645 GCA_028570945.1 Gogo arcuatus
AGAGAGAGAGAGAGAGAGAGAGAGAGAGAGAGAGAGAGAGAGAGAGACTGACAAGAGAAGCAAAAAAAATACCAGGAAGTTATTTAACTAATGGTTCTGCATTCAAAAATAATGTCTACATGCTGGATGAATGAAAGTGAGAGAGAGACAAAGAAATACATTCATCATAAAATGAAATGAGAAGGAAAGACAGGAACAATAATAGAGAGCAAGAAAGAAAAATAGGGGAGAACGGGGGGGGAGAAATACGAAGAAGGAAAAGCAAGAAGGTTCATCTCACAGGACAGAAAAACAAGCTGAAATAAAAACATAGCAAACACACGGCAGACTGATGGCAGGGTCTTTGCTTCGTCAGCGCTGAGACTGTCCATGACACCGTCCTCCAAATTATGAGAGTTAATTGAAAATATTTGCATTAGCTTGACTGCAATAGCAGAGGCCTAATTGGGCCATCATGATGAGAGAAAAACACGCAGAGCACACGTACGCTTTGTGATGAAGTCCATACACTGCGTTTAATTCACCAAACTAAACCAAAGCAAGGCCTAGACGGTGTATCACCATGACCCAATGCTAAATAAAGACTAAAACAGTCCCACAGTCATGGACAATTTTATTTGTCAGAGGTAAAACATATGGCATGATAGACTTTCGCCTGGGAAAGGAGCATAAACGGCTACCTTCTGCATTACGTTATCATTTATATAGCATAGAAATATGAACAGAAATTAGAAGTTAACTCCGAGAGCTCAGACCTCCGCCAAGGACAACTGTCGACTCCTCTATGATATGCAAATTTGCAAACGCAACCATTTTGTATACATGTCTGGATATACTTCCACAGCTATTAGAATCATGTGCCTACATGTGTATCCTAGAGGATTACTGATACCTGTGATATGTACTGTGATATGGAGGCATCGTATTTCTACATTGGCTATGTTTTGTCACTAGTGAACTTTACTGCCATCTACTGGATTTTAAGATGTATGGCATTGTTGAGCACAGACTTCCACCAAGGACAAATAAATGTCGTATCTCACAATGTTAACAGAAGTGAATAAATTCATGGATCCGGTCCAAAATGTAATAAGTTCTTCCTTGGCCCATGTTGCACCATTCCACCAAGTTTCATGGAAATCAGGCTGGTAGGTTTGGCACAATCCTGCTTACAGGCAAACAAACAAACTGCACTGAAAAAATAGCCTCCTTGGTGGAGGTAAACAGGTAACAGTAACTCCGCCCTTTGTTCATCACACCATCCTTGTTGATTATTTTCCTTTAACAGCACAATACTGAGTGTTTTATTCCTTTTATTTCTTATAGGTCATTTAATAAGATGAATAAGGCATTAAAAAGGCATTAAGAAATAACCCTTATTAATAATGTTCAGTAATAATATTCAATAATATTGCAAAAATTATGAACAGGTGTTTAAAGTGAATCAAATCAATTATACAATTTCTAATGAAATAAAAAGTATTTAGTTATAAAGCTGTTTGTGTACAAGTTGGTATAAATGGTGTATAAATAGTTTGCAGGCAGGGTTTAAGCATGATTAATGGATTAAGTATGTAGCAGCACTTACCGACCAGGACGACGAGTCTGTGCTTGGCTCCATGAGCTCTGCAGTATGGAGCCACTTCTTCGTAAGTGGGGACATCAGCGGTGTCGTACTGCTTGCTCCTTTTACACTCATACATGGACTTGTTTGTCTTCTTTCCTCTTTTGCTGAGACGGAAGCTCCTCCGTAAACCAGCTAAAGACACAACACAGACAGATAGAAAAACAAGGGTCGAGGTTAGGACTACTGACCATACCAGCTCACTCTCTATGCATCCATGACATAACTTCCCTTTCCTGTGGCTCTCCATAATGAGGCCAGCGCAGACACATCTCTGTGTATGCAAAATCTGACACCGCAATTAGCTTCTGGTTTTTCACATTCGCATATTTGTGTCTTTCTGAAGCAGACGGAATGAAATGGAGGGAAGAATCCTCAGGCTCTGGCGCTGCAGGAGGGAGCCCGGGTCGAGTCCCCCTAACAGGAGCCGTTACAGCTGATGGGTTTTCATGTGCTGAAGGTCATCAGCAATGCCACCACAAAAACTTCCTGTCTGATTATCCTGGAGAGCTATTCAGTCCCGCTTTTTAACCGCACTGAGAAACAGAAACGTACCCCTCATCATTTGAGCCGCCCCATTTCTTATTTGTGACAGATGCTAGTTAGCATGAGCACTGTACCAAACCAAAGACACCTAATATTCCACTGCTGCATCCATCGCCCCAGCGTGCTCTTCTCCTTTTGTTTTCTTAAGTGATTAATGGACGCATGGATATGATGCAGGATACCAGAGATTAAGTGAGTATGAAAATTATGGACTGAGCCAATGAGGGTGAGAGAGAAGTACCTGATTTATTCACTATAATCGTTTCCACAGTGCCCGCTATAGAGCTGCACAGATGTGTCGCTGCAGAGAGATCCCTCCGTTCCTTACAGCTTGTTCACTTAATAGGGTCACTTAATGATATGGTGGGATACAAATGAAACACGCCATAAGTCAAACCGTCCCTATAGTACAAGTGTGTGTGTATACGCAAGCCTCTGTCCCGAGTATAAAATTACACTGGACCGACTTTTGTTCCCCTTGAGTTAACCTGCAAGTTGCACCCATAATTTAATCAAATCTAATTTGTTTTGGAAAAACTATCTGCATTAAAGAGCCAGAGATGGAGCTGTAGCATCTAATGACAATACACAGATGGCTAGTTTGACTGAAATCCTCTAAAGACAGTGTGTTCGAGTTCATAATCATGCCTTTGGGCCTATATAATGCACCAAAGGCTCTGACGCGAAGAATCTTTTTTTCTCCAGTTCAAGGCAGGTGCATAGGTGCTTCATCACAGCCAGTCAGTACAAATGTCTGCTCTTCATTTGAAGGGACCTCATAAATCCAACCTTTCAAAATCATTTAAAGCCTTATAGACATCCCGGTCCAGAACAGCCAGAACGCTGCCCTCTGTTTCAATGTGGCTAAATAAATCAAGGCTTGGATTGAAAGTTCCCCTGAACCTTCTGCTCCTTATATTAGATGGAAATGAATTCACTCCAGAATGAGAGGGGAAAAATCTTTTGGTATTCTGGACATGGTTATGGAACATTAATTCCAATTTCTCTCTCCTCTTTTCTCCAAAGAATGCGTCTTGGTAAGACAAATCACAAGGGATGACATGAAGCATACTGGCAAAGCGAGTCCATCCGAAATAGCTTCTACTTCTAGTAACAGGTATAAATATGGAAAACAGACATGGACAGAGCAACGTTTTCCAGTTTCTGGTGCTGAACATGGTGAATAATGGCTGGAACATGTAGCCATGTCCACACCACGCTCCCAGACCTGCACCGCCTAACGGTTGATTAATTGACGCAGTGGAACTTACAATTACTGACTAGCAGCTCACAAATCAAACCAGCCCTTCCAACGAGAGAAGAAAAAAAACAGCTTATTAAAGCCTCTAAATTCAGTGTAAATATAGTGTACACTCGCACACTCGCCACTGCTCCTCCCAAATTTCCAGAACACAGTCAGAAGGAGCTGCTGCGGCCTGTGTATGGAGGGGACCTCAAAAAAGAGGCCCTCAGACACTATAAATACCAAAATGAGAGACACAAAGGAGCGAAATGATGCCAAGCACTTAAATATCAATGTATATATTAAAAAGAAGTGCAACAATATGTTAATCAAGGATAAGAGGAGCCTTGTTAAAATCGTCAGGTCAAATTATGTCACGACTTTGTCCTTTATCCCTCCCAACATCTATTTAGGACAGAAACGCTAATCCTAATACGTCAGCAGAAGAGAATGCACACATACCACTGAGTAACAAACTGCTTTTGGGACCATGTACCCTAAGTAAAGCCATACCTGTCTGCTTAGAATCAAAAACAGACATTGTATTTCTTTCTTGACATATGGAAACATGGAAACAGACCCCTACAATCTAATTTAATTTTTTGCTTGTACCATGTTGTATCGATTTGTGTAAGTAACACAGGAACATGGATTTAAGTGTTCCTCTTGTTTAGGCCTTACAAGATTTTCCAGGTGAAGGAGGAAAAAACCTGGACACATTCATGTGACTTTGTGCATTGTTTGAATTTTAGGGAAAGTCTTTTTAGGTGAGTGCAATTTTTCCTTGTAAGGGCATCAGCTTATTCCTTCGATGTCCCAACATGGTTATAGTAGGACTCTGTTAAGTAAAGCAAGAAACACAAAAATCGAGAACACCAGGTTGGTGTGATGAAATGAACTATTTTCTGTTCAACGTTAACGAGGCCAAAAAACCTGCAGCTTGTCATGTTACAGAGAAATCACGAACCCAGTATCAGAAAATGTAAAGTTCCAGCTCTACCTCTGACACTGGAGACTCCTTCCATAAATGTTAAATGAATGTTTTTAACCCGTTTATTAAAAACGGAGCATCTGCTATATAGTTCAGTGTGAATGAGTCAGAGCTGCTGTTATAGAAAGCAGCCTTCTGACCAATCAGAATCCAGAATTCAACAGCACTGGGATTTAAAAGAGACATATGTATGGTGTATGGCGTATGGATAATCTGAACGCTCAGGCATGTGTCATTCAGGATCTCTCACCCCCTCATTTACAGGCATCTGCAGATGATGTTATGGATAGCGGACAGGCCCCTGGAGGAGAGTCAGGGAGACCCCCAGCATCAAACAGTTTCCGGAAGAACTCTCCATTTAGTGCACGCACAAAGACCTCTAATCTCCAAGTGCACATGTTAACTGGATTCAGGGTTATTATATCCATTTCCTTCAGGGACAACAATCTTTTATGTGTACCCCAACCCCAGTGACCCCTTCCCATATTCTGCATTTATGAGCAACCCTATTTCCTGCAGCAGGACGAGAAAAGAGAAAGAAAAGCCGGATCACAATCACAGATGCTTTTTTTTAAAAAGGAAAACGACAACTATTTAGTAGAGCTATTTGAAATATGTATTGGACAATACTCTGAATCAAGCTGTACTGTGGAGGAATTGGTATCTGGGGAGCGACACTGTAGAAGCCGTTTTCCATTGAAGTGCATATGTGGAAAGTGCTTTTCTGCCCAAACGATACAGGCTCGGTTACTCACACTCCCGTCGACTAAGGAGAAAGAGACAGCTTGTGTCATGGAGCAGTATTTGTTTTTCCTTTCTGTCCTATCCCAGAGCTCGTCAGACAAAGGAATGTCAAGGCAGGAATGTTAGCTAATGCATCAGGGAAACACACACAGACAGAGTTGTTGAGCTGCCAGCTGGGATCATTAGTACGTTTGTGCTTTGAGTTGTGCCAAATGGGATCATAGAGGAGGAGGAAGGCCAAAACTGCTACTCCGATTTTCCTCATCACCCACCTGCTCAATCCATCATAAAGCCATGTGTGATCACACCTACATAGTCGGTCTGTCTTTACAAGAACCCAGAGCATTATCTGAGCAAGATCTGACCTCCACTGACCACTGCTCCTAGAAAGCTTCAGACACTTGACCAGCCCAAATCTGCTCAATCGAGCGACTAACTACATAAATATATAAAGAAATGATCACCATATACATACACAAGCACACTGAATGCACTGAAACAGCTTCTTTTAAACAAGAAGGCTAAGGATTCAAGCCTTTCCAGTAACACAGAGCAAGTGATGGTGGGCAAGTTCTTTTTTTTAACCCCACTGTCATCTCCATATCCTGGCTGAAGTATGCTGGTTCACCAATGTATGATGTACACCAATGTACATCTACAATGTAGATGTCTAAATGAGATAATAAAAGCACGTCCTTGTTCAAATGTTCAGTGTTTTCAAAGTGTTCTGCGTTTAACAGGAAGTAGAATAAAGCTCTATAATCGGAGAAGCTTGGCTTCTGGTTAATAAGTGAGGTAAATTCTTGGTGTCAGATTTTGTTTAGAAGTGACTTAAACCTGACATACTGTATATAAGAGACAAAGGCCTGGCAACTTCATTTCGTAGGTATGTGCGAGAGACGGAGTCATGATTTCCGTGACAAATGATACGACTTCTCAAAACCACGCAAATTAGGTATGTGGTATGCAGTAGTGTTGTAGTACTTGAGACCGGTCTCAAGACTACTTTTTGAAGGTCTTGGTCTTGTCTCGGAAATCGACCGCATTTTTACTCGGTCTTGTCTCAGTCTCAGACACAGAGGACTCGGGATTTTATTTCAAGACCGGTCAAGACTACAACTATGGGGATTTCACTAAATTGCCTGTGCATTGTCTGATTTATTTGTTAACATCGTTACTGTGATTGGATGTAAAATTTCCTGCTTCAAATGCGACCAATAACGTGACTCATTGCTCATTTGAAATTTTTTTTCCTGTTAACGGCTGTTACCCCTCCCCGCCCCCTTCACACACACTGGTCTGGTCCTGGTCTTGACTCAGTTTCACCCTGCCTTGGTCTTGACTTGATCAACCCCTCAAAGTCTTGGTCTTGTCTTGGTCTCGGTTTAGGTGGTCTTGACAACACTAGTATACAGTAAAGCGCCAAACAATTGGCTAAAATGATTCCTTGGACCAAACCTCTGGTCAATGTGGTCTGACATTTCTTCGGTTCCCTGCTCAACTATAGTTCCTACCTGCAATTATTTCTAATTTACTGTTTGGTTTGTAAAAATGAAAGGAAAATTTGTAACAATGGTTTAATCTTATCCTGTCATGCTGTATATTCCTTCTCATTAAAAAGGGTACTGAACCATTATGAAGAAAAATAAAGGCTGGAGTGACGTAGCAGAGATTACTGGTGCCTCTGGTGTATGTAGCTAGTATAGGTTGCTTGCTTTGCTAATCTGCTAATGAACTAGTACAAATCTGAGCATGTAACATGAAAAAAATAATAATAATAAATTTAAAAAAACAAACAAACAAACAAAAAAAATCACACAATCCACAACCAATAGCAGTTACTACATGCCCTCAAGAACATCTACCAAGAAGCAGTGGTGGCTCAGTGGTTCAGGCATTGGACTACTGATCAGAAGGTTGGGAGTTCAAATCCCTGCACCTCAAAGCTGTCACTGCTGGGCACATGAGTAAGGCCCTCAATTGCATAAATGAAACACTTTTTATACCTGCAAGTCACTCTGGATAAGGGTGTCTGCCAAATGCTGTAAATGTAAGCGACAAACTGCATGTGAAATGAGAGACTCGTCACTAACTAGCATGAAAGTAGAGCCAGGCTACGATTACTGTAGAACCAGAAAGGATTGAGGTGGAATGAGACCTGCAAACGTATGACCACTTCCGCATTTGACTTTCGGCAGGGAGAGGGGGGGACTGATCCATCTTTATGTAGACCAGAACACCACAGAGCTCCATTCAAGTCAAACACGAGGTCCATGGATTTCACCAAAACACTGGCCATTATTTCTCTCTGGGAGAGTTAATGGGTATTTTAAGGAATTTACAGCACATTCCCAGGTACCTATGACCACAGATATAGCTGCCTGGTTGCTAGCATAGACAGTAATGCTAACAGCTAATGCTACATATGCTAATGGGTAATGCTGGGCAACATCTTAGATCCTTCAAACACATGATTGAAGTTGTTGGTGGTAATATAGCAAGATTAAAAAAAACAAAAAATGTTAACTGATTTCTTGCCTGTCTCTAGGTTTGTGGTGTAAGGTGACACGCCCACTTACGAGACCAGAACTGTTCCACTTTTGCTCCCATTGAGATGAATTATGCTGCTCTGTCTTGGTGTATTCCAAGACCTTTGATAGAAGTCTTTGGGTTATTAAGGGTTCTTCGCTTTCTAAAAGGCTTCTACTTGAAACTTTATTATTGTATTCATAAACATTTAAAGGCTCCCTGAGAGAAAAACTGAAGAGAAAGAAAAAAAAAAGAATCTAGTAAGGCAAATGACTGTTTATAGCTGCTATAAGTGATGACTTCTTTTGTGTACATCATTAAAAGTAATGATAAATGGATAAAAAGTAATGTGTTATTCTCTGATAATAAAGGAAACTAATTGCTGGCAGAGTGCTGTGGTATAAGAGAAATAAAACACTTCATGATACCGCTCCATCCAGTGTTGATCATTTTCCTGTAACAGCACCCCAAACCCCCCCCAAGAAAGAGCTCTCTCAGAGAAATTCTTCAGTCTGCTTATGTTGCATCTAAAAAGGCTCATAATTTATTATTTCTCAGGAGACTCAGGAGCCTTGGTTCCTCTGTACCTGCTCAAAGGACTCCTGTGTGCAGAGGAGATAAGTTCTCAAATTGAGCATTTTTATGTCAGTGTTAACAAAAAAAAATAGCAGGCTCAATTTTTCCATAACTCCATCCTTAATAGGAGTCTGGGGGCTGATGGCTTTTCCAGCCTTTACCTCTCCTCCCCGACTGTTTTCATCTGTTTTTGTTTTCCGCCTCTCTCTGTCAGAGTCTGCTGCCGAGTCTGTGTCGTAGCCGGATGTTTAGAGACAAGGTGCTGCGGAATGACTTTAGCTGTAAGAGGTGCTTCTGAGAGGCGTCTTGCTCCGACGGTGCGGTGTAGTGTTTCTTCTCAGCTTCCTGGGGCACATTCATGATGATGGATCACATGGAATGCTGATCCTGATCTGTTATGACCAGACAAGGAGTAAAGAAGGAATAGCGTAGGATGTTGAGAGTTGGCTGCAGAGAGAGAGGGGGGGTGACATCTTATTCTCTGTGGATCACCAATACAGGAGGAGATCCAATTTCAACTAGACCTAGATGCTAAATCAAAAGTCCTTTTAAGGATTGTCTGTTAAAAATATTTTACATTTAACGGACAGTAGCAACAGAAGGGCTTCAAGAGAGCAAAAGACCAAACCCTACCTTCATAAACCATCTCTTGTTTGAAAGTGAAACACCGTTTTCATTCACAGTTGACTAGGTGGTGTTGTGATATCCTACTCCATGTAGCAAAAGGGGCAGAGCCACTAGAGCTACAGTGTAAATTTTGCTGGAAAAACAGCAAGAATGCAGGTTCATCAAGGATGCAAATGAGCCTTACAAAAAATAAGGAACTACATACTCAATTACAGTGTAGAGTATAAAGCAGAGGTTCCAAATTTTTGTTAGCTGAACTCCTTAGTGCAACTTTAACTAGGCTTACACAAAATGAAACTTTTGTAATAAAAGGGAAAAAAACGTGTACACTAAAATCTCTACTATTTTGTTGTATTTTCTTTATTAAAATGTATAAAATTAACCATTTGTTGAGAAACCCTGTATAAAGTATACAGTGCAGTATTACAGTGCACCATTTGGGGCGCAGATAATTGTTAGCTTATTTTTTTAAAAGACTTTTTGGTGACTTTGACTTTCAATGAAAACAAACAATAGACAACATGGTCCAAGTCATGTTCGAACGCAAAACTCGTGAACCACTGTACATTTAAAAAACAGCTGAATTTTTGATGCAATCAAATGTACTCTGACTTGGCTGTGCATCAACCAATGGCCCGTGACCAAATAACCTTCAGGAATTTATAATGTTTAGCAAAATGATCACAGCTGTCAAATCACATGTAGAGTGCTGCAGTCCAGAACTAGTGGACACGGCTACAACAAATCGGGAGAATCACATCAATCCTTTTTCTAATGGATACCAAAAACTGTTGGAAAACAAATGTACACAAATATGACTGGAAATCAACAAGTAAGATCATTCACAGTCTTTTAATGTGATGAAGTGACCATCTTTTGATTGTTCTATTGCTGAGGTTTGATGACCATTTGATAACCATAACCGCGGTTACAACCAGTCATCGTGGTTACGACCACTGTCCCAACCGTAACCACAGTTAGGGAGGCAGTGGTTGTTATAAATGGATTTAAAAAAAAAAAAAATACACCAGTGACAGGTGTCTCTTATAAGCTGCCTTTCAGATATGGATAGGAGGGAGAAGTTCGATCTTGCTTTCTTTCTCAGCTCTTCCTTTCTTACACGTTCTCTGTTGTTAACAGGTGTTTACATCTAAGGCCAGGTGTTTTTGGACTCTGAGAGCAGATGGAGGTCCTGGCTCATGCCTGTAGTATTGCCCAACCTGTAGTATGTATAAAGTCTTTTGATCCCCTTTTTTGTAGTCATTTGATGTGGAAAAGAACTCTGGTCATGAACTCCACTTGCTGCCGCCATATTTTGTTGACAAACTGGTTAAATGTCGGCTCATAACAGATGATTCCAATCTTACTGGTGGCAAAATTTTGTTTCAACCAATCAGAAGTCACACCTGACTCCACCTGGTGAATCAGTTCATCTTGACCTTCACTGGACTATCTGCTATGGCTCCTGGAGCCACACCGGCCCTTTATGGACAGGATAGGACCCTGTTCTATGCTATATACATGATGAATGAAGACAGAGTATGTGGAGGAGTGAACGTTTCCGTCCGCCATGTACACGCAATTCCCACCTCACTCCAGATACATGCAGGTGCAAACTGTGGTGAGACCCGAGCAAAAGTTCAGAGGTGGGACCACAGGGGAAACGCACTGGTGTCCCTAGCACCCAAACACCCACATTCATCCCACCAGCTGAAACCTGAGCAGCACACAGAAAACATCTGCACAGTTCACGACAGCACAACTATGAGCACACCAGGCTTAAATCACATTAGCAGAGCACTGGCAGGCCTGCTGAAGAGGAGTTTTGTTTTAAGGGGTGCGTGTTTTTCCCCCCACAAAACCTCTCCCGTTACCCGGAGTGTGTTGAGTGTGGCAGAAAGAAAGACTTGCTCTCGGGCTAGCCTGACTGAGACTGAGGTCAGGAGGCTGGTAATGAAAAGGTACAAAGTAGGAAAAGGGAGGGGATCGCGGCGCTAAAAAGGTTTGACCCCTACAGGATGACCGCGGCTGATTGAGGTTGGCAGATTGAACAGCGTGGTGTTATTTATAAACTCTGGGCACACTACATGTCCTGTTAAATCAAACGATTTTGGAATGTCTTTAAAAAAAAAAAGACTGAATGACCTCACAGAGAGCAAGAGCCTACACAAACACACTGGTCTCTCCGGCAGAGAAGGAGCAAGAGATGATGCCTGGGCCATGCAAAGTGAGAGAGAAAAAACTCGGGCAGGGTTGATGAGGCAGACTGAATTCTAGATTGGAGAAAAGAAAGCCCTGTTGGGATGGTGTTAGTTTCTCAGTGTCACACAATTGCAATTAACACAAGACAACCTTGTTTAAAAAGCATACCAACCTGGATGTGATCTCATTACTGTATTATGATTTTATTAAAAGAATGATACTCTAGGACGACCAGGCATTCTACCAGCTGTAGCTGTGGTCAACTTAATCAACTTGCACAATCACGCTCTTTCCATTGACTTTATTTTCATTTCAAACAAGCTCTCAGAGGATACAATCCACAGAAAATATACATTTGAAAGCATTTATATTGTATTTTCAGCAAGTGTTCTGTAGAAACACGTACGGTCGGTGACAAAGATGTTTAGCATGATGTAGCACGGAATGATGTGGTGTGAAATAAGAAAGTGGGAAACGAGGCAGACATGGGATAAATGGTGGGGTGGGCACAACACGATCAGGGAGGAGCCTAGAGTGAAGAGCACGCAAAATGAAATGTCTCATGATGGAGACCTGTAATTTGGCAGCGTTGGAAAAAGCTTTTCACCAAATTTTTAGAGGCTGGTGCTTAATACATACAGCAATTTATCTCTGCACTCTGCACTAAGGCTGCACACTGATTGGCTGTGTGCACTTCTGTGCATATGCGCTTGCTCGTATATGTATTGTTTTTACATTTCACTGGCACTTAAAGCATATAGGAGTTTATCTAGACATCTAGAGTCTCGGCTCTTTTGTACACTTTTCTGGCCACAAGCTTCAGAAATGTCGATGAATGATCTGGTTCACTCTCTGCACTTCCATGCACCGGTTAGAGCAAAATGGTCAGAAGGTGTTGCTGTTATTAAAAAAAAAATCAACTCTGACAGAAGTGCAGCTCCAAATCACAGGTTTATATTAAGTTAATGTTTATGCTTTGCTGGTAAGTGGAACGACTGTTTATAGCTGCTATAACGAAAGTGAGAATTTGTTTTGTGGATGTTCCACAACAAATGTAACTATAAATGGATAAAACATGTGTTGTCCATTAATAAATAAAACACTGTCATTGGTGGCAAATGTTTGTGGTATAAAAGGAATAAAAAACACTTTCAGGATGTACTGTGATAGG
Organism: Gogo arcuatus; assembly: GCA_028570945.1. Lineage (NCBI taxonomy): Eukaryota > Metazoa > Chordata > Actinopteri > Siluriformes > Anchariidae > Gogo > Gogo arcuatus. The sequence goes on from JAOTRR010000059.1 coordinate 3,950,617, forward strand.
AAAATAACTAACTAACTAACTAACTAACT
>JAOTRR010000059.1:3956705-3969937 GCA_028570945.1 Gogo arcuatus
TGTATACACACACACACACACACACACACACACACACACACACACACACACAGCTTTATTTGAATCTTTTACACTTTTACAATTGTTTATATAATAGAATCTAATACATTATTTTATTTTACTTTGGGGGCCTGTGTCCTGTTTTCATAATTGAACATTTGTTAATATTGAGAGAGAGAGAAGAAAAGAAAAAGAAGAAAGAGAAAGAAAGGAAGAAAAGAAAGGAAGGAATAAAAGAAAGAAAAAAGAACAAGGGATGATTTGCAAGGTGAATAAGCAAAAAGGAAGGAATGAAAAGTTAAGGGAAGCAAAAAAACAAATAGAAAAAGAAAGGAAAAATTAGGGGAAGGAAAGAAAAAGCAAATATGAAATTAATTAAGAAATAAATGGAGATGTATGAAACAAGGGATTAAAAAACAAAGAAAGGGAGTGAAAGAAGGAGAAAGAAATAAGGAGAAAGGTGAAAAACAAGGGAAACAAGGGAAAAAGGCACAAAAGCAAAATAACAGAAGTGTCATTCCATATCAAAATCAACCAAATTTAGAAAATTTTCCAACCAAAAATGTTTTAAAATTTAAAATGCACATTTTAGTGTATTTTGATCCTTAAAAGTGGATTTAAAAAAAACCCAAACAATTAAACTGAAGGAAACAAATACATTTACAATTTTCATATTAATTAATCTACAGAACCTATACTACCAGGATACAGAAAACTAGATTTATGCCTTGAAAAAAATGCTAAATTTAACAATTTAAATCTGGAACCATGTTGGTAGTTGGTTTATTTTGGAAGTGTAATCAATAGGAAGTTGTAAATGTCTGAAGACCAAGATAAGTTCATTCCTAACCAGGATATAAAAGGAAAAGAATATATAATCTTCTATACTTTTGTAACAGTAGGGGTAAAAAAAAAAGAAAAAAAAAAGAAAAATGCACTCGCGACTTGTAAAATTGTGGGGTCCCCCCCATTATTGGGCTATTGCCATTGGTACATATGACACTGAAAGGTATTTAAAGTGCCAGAGTATTGAAGTGTACCAACATATCTATCCACAAAACCAAAATAAGGGATGTGGGGACTTGGCGACATTTCCAAACCCCAAACTTGCTCTAAAATGAGAAGCAAAATTGATAAATTGGCCCACCTCAATAAAATGACGTGAAACTCCAGTAAATCAAGCTGTAAAGGCTTTAATATTTTTGGTTTTCATCATGTGTGTATATATTTGTAATAAAGGAGGTGAAAGAAAAACTAGAAAGGGGGGGAGAGGTATGAAAGGAAGGAAGGTATGTAGATGAAGAGCAGGAAGGTCATACCCTCTGTCTGAAAAGGTGCCCTGCTCCCTACATACTCCAAAGTGCACTACATATGTGGTTTGGGACACTGCAGAAAGAGGGGTCATAGATGATACACCTACCTCTCCTGGAAGTGTTTGGAGGGGATGAGTCCTGCACGAGAGTTGGCTCCGCCCTCGATTTTGGCCTGCCACCATGTAGCATCCTCCTGAGATATGACCCGCAGAACATCACCCTTCTTGAAGGCCATACCTGCCTCCTTACAGGGAATCGCCTTGTCCTCCTCCGGGTCGTAATCAAACAGAGCCTTCACATATATCTAAATGGGGGAGGGGGGGTTAGATTATCAATGTGCATGTAAATACACTTAAGAAGTGGCAGTGTGTCTCCAGGTGTGTTCACTGTGGTTACCTTGGGCTCATTAGCTGGACCCTCTGTTTCGGGACCTGGCACCACTTTAAATGTAATGGCACCCTCGGACTGGGACTGCAGATCAAACCAAAAAGCATGATCTCACCGTCCATGTCAATAACCCATAATCAATTCAGCTCACACATCTTATTCCCTTTGTACAAAACACACAGCAACCATGCAGATAACACCACAAACACACACATTTCTCTCTCTCACATACCAGAATCTGAATGATGTCCTCTGGTTTCTTGCCTTCCACTGGGATGCCATTGACTTCCTTCAGCTCGTCTCCCAGGTGGATCAGTCCTGCATACGAGAAGGCAAAATGGTTAAAAATATTTTTTTTTTTTAAATACAGAGAAAGAAGAGAGAAGATTTGAACATATTATACAGTGTGTAAACATTCAAACACTATATAAACATGCCAGAATTTGGTCGACTTCAACAGCTCTAATATTCAGCTTTTGGTAACATAGCAAGATCAGGAGGATGATGTCGTTTCTATTTGTGAAGGTTTATCAGCAGTTCTTTGCCATGAATTCTCCTAGTCTCCTAAGGATGGACACTGTAAAACAAGTCTCTCTTTTAGTGGGGAAGCTGCACTCCAATGTTGATTTGGTGATGAAATATAAGAAATGATAAATCAACAACCTTTTTTCCTAGAACAAAAACAAAATGATAACTCATCAAAAAGTGAAGGCGACTGCACAAAATCTATTTGTCAAAGGCAACAAGGTTAAGGAGTCTGGGTAAAGGAGACTCGGTAAAGGCAAATAATCAAGGGCAAGTGGGCAAAGGAGACTGGGTGGAGGAGACCTGCCAGGGGCGACTTAGTGGAGATGGCTTCACAGAAGTGACTTGGTGGAGGAGACCAGGGAAAGGAGACTGGACAGAGGAGACCTATCAGAGAAGATCTGCCAGTGGAGACTTGGCAGAGGAGATTGAGTGGAGTAGACTAGAGAAAGGAGACTGGTTGGAGGAGCACAGGTAAAGGGGACTGGGCAAAAGAGCCTGGACCAAGGAGACTGGGCAGGGGCAAATAGGCAGAGGTGACTGGATAATGATGACCAGACCAAGGAGACTGGACCTTGGAGAAGGGGACCGGGCAAAGGCGAGTGGATGAAGACGACACTCAGGAGGGAGTAAAAAAAAAAAAAAATGGACTGGACAAAGGCAACTGTGCAAAGGGCAACAGAATTATGGTGACTGGACAAGGAGACTGGGCAGAGGCAACTGGACCAAGCAGACAGGACAGAGGAGCCTGGACCAAGGCAACTGGGCAAAGACATATGGACCAAGGAGACTGGACCAAAGACACTGGACTACTGTAAACAGATGAAGGATGACTGGGCAAAAGGTAAGTGGCAGAAGATAACTGGGAGAAGGCAAATGTCACACAGGTGGGGGTTTAAAAAAAAAAAAAAGACTTCTGTAAACGTAGAACCAGTCAGTGAATACCCATGGTTCTGTTGTACCGAGTATGGTTATCTAACCACTGCCCTACAGGGAAAAACAAGCGATTGGTTGATGGAGTCAGTATGAGCAGGTATAACTCACCACTCCTGTCTGCTGCTCCTCCCTTCATGATGCGAGCAATGGTGATGGCTCCGGTTTTTTCGTTTTTTTTAATGGTGGCCCCCTGTTTAAACACAGTGCCAAGAATAAAACATGAAAAAACAATCATTCCCTTGGAAAACTGCCATCGTTCTCACACATCCCCTTTAGGTCACTATTCCATATTTTAATTCTATACACTTTTACAATCTAATAAGATCAGGCCACAGAAATCAGGGTTGCCAGAGCGGCAACTGTTTCTAATCCAATCCCCAGTTTAAAATGGACTTCAACCCTTCTTAAACTGTGGATAAATTATGTCTAAATGGCATTTTATTGATTCATATTATATAACACCACTGTTAAATTCTCAAATCTGATTGGTCAGAAGACATTAATGAATTTTTGCTGAGAACAGAACTCTCAGTAGTTGTTAAACATAACTATAAATGGATAAAAAGTATTATGAGTAGTCATTAAATAAATAAAAACTTGTAACTGATGGCAGATTGCTGTAGTATTAAAGGAATAAAAAAAAAAAACACATTGGGACATGCTGTTATAAGAAAATAACAGTTGTGGAAACTGTGACTCTGCTTCATCAGCTCACCGTGTTGATCATTTGAGTCTAACAGAACATCTCAATGTTTTATTTCTTACAGAAATACCAAACAGCACAAACAGCTCATCGAGAAGCAGGAGCTTAACCTTCTTTCTGTCCTTCATCAATATGCCAACATCACCAAATCTGTTTTTTCTTAAATCCTTGAATCCATGATATGGGATGTGGTTGCTATGGTCATGAACAGCTGTGTGTGTGTGTGTGCGTGTGTGTGTGTGTGTGTGTGTGTGTGTGTGTAGTCGTAGTAGAGGATGAGTGCAATTCAATAGCAGGTTTCTGATTAAAACAATATTGTCTGAATTGTACAGTTTCTGCACTGTATCACTAGCCAGCTGACATCACTGTTTTGGTGCGCTGCCTCTAATGATTTTGTAATGTCATTTTGATGAGGATAAGTGCATTTCCTCAAGGTCCTTCGCTTGCAGTTAAACGCTGCCTCTCTGATCGAAAGCGCAGCCCGCTTGATGTCTGAATGTTTCGTCCTAATCAAATAAATGGGCCAATTGCGTGACCCGAGGTCCTTGGTGGAAGGACGGTGATCGGTCAGTAGCCTCGAGAGGTGACAGGGCTGTCAGCCGGCGTCAATGAGGTCATCATTAAAGAGAGATGAAGAAAAGCAGAGCGAGTGCGAGAGAACAAAAATGGACGGAAAAAGCAAACAGAGGTTTGCTGATTGCTAAGATCTTTTATATTTTTGGATGATGGAAGAGAAACAATAATTATTAAAAGCACCCCGGATGCGCTATATCCAACCATTTAAAATAACGTTTGTAAAATAATAACTCTTGTGCTGTGTTTCTTTTTAATATGCAGAAAACAACTAAAAATGGCCCAAGATCATTTCTACACGTTTGTCCTTTGTAGAAATGGCAGGATCTCTGTGCATAAATGAACTGGAGTTAAATGTTACTAAGAGAGATGGCAGTAATGAAACCATTTCCCACCCCAATACCCTACTAAGCTTTAATATAATTTAAAAAACAAAATAAAATAAAAACGCTGAAGCACTTGCGTAAAAATAATCCAGGAACAGCTACACACCTAAAAACACGACTTACAAAGCACATCTTTCACGTGCAGTGCAAATGTAAAACAAGTAATGAAAAGTATAACAAAATAAATTCTAACACAAAATACAAATCAAGTCTCTCTATAGAAGCATTTACGGTTCTGAATAAAGTCTTTTCCAATCCCAACTCCAATCTTTTCCATCTGTTTGCTACAGGACTGGATCGCGTTTGACTTTTTTCCCCCAGATGTATACAATTCACCTTTGTTTTCTTTTTTTTTGCTGATATCGATCCCGAGTATGGGATCAGTGGCATCTCCAGTTGAGTGGAGACAGACAGGCAGACAGACAGACAGACACACCCACCCCAATACCATGGCAAAGAGTCAAATAAACCACTTCACACAAACTCAAACAGAGGAAATGGGACAAATAAACCTCTCAAACTCCGACGTTCCGGCACATGCTAACGCCAGGCGGGTCAGCGACGGTCACGTCAGCCCTGAAGGAGTTTATGATCAAGTGAAAAGTGTAACATTAAGGGAAACGTGAGCTAATATTTTACTACTACTACTACTACTACTACTAATAATAATAATAATGCATTTTGTCATAATGGATCTCTCACTGAAATGCACATCTCAAGATACTACAACAATAATATAAAGAGCAAATTAAAAATCAATTTAAGTTAAAAGTTTTCCTAAATAAAAGTCTGTCAGTTTTATCAAACACAAAAATTCTCTGTTACAATTTTAAACTAATTAAAGCAATTTAAAGGAGAGAGGAAGTAATAGATCATAGCTGATAATATTTAAGCAATTGAATAATGAATAATGTTCCGAGAGCTGATCATTATTGTGAAATAAACCCAGATACGGTGATGCAGGGCCCCGACACGAAACGGAGGGCTCGAGTCACCCTGAAGGGGTTTATTTCACAATAACAAGTGGCTCATTGTACCTTATCCTGCTTATTACACAGCTACTTACTAAAGAAATCAATAATCTGAGACAAAATATTGATTTATAAACGATTTTACTGCTACTGCTAATGACATGGGCCATAACAACAGTCTGTTCTACAGAAATAACAGAGCACTGAATGCTGTAATGGACCAATCAGAATCGAGTATTCAAATGAGCCACATTTAAAAAAAGAAAAAGTATATATATATATATATATATATTACCGTAATCACAGAACATAGCAGACAGATTACTGCCAGGTTTATTTATTTATTTATAAATCTGGGGCCAAAAATTTAACCACAAGTGTCGCAGCCAGGGCTCGTAATTATTATAATTATTATTGGATTTGTTTCAGTGGTGATCAAATTTAAACCGTGAACTTACAGATGTTATAGATGTTAAAGTAATTAGTAGGATATAAATAAGTGATCACTGGTACGTTGACTTGACTTAAAGAGGCTTAATACAAACCTCAGTAAAGTTAAAAATAAAATAAACCCTGCATTTCTTTTTTAAATAAAACTTTTTTTTTTTTTAAAGACAAGTGCTGTTTGTGTGGTACACAGCATTCAAATCTGAACTGTGTAACAGGTTTCGATTAGGGAATTAAAGGCTTTGATAAATACTGGCTGTAATAAAAAAACAAAAAAACAAACAAACAAAAAAAAAACATGCCAAACGTTTACCAAAACGTCTAATATTTGAATAAAATAAATCTGACAATAATAAGGGGATCTGATTTTTATTTTAACACTGGCTTCAAAAAACAATTCAAGAACTGCATGTGCTTTGTAAAAGACCGCTCTATAATCTATGAAAGGTATAAATCAGTGATTTTGTGGAAGTTCACTACAGTATTAAAACTCAGAAATGAAACATATACAGCCTGTTAAATCTAGTATTCACTCCACCGCCACGCTTCTGAATCATCTCCATGATTAACAGCCAAGTCCCGAACGGGACACAAATAGAACTCACAAGTCACCTCACCGCACCTTTAATCTGTTAACAACTTTATGAGCGTGTTGAGTGCACTCGAGGTCGAGCAGTGGCGTCTATTCCCTCACCGCCACGCTGCTTCAGACATGATGGATGGCCTCCAATCACAGGCGCTGATGAGGGTGCTATGCTACACTACACTAGGCTAACTAACCAAAGCAGTCACACAGGGTGCCATTTAACCATCACAAACTCAAACACACGCACATATAAGCACTGATACTCATAGACTCATTAAAAAAAAAGCTGATTTGGATGGAACTGTTTTGTGTTGGCACAAACATCAAGTCTTTGGGGGGTGTGGGAGAGAATCTCTATAAATGAGATAGAGATGTATCTCTAGAGAGAATGAGTGGATAACTAGCAATTCTACTGAGAGGAGGAGGGAGGAGGAGGGGGGACCAAAGCGCTGAAACAGAATGGAGAAGGAGAAAATGAGGCAGAATCAGAGGCCGTGGCGGCCCAAATTACTCATCAGTAAGGCGATCCTCAGCGGCCGGTTGCAGTGGTGATCAGGACCATGTGCACGCATGCCAACACATAAATGCTTATGACTGTTATTGCAGCAGATGCCAAAAGCAGATCGGTTTATCTGTATGGAGCACAGAGAGACGGGGAGTGTGAGCCGCCCTATCAACCGATGGCCTCACACACCCGAAACCCAAGCTGACACACATTTTATAAATAATCACCAGCAGATATTTCCTAACCTGGCATTATGTACTGGTTTAAGTAAGATACCAAAAAAAAAAAAAAAAATAGAGAATTATTAATCCTGTATCTACAGCAGTTGTAGCCACGGATTTATTGTGAGATTAAGTGTCTTGGCACTTGACGCAGAATTGACTGCAAGTGATTGGAGACTTGATGCATAATTGAAAATAACTGGTTTTTATGGTGGCCGAAAAAGGCCACAACACTTCCAGATTAAGACAACAGGAGCAAATGCAGAAAAAACATGCATCAATTTAACAAGGCGCCGTTGCATCTTGAAACGTCTTGCAATGGCTACTTCCACTGCGTTGTGGCTACTTGCGGTACATTTCTGTTTTTGCAGAAGACGCATTCTCAAATCAGATTGTTGCATGTGCTGTAGGGCTTTATTTATTTGTGTTGCAATCATTTTCTCAATTCACAAAGCTACGTGTTGTCGAATTGACGCGTGTTTTCTGCCTTTCCTAGCATTGTCTTAATTTGAAATTGTTGTAAAGGTTTTACACTCTACATGAACCTAACAATAAGTGACTCGTGACTCAAAATGGACTTAAGAATAGCAAACAGAGACTTGACACTGACTCCAGAATAAGTGACTTGAGGATAACTAGAGACTCAACCCTGAAATCAGGTTAAGTAATGAGACTTGATGTGGACTTGAATAAGTGACTTGAGATATGATATAAACTATTGATTTGAGTTTAAGTAAGATTCTGACAATGTGGACTTGAGAGTAAGTGACTTGATACTCAATATGGACTTGGGGTTAAGTAACTTGAGGCTTGACATGGGCTTGAGAATGGTAACTTGAGATTCAACGTGGACTTCAGAATATTTACCTGAGTATATTAACTTGAGAGTAAGTAACAAGACTCGATATGGACGTGAGAATCAGTTATTTGAGGTTAAATGGCTTGAGATCTGATGTGGACTTGAGGATAAGTCACTTGAGACGCGGCATGGACTCTAGAATTACTGACTCGAGACTCGACTTGGCCTGGAGTGCAAGTGTCTTGAGACCTGACGTGGACTGGAGGGTAACATAAGACTCAACATGGACTTGAGACTCAACATGAACTTAAGGACAAGTAACTTGAGACTTGACATGGATTTGAAGATTAACAGTTTAAGCCTTGATGTGGTTTTGAGGTTAAGTAACAAGACACAACATGGACTTGAGTCTCAATGTGGATTTGGCATGAAGTAACTTAAGATTGGATCTGGCTCTGAGGATAACTGACTTGAGACCTGATGTGTACTTTCATACTTTGGGGTTATGGAGAGAAGCGCTTCACACTTCCATAGTGTCACGTAAAGGACAACAAAAGGGAAGCACTTTGAGTTACAATGATTAAAAAAAAAAAAAAATCTACTCACCTTTTGTAGCGTCTTCAGTTATTTCGGACAAATCAGTGCTCATAATACCACCAGACAGACACACAGACGCACACAGGCTCTTGCTTTAACCCTTTAGTCCGGTGGCTTCATCATTAAATGTTAAAAAAGAAAACTGCTTGTCATAAGTGCTGAAACTAAGAATGAGCCCTAAACAAATGAGAATGAATCGGAATGAGAGGAAGAAGGAAACAGAGGTCTGGGATAAAACACTCCATTTCATCTCTCATGTCTCCTGTAATACAGCTTATAAGGCCAGACACCCTCATTATGCACTCACTGTGAAAACATACTTAACAGTGTTTCCTCCGAGCCACAGACGGGTCTGCAAGTCCGTCTGTCCGTGTGTCCTCTGCATGAACTGGAACACATGTTGTGGAATTGCGTATGGTGCAAGTGCCTGTTCCTTTATACCGTCAGCTTGTACTGTGTAGCATGAGTGTGTGTATGAATAAATTAATCGGCAGTTTCACCAAAATGGCCCATCTGTAGTATAGCTGCTTTTAAGTGTTTAAGTCTGTTTTCATTGCAATTACCCGACCAAGAAAACAGCACTTTCACATGTCGGCTCCTATTCCTTTAACTTCATCAGGAACCGCCTTCACAGGACAACCACACACTTCACTACACAAAGAACTCAGTGTATAGGCATGTGTGTGTGCACTCTAGTACCACCTAAATTGCCTGTAACGTTATCCAGGAGAACACGGAAATGCAGAAATATGGACAGCTGGGAATTCCAGGTCGGGAGGAGGAAGGAATAATCAGGAAATGATGGCAAGATCAGAGCCTTTCATTTACGAGATCGATGACATTTAAAAAGTCCAACCAAGTAGACTGCCATAATTTTCATGTCATTCACCAAACTGCATAACAGACAAGTCATGAAAACTGGATTAACTTGGATTTAAGTCTATAACGAGCTCTTGAGGCATACGAGACTTTATGTAGAACCTTAAAGATTTTGGACTTGGATGTGAAGATGACATGACGTATGTCTTTAACAATGGCCAAAAAGCTTACGATTTGGTGAACAAAGGTGTCCGTCGTATATACGTCTCCATATTTTAAATGAAAATCATGTGAATTACAACACTGGCCAGTTTCTAACACATCCAAGAATAAACAGGGGAAAAAAAAAATACTGACAGATTGTGTAAACATGGTGACTGGGACGAGAGGCTGACTTGTAACTCCTCCAGTCCACGTTGAGTTTAAAGTCTGAAGTGACTTAAGACTTGACTTGGAATTTTGTGACTCAAGATGACATGAATTTGAAAGAAGACTTGATATGCACTTGGCTTGAGACTCAACTTGGATTAAAGACTCAACCTGGACTGGAGAAGAACTGACTCGAAACAATGACTTGGACTCTGAGGAGAAGTGACTTGAGACTTGATTTGCACTTAAGGAGAAATGACTCAAGACATGACTTGGACTTGAGAGTAAGTGACTAGAGACTTGAGAATCAACTATGACTCAAGTGAGTTGAGGCTCGATTTGGACTTGAGTGTTGGACTTGAAGGAAGGTGTCTGCAGATGATTGGACTGGAGGGTATGTGATTTGAGATAACTTGGATGAAAACTAAATAACTTGAGTCTTGACTTCAACTTCAAGATAAGTAACTTCAGAAAGTTTGGCCTAGAATAAGTGACTTGAGTCGCTTTCGCACCAAACAGTTCTTGGGACATATTGAGAGGAACCACCCACTGGGGATCTCCCCCGAGAACTACGTAACTTCAAGGGCTTTTTATTCAGTTTGCATTTGCACCGCCAGTAGGGACACTGAAGTGACGTTAACAGGAAATGCTAACGTAGCAGGAAATTTGTTCACTTAGACATGACATAAATCGTGCTGCATTTCCTCCGTCGCATATACGCCCAATAAAGCCTGGACTTCACGGTCTTTCCATTTGGCTTTTTTTATTTTTGAACACTAACATGAAGAGCTGTTTACACGGCTAACATTTTACAGATTTTTAAAAATGCCGGTTGCCGGTGCTGCTATAGCTTGTGTTCAACCAATCAACATATACTTATGTCTGGACCAATCACCGTATACTTACATCACTCATGGTACCTCCTGTGCTGGGAAAGGACATACTCTGAAGTAGGAGCTTAAAAAAAAAAAAAAAAGTCTAAGAACTACGATCATTCTCAGTTCCTGCAGTGCAGAGACACAAAAAAGGGGGAACTTCCTGCAACAGTTCTAAGAACTATGAAAAAGTTCCTTTGGTCCGAAAGTGCCTTTGGACCGGAGGGTAAGTGACCAGAGATCTGACTTTCACTTGAGGGTAAGTGACTGGAAACTCAAGACCGACAGAATGGTACATAACTGAGACTCAACTTGAGAATTAGCTTGAACTTGAAGGTAAGGGACTAGAGATCTGACTTGGACTTAAGGGTAAGTGATTGAGATGACTTGGATTTGAGGTTAAGTACCTGGAACCTCAAGCTTGACTGAAAGGTAGTAACTGAGACTCAACTTGAGACTTGGTTTGTATTAGAGGATAAATGACTCGAGACTCAACATGGCCTTGAAGGGGTAAATAGCTTGAGACTTGAGAGTAAGTGACTTGAGACCCAACTTGGACTTGGGAGATGGTGACTTAACTGAAGGGTCAAAGGGGAGCCATACTGTCCTCTTACAGCAACATTATCATTCACTGATGTAAAACAAACCTAGAACTAAAAGTGGGCCCTGTTTTGAACTAACCTACAGAGGAATAACGTCATAAACGTTCAGGTGCCTTTGGATTTGGGGGAATTTCCTTGAACTCAAGTGTTCAGTGCTGGTTCTCTTTACGTGCAAGACAGTGGATCCAGACACCCGAGTCGAGCTGTCAGATTAATGATATATCCCCATTCAGTGGACGGCTTTATCTCAGAAAAAACGCTAACACGTGCGATGCTGTCTCTCTCTGTAATCTAATTTGTGCCTCCATTCATTTATTTCAGAAGACGACGTGTGTTCAAAAGCTTGTGGATTTCTTTTAAAAACACACTATGGTAAAAATAAATATCCATTCCAATTCAATTCCAAAGAACAATTTAAGCAGAATTGCTCCATTGCAGGATCTATAAGCTAAAGGTCCTGCCAGCTTTAACAGCGAGGTTTGATTTCACACTAATCTGAAAGCCACATGACATACAACCCACGTACAACCACGACCTTTCAATTCCCATGTCAAACTATTATGAACCTATTACACGGCATTCAATCTATTAGCCAACACATCATGTATTAAAGTGTGGAGTTACATATACAGTCTGTAGAAATAATCGAGAACAGCTTTTAACAAAGCTTAGTGTCATCAACAAATGGTCTCAAAGGGAAATTAGAACAATGTGAAGCATTACATTTCAGAATGTCTGAAGTCTTACTCGTGGTTTCAGCATGACATTTTAGCTCAAAACCACATTTTTTTTTTCCTGAAGTCATAATTCTTGTTCTGGCTGTTGTGTCTTGGTTGAAACTTGGTCTGCTAACCTTGCGCCGATTTCACCTGAATCGGGAAAGTCAGCCGCCAGAGGAATTCGATGCTCTGCGACATTATACGTAATTGGTTAACGTAACGTTATTGAGAAAGTGAAGTGACCTGAAGACAAGGTTCTGTGCAGAATCTGACACCAGGACATCAAATTAAATTGGAATTAAGGAACCACATGGATTCCTTTAACATGGCTTAACTTTAAAATACAGATAAGTGTGTTTAATAATGTGCTGGAGTTACAGCAGGTCAACCTTGATCAGTTTCCTTATGTGTACGACTGTTGATATGGTGAGGTTTTCTTTAAGGTACATTTATGGAAGGAGTCTCCAGTGTCAGTGCTGTGTAAAGCTGTAACTTTAACTTTTTCAACATCTTTAAGACTTTAAAGGCTTTGTGATTTCCCTGTCCATGTCAATGAGCTGTTACTATGGAAACGATAACATACAGTATCCAAACTAGGGCATTAATATAAACCTGTGATGTGCAGCTGCGCTACTGACCGAGCTGCTGTTACAGAAAATTAATCACCACCTTCTGACCAATCAGAGTCCAGAATTCATCAGTGCTTTGCCCAGTGGAATGCATTAGTTAATACTGGTGTTCATTAATGAGTTTTTAACGACTTTCTGATTATGTATTAATCGGTTTATGGATTGTTAAAGGTATTTAACGCAGTAAGCAATGCTACATAAGGAAACCCTAACCGTGTAACTAAACCAGAGTTAGCTAGTTGGCTAACAGATGCCTCACAAATCATATCA